>CM061747.1:61044674-61440491 GCA_030979885.1 Lolium multiflorum | reverse complement strand
CGCGGGAGCAGGGTGCCCTCCCCGGGCGGCGCGGCCGGGGGCTGCGCGCGGCCCTATGGTGTGGGGGCGGGCCTCCCCTCCGACTCCCCCGGTGTCCTGGTCCGTCTCGGTGAATTATGATGTTTGGTCTTCGTTTCGTCGAATTCCGAGAATATTGCCCGAACAGCCTTTCTGGAACCAAAAACAGCAGAAAACATGAACTGGCACTTCGGCATCTTGTTAATAGGTTAGTTCCGGAAAACGCATAAAATCATCATAAAGTGCAAGCAAAACATGTAAGTATCGTCATAAAACAAGCATGGAACATCAGAAATTATAGGTACGTTGGAGACGTATCACGGCGCGGCCTAGAGGGGGCCCGCGCGGCCCTAGCGTGTGGGGCCCCCGTGACTCCTCCGACTCCGCCCTTCCGCCTACTTAAAGCCTTCGTCGCGAATACCCCGTGCGAGAGCCACGATACGGAAAACCTTCTAGAGACGCCGCCGCCGCTAATCCCATCTCGGGGGATTCAGGAGATCGCCTCCGGCACTCTGCCGGAGAGGGGAAACATCTCCCGGAGGGCTCTTCATCGCCATGATCGCCTCCGGATCGATGTGTGAGTAGTTCACCACTGGACTATGGGTCCATAGCAGTAGCTAGATGGTCGTCTTCTCCTCATTGTGCTATCATGTTAGATCTTGTGAGCTGCCTATCATGATCAAGATCATCTATTTGTAATGCTACATGTTGTGTTTGTTGGGATCCGATGAATATTGAATACTATGTCAAGTTGATTATCAATCTATCATATATGTTGTTTATGTTCTTGCATGCTCTCCGTTGCTAGTAGAGGCTCTGGCCAAGTTGATACTTGTAACTCCAAGAGGGAGTATTTATGCTCGATAGTGGGTTCATGCCTCCATTAAATCTGGGACAGTGACAAAGTTCTAAGGTTGTGGATGTGCTGTTTCTACTAGGGATAAAACATCGATGCTTTGTCTAAGGATATTTGTGTTGATTACATTACGCACCATACTTAATGCAATTGTCTTGTTTGCAACTTAATAAGGGGTTCGGAAATAACAAAGTGGACTATTTAGGCATAGATGCATGCGGATAGCGGTCTATGTACTTTGTCGTATTGCCCGATTAAATCTCATAGTACTCATCATGATATATGTATGTGCATTGTTATGCCTTCTTTATTTGTCAATTGCCCAACTGTAATTTGTTCACCCAACATGCTATTTATCTTATGGGAGAGACACCACTAGTGAACTGTGGACCCGGTCCAATTCTTTACATCTGAAATACAATCTACAATTGTTCTTTACTGTTCTTCGCAAACAAACATCATCTTCCACACTATACGGTTAATCCTTTGTTTTCAGCAAGCCGGTGAGATTGACAACCTCACTGTTACGTTGGGGCAAAGTACTTTGATTGTGTTGTGCAGTCCACGTTGGCGCCGGAATCCCTGGTGTTGCGCCGCACTACACTCCGTCACCAACAACCTTCAACGTGCTTCTTGGCTCCTCTGTTCGATAAACCTTGGTTTCTTTGAGAAAACTTGCTACTGTACGCATCACACCTTCCTCTTGGGGTTCCCAACGGACGTGTGTTAATTGCACGCATCAGTATGATGCTGCTGCTGTTGTGCTTGCTTTGCTTGCTTGATGCCCTGCCTATGCCTACTGTAGCCATGCTCTTGCATATCTATGCCTACTGGTGCTATGTTGATGCCCGTTTAATTCCTACTGGTTAATTGAGCTATGCCTATCCTATTTTTTCATGCCCTGGTGCTGTTCATATGCTTGCTGATGCTTGTTTTAATCCTATCCTAGCTTTTTATGCTCTTGTGCTATTCCAAATGCTTGCTGGTGGCCTTGCTATTGACAGAGGCTAGCATTGCTGACACTTGTGGTGCCAGTGATGCTCTCCTGTGTCCTGTGTATGATCCAACACTTGTAATCTTATTTTGGTTTATTTATTATTCTGTCCATTCTTGTATAATTAATATTGTAAAGACAATGTAATTTGTGTGTATGATCAATAAAGCTCAAGGTTTTACTTATGAACTCTAATGTAAATTTAATATTCACTTTTGAATTATTTGTGTATGTGTGATGTGGTTTGAATTATGAATTCATAATTCATTTATATATCATTTACTTATTACTTCTTTTGTTTGAAATCAAGTATTAAATGCCAAATCAAATATTCTCCCAAAATCTCTAAGTTTTAAAAGAGGTCATGTTGAAATTCATAACACTCACATTGCTGTAACCCTAATAGCAACGAGAGAGAAACCTCGATCCCTCTTAGGTTTTTATGTAATAAGGCGTGAAAATTTCCCCCCTTTTTGCGATGAAATGCACATCCCATTTCTAAATCTACCATTCGTTGATCCTATGTTCTGGGATATTACATCTTATCAGGTTGAATGAGAAGTGGGAGACACTGACATGGAAGGATGAAGAAGAAAAGGAAAAGCTTTTGAGATGTCCAGCAAGGTGGGCGGAGGAGAGCGAGGACGACGATGATATCTTTGAGTCTAGCAGCAAGGCGAAGAGAGCTGCATCGTCGAAGGGCAAGAGTACCAACTCCTCGAAGGGGAAGAGTGCTGCACCGCCGGTCGTCGACTCGGACGATGACTTCGAGCCTAGCACCAAGGCCAAGAAAGTTGCATCGTCGAAGGGCAAGAGTGCCAACTCCTCGAAGGGAAAGAGTGCTACAGCTCCGGTCGTCAACTCGGACGACGACTTCGAGTCTAGCACCAAGGCCAAGAAAGCTACCTCGTCGAAGGGGAAGGGAAAATGGCCACGCTGGACACATGGCAAATAGAGTGATATGTTGTACTAGCTATGTATCCTAATTTCAGTGATGGAATGCCCGTATAGTCTGGGGGAATGCCCAGAATAAACGATCAAGTATTTCTTGGTTTTCCTCCAGAGGGTGTTGATGAGTTCTCCTGACCACTTGAGTCCCCCGGTTAGTTGTTGCTATCTGATGGAGTAGTCTCGGGGCAAGGTTATATGCCCCCTCATAGGTGACATACAATCTCTGGAAAATCTCCTCCTTCGCCCTCCTTGCCTTACTAAAGCTGACCGGGAAGCTAATCAGGTCTTTCGCAGTTTTTGCAGCTTCTTTGTACCCAGGGTTATATCTTCTTCCACCGCCACTTGCATGACATGTGATAAATATTTTGCAATGACGTTGCGATGTTCGTCAAGAGCCCCAATTGCTCGCAGCTATGGGGTTCTATTTTTATGCCATGGCTGACATACCCCAGGGCTCACCCGAGCGATAACTCTCCCCCTGCAACCCTTATTCAATTTGACGCATATGACTTTAAGCTGCCTTCGATCAAACTGCTTCACTCTGTGTTCCCGAGATATGGCCAACGCATACCTCTTGATTGCTTGGTCAGCCGAGTCCTTGTCTAGGAAAGTTTGCCCAACATGTAGACTGTCCTCCCCTAGGCCTGAAAGAGAGCGGAATTCATTGCTGATGGTCATTGTTTTTAAGAAATCAGGGTCCATTGGTGCCGCAACTGCCCTCCGGGAAGGACCGACGCCTTCTTCGTTCGAGGAGGATTCAGACGAAGAAGAATGAGCGTCATCGTCCAACGCCTACGGCAATCCCTCCACACGCTCGCTAATGTCAACAAACGTGGACCAGTATCCTGTCTCGGCAGTAAACTGGGCGACCATCTGCTCCGATGGGCCGGTGCTATGGCATGCAGTCAGTGCCTCATGCTCTGATTGGCCTATTATGGCTGCTGCAGTCAAGGCCAAATGCTCCGATTGAACGGTGCTCGGTCCTGTGGTGATGGACATCTCCTCTTCACCAGTGCCGGTACTGCATCCATCATCATCACCAGATCTAAACTGAACATACACCATGGGCTCTCCGTAGATAGCAGCACCAGGTGTTCTTGCAAACCTCATGTACGTACCCCAATTTCTATCAATCTTTACCTCCCGCTAACTCCAACGGGCATGTGTCCCATCATCCCCTCCTACGACGATGAGAGCCTCAACAATCATCTTCTTCCCACGCATGTCACGCCCAAACTTTGCTCGGATGCATCTTATAACATCCAAAAATCATCTATTGACCATTTCTGTCACTACAACTTTCATCGAGTCGCAGCTCGACACATCGACACCATAAAATTCGTCGCGTACGATGTCTCCATAAAACACTAACACAGTTTCCATCGTACCTACCACACAATCATATTTTTAAAATAATATTAGCTGACAACACAACAATATTTAACATGTGATTAACAATTTTAAATAATCATAACACAACACCATCTTTAATATTTTTAACAACATTCCATAATAATTCTATTAGACGCCTACCGCTCACTCATTCCATAGTAAATTTAACACCAAACATAAGACGACACCATTTTTTAATACGGGATTTTTTTTAATAATACCAACTACAAACTAAAATTAAAATAAGTACGAACGGATTTTAATACCTCAACTTCAGCCCGTGCGCTCCATTTCTAATTATATCTTAAAATACTTCCACCTTATTACAATCAGAGCAGTCTATAATCAGATCCACCTAAAATACATGTTCAACATATTTAGTTAGAACATTAATATGTCAGCATCGTACTATTATATGTCTACTTTAACATGGATCTTGAACAGATCATTATTTACTACTAATGTTCACCGTTACATACTAAGTAAGTAACGGTGAACATTAGTAGTAAATAATGATCTCTTCTAATTAGACTAAGTGATGGTGCATATTAGGACTAAGTGGACTATACTTAGTTCATGCACCATTACTTAATCTAATTAGAAGTTGATCATTCCTACGTGATATATTTCTACGCACATAAAATCATAGTCTATATATTTCGCATGTTGCATACATCAAACATAAATTCTAAACGGAACTTTCAATTAGCTATTTACGTCGTAATTATATGTTGCATGTCCTAATATATTACTAAATAATAACTACACAGTCGTACTAATATTTTCATCCTACCTATGCATGCAAATTATGCATGCAACTAGAGAGCATGTATTAATCAAACTAATTACACTACACAACTAATTATATTCTAACTACATAAATAAAATAGGTCATGCTTGCTTCTTCAAATCCTTACCTTGATATCACAGACTGAGCAAACACTGAATCGGCTGAGAATTCTTGAGCAGCAAGAAAGCGACATCAACTACATGAGCAAACTAAGTGCGTGAAGAAAAATGAGTATGATAGTGAGAGTGCGTGGATAGTGAGAGTGCCATTGCAGAGCAAGGCAAGCCTTTATATAGATTCAGCTCAGCTCGACGGAATTAACAAGGCTGCACTGAATCAATCATCCATGCTTTATTTATTGTACTCTCTACGTCTAAAATAGGTGTCTCTGCATTACATACATCTGTATCTAGACAAAAGTGAGACACCTATTTTTAAACAGGTGGACTACTTTCAGTGCAATCACTCACCGAAAGCAACACAATTTGTCTCTTTTGCAGCATCAAAATCAGTGCCACCACAAAGTTTGTGCCATGAGATGTTGCTTCGGCGCGAGGACGCATGCAGAGGCCTGCCGCCACGACGTGCGAAGGCATGCGCCACGCACACTTGCCGCCGGCAGCCATGGCGGCAGGACCCACGGCTCTAAATGGCGCGTCGACGGCGGCCATGCGAGCTACCGTGCCGCCACCACGTGGGACGGCAGGGGCAAGCTCCATGTGTCGCCAGGGGGCACTGCCGCCACAGCCGGAGGGGGTCCTTTTTGGCAATTCGATCCGCAGGTGGTCCATTTTATCAATGAATTGGGGCAGGGTGGTCTCTTTTGCCAAAAATCTAGAAACTGACCCGAGATTAAGCATGTGTGCGGATGGGCTAGAGGGTTATTGTGACATGATATAGACTCTGTTATTGGAGCCGTCATCTAAACACATAGGTATAGAGCAGACGGTTATTAGGAACTTAAACTTAAAGGGTGCTAATAAGATGTAAGTATGCTTCTTGGTAAGGTGTTGAGTCGGATTCCACCAAACTCCCACTTATAGTCATTTTTTTATTTCTATTTCATAGGGACATATTAAAATGTGCTAATAAACCAGAAGTGGGACTTCTGTGGGATCCCACTAGAATCTCTAAGTTCTCAGAGACATATATTACACTATTTGTTAACGGTGATCAGCTGTGAACTGTCTTTAACATATCGGTTGTATTGTAGTTTGTATGTCCACGTCCTTTCCTGGCTGAGTATCTTTAATAGATAAATCAAAATCAGAGTGCATTTTAAGATTTAATAATGAATTCCACGTTTTATCCTCTAGTTGTATATTTGTGACATCCATTTGCCCCATCTAGTGAAAATTCGTCCATAGTACCTCATTAAGAAACCTCTGGTGCGTGCGTGTCATGGGCAAGGTGTGCGGTGATGATAAAGTTCCGAGGATGAAGGATGGAGAGGAATGGAACAGATGGAGAAGAGAAGGCTTGTAACGTTAGTCGATGGCGCCCTCTCAGCCTTACGCACTGTTGTCACATCACATCGACCAAACATGCCGGTCCTATCTAAGAGAACATACAAAATGCTTAAATGGTGTAAAACCGGTTCCATAGTTTCTTATATAGGATGTTCTGTAGAGAACTTTCACTAAATAGGATATTTCGTTGAAATTAAAAAGATGCACAACTGAGAGTTAAAAATGGAATTCACTAAATAGGATATTTCGTTGATCAGCTGGATGAAAAAGTCACTACAGGAATGGCGACGTACGGGGCCGTCGGCGTATGGCCCGTCATGGCCAGCCAGCCCGTCTGACCCTCAGCGTATCGTTGCCGTCGGCGTAGCGAAGTCTACGCCGAGGGCAGCACTCGGCATATATTTGGCCCTAGGCGTAGACAGCGCTACGCCGACGGCCACCCTCGGCGTAGGCTATTTTTCAAATTTGTCTAATTTTGTAAAAATCATAACTATTTCATATGATATCAGAAAACGTATAAGGTATCAAAATGTTCAGAAAAACATCCTCTATCCGTTTATGTCAAAATCATGCATATTTAAATCATGTACAGTACCATGTTAATATAGTAACAATTCAAACACTTTCTTATATGTCCTCGGGTTCCCATTTTGGCCAGATGACAATTTAAACAAAATCAAAAAATACCGCGGAGCCGCATGGCATCATTTTATGTGTCCTAGTAACCACTCCAAAAGTCGGAATTGGGATACGACAGTTATTTTGGAAAACCCTTCACAAATAGGCCTATCAAGTTCGGAGTTCTATGGCTTTTAGGGGAAATGAGTAGGAAATGGTCCGTGACACCGCATAGTTTTTCGGAACGAGGCCATATTTTGCACGTGCGTGGTCCCTGGGATGGGAAGCAAGGTCCCGGAAGCGGATTTCCAATTCGACCCATGGGCGATGGTTTTTTCATTTTCGGGATGCCAAAACGGTTTTTTTTTGTGAAGCAGCTACATGGGGCGTATTTTTGTATTGCGCGAGACCTCCGCGTAGTAGTAGAACACCGCCTCCGCACCACATATCACATGCCATATGTGCGTGTTAGCTACTGGGAATCCCTGCGGCTTCCTGCGGTGTCCCGCCGAATCCGGTGGAAACTGCCGGATTTGTACTAGGGGTACACTTTCCATCGCTCAATAAATTCTGCAAAAAAATTTTAGGTCTACGACACATCACTTTATGTGCTAAATTTTTTCCGTTTAGCACGATGGTGAACGGGTGCACCAGCGCGCCCGGTAGGGCCATACCGCATCTCCGTGGGGCTGTTTTGGCCGGATGGCAATTTAAACTGAGTTAGAAAATCCCTTGGAGCCGCATGGCGTTATTTTATGTGCCCTAGTAACACTCCAAAAATTAGAATTAGGATACATCAATTATTTTGGAAAACCCTTCACAAACAGAGCTACCACGTCCAAAGTTCTATGGATTTTAGGGCAAATGAGTAGGAAACGGCCTGTTACACCGCATAGTTTGTCGGACCGATGCCATATTTGGCACGTGTGTGGTACCTGGGATGGGAAGCAAGGCCCCGGGGGAGGATTTCCAATCCAACCCATGGGAGACGGTTTTTTCATTTTCGGGGTGCCAAAACTGTTTTTTTTTGTGTGAATCAGCTACATGAGGCGCATTTTAGTATTGCGCGAGACCTCTGCGTATTAGTAGGACACCGCCTTCACACCACACATCACATACCATATGTGCACGCTAGCTATCTGGGAATCCATGCGGCTTCCTGCGGTGTCCGCGAATCCGTTGGAAACGATTTGAACTAGGGGTACACTTTTCGTCGCTCAATAAATTCCGGAAAAAATGTTTTTATGTCTATGATACGTCACTTTATGTGCTAAATGTTTTCCATTTAGCGTGATGATGAACAGGTGCACCAGCGCGCCCGGTACGGCCATACCGCATCTCCGCGGGGCCCATTTTGGCCAAATGACAATTTAAACGAAGTCAGAAAATCCCTTGAAGCCGCATGGCATCATTTTATGTGTCATGGTAACCACTACAAAAGTCGGAATTAGAATACGGCAATTATTTTGGAAAACCCTTCACAAACAGGGCTATCACGTCTGGAGTTCTATGGATTTTAGGGCAAATGAGTAGGAAACGGCCTGTGACACCGCATAATTTGTCGGAACGATGCCATATTTGGCACGTGCGTGGTCCCTAGGAAGGAAGGCATGGCCCCGGGAGCGGATTTCCAATCCGACCCATGGGCGATGGTTTTTTCATTTTCGGGGTGCCAAATAGATTTTTTTGTGAAGCAGCTACATGGAGCGTATTTTAGTATTGCGCGAGACCTCCGAGTAGTGGTAGGACGCCACCTCCGCACCACATAGCACATGCCATATGTGCGCTCTAGCTATCTAGGAATCCCTGTGGCTTCCTGCGGTGTCCCGCCGAATCCGCTGTAAACTGACCGGATTTGAAATAGGGGTACACTTTCCATCGCACAATAAATTTCGCAAAAAATGTTTTTAGGTCTATGGCACATCACTTTATGTGCTAATTTTTTTCCGTTTAGCGTGTTGGCGAACGGTGCACCAGCGCGCCCGGTACGACCATTTCGCATCTCCCGAGGGGGCCGTTTTGGCCAGATGGCAAACTGGATATCATATTTGGATTCCTCTAATTTTTAGGTTCGAATGTTGATATGGATGTTATATTTAGATTCCTCTCATTTTTCTGATCGACTTAGACATATTATTTGTGAAATTTCGATTTTTCGATTTAAAGATATTAATTATTCCATATTAAATAGAAAAAACCAAAAAAAATAAAATCATTTATTGTTATTTGAATTCATTGTTACTTATATATTCATTATTGTTTACTTAAGTAATTGTTTGGAATTCAAAAATAAAGAGTTATGACAGTTGATTGCGTGAAATAGATCACAAGTACATTTTGTTTTTATTAGTATGGAAGCGATTGCCGCGCTACAGGAATAGCGCGCTACGCCGACGGCTCATGTAGCGATGTAATATGGTTGCTCTGGCTATGGAGAAATAATTTGGGTTTTAGTGATTAAAAGATATTTTATTTTGTTGGTCAGTAACCGGTGTACCCATTTTATTAATTTGTGGTCTTCTTTATAACTACTGTAGAATGGAGACGTGTTTACCGTGGTGATTGAAAAAGGAGGTGAGAAATATGTTCATTCTACACGGATGGCAATGTAGTATGGAATCGCCCCATCGTCTTAGCCATTTTACAAGTTTTCCATATATGTGTACTGTTCCAATTTTCATTTTGTATTATTATGTGGCGTGTGTGCATCTTAATTATGCATGAGCCTGGTGTGAGTTCAATAAAGTCCATGGAGTCCACGCGTTTCTTCCACTTGCACGCGAGCCACAGGAGGAGAAAATACTTCATCGGACATCTCACCGTTGACGATGTGCGCATCACAGAGCACGTGGACAAGGCTGGGGCCGTGGATGGTTTCTTTGACGACCTTTTGGGCTCGGTGGCTGACAGGCCTTTCACCCTTGACTTCGATTACTTGGGGCTTCCTTCCTTTGACCTCCAACACATCGACGGAGGGTTCTCTGAGACGGAAGTGTGGAAAGCAATCAAAGACATGCCTTTGGACAAGTGCCCAGAACCCGACGGATTCTCAGCACGCTTCTTTGTGGTATGCTGGGGTATCATCAAGGAGGCCATCATGGACACTTTCAGCTCCTTATCGAGACTTGATTGTCGTGGATTCGGAGCCGTCAATGGAGCCCTGATAACCCTTCTCCCTAAGAAGCCAGGGGTGGAGGAGGTGCGAGATTTTAGGCCAATCAGCCTCATTCACGACATCGCCAAGTGGGTGGCGAAATTTCTGGCAAACCGGATTGCCCCGGTCCTCCCGCAGATGGTAGGCGCTCACCAGAGTGCTTTTGTACGTGGACGGTGCCTGCATGACAACTTCATGATGGTCCAGGGGACTGCGCGCAAGCTCCATAGCAGCTCCATCCCGGCTGTCCTCATGAAGTTAGACATCAACAAGGCCTTTGATACAGTGGACTGGTCTTTCCTTGTGGATGTTCTCCGGAAACTGAGCTTTGGAGAGAGGCTCATCACGTGTTTCTGTGCTCTTCTATCCACGGCCTCGACACGTGTCTTGCTTAATGGCACCCCAGGCTCGCGGATTGCCAATAGGCGTGGACTCAGACATGGCGATCCTTTATCCCTGCAGCTCTTCATTCTGCTCATGGAAGTTTTGCACCTGTTGATCCAGAAGGCCACGAATGAGGGATTGCTGAGCCCACTTGCGCCATCACGCCTGCGTCATCGCACATCCATTTATGCGGATGATGTCGTGACCTTCCTGCGGCCCTCAGTGCTGGACTTTCGGACTTTCATGGCGGTGATTGAGGATTTCGGGGCAGCCTCGGGGCTTCATACCAACATCACCAAATGCTCGGCCAACCTCATCCGATGCACAGACGCCCACGTGGCCTTAGTGGATCAGGAACTACGGAGTCCTGTGGAGCCTTTTCCTCAACGGTATTTGGGGCTACCGCTGTCTTTGAGGAAGCCATCCGCGGCCCAGCTCCAATACCTCGTGGACAATGTAGCGAATAAGCTCCCAGGATGGAAGGCGTCGCTTCTCAACAAAGGGGGCCATCTAGAGCTCGTCCGATCAACATTGTCTGCGATGCCTATCTTCTCCATGATGTCCCTCGACATTCCGGTCAAGACCATCCTTGCAATTGAGAAGATAATCAGGGGCTTCCTCTGGAAAGGACGGAAGGATGTAAAGGGGGGCCACTATCTAGTAGCGTGGGACAAAGTTTGCACTCCCAAGGCTTGGGGTGGGCTCGGTATTCCGAACTTGAGGATGGTGAATGTGGCTTTGAGGACTAGATGGCTCTGGCTTCAACGGGTTGACGAATCCAAGCTATGGAAGGAACTAAATATTCAAGTTCCTAAGCTAGTGAGACACCTCTTCGAAGGAGCCACTTACTCAGTGGTAGGAGATGGAGCGTCCACTCTCTTCTGGCTGGACCACTGGCTGCCTGATGGACGGATCAACAACATTGCACCAAACTTGTTTGCTGCTGTGCCAAAACGCGCGGCAAAACAACGACGGGTTCGCGAGGGACTGGCAGGAGGTTGGCTTGACGACCTATCCCTGGACCTAGGCGCTCCTGCGCTTATGGAGTTGTTCGCAGTTGCAGATCGGTTAGTGCATGTCAACCTTGTCGATGGCGTGGTGGACAGTTTCAGATGGAGGTGGGAGAGTAACAACTCCAATTCCGCCAGATCCTGTTATGAGGGGATGTTCGGAGCCAGAGTGGACATGGCCGGTGCACTCCAGATTTGGAAATCGCGCGCCCCACCAAACTGCAGAGTGTTCATGTGGCTTGCAGCGCGGAATAGGTGCGGGACGGCCGACAGGCTTAGTCAGCGTGGACTCCCACAACTGGCGTCTTGCCCTTTCTACGATCAGGGGGCGGCCGGGACCTTTGGACGGCGATGGTACTTGTGAGCTGGAGTCTCTGGCGTCATCGCAATGACGTGGTCTTCGAAGGCATGGCCCCATCCAAGGCCGTGGCGATACGGAAGATCTCAGAGGATGCGGAGCTTTGGCGAGCGGCTAGGCTATTTAGAGGCATCCTTGCGCCGGTAGAAAATTGGAGATGTCGCGAGTAGTTGTTTAGTTGTGTGTGCTAGCCTTTGGGGTTAAAGTGGTGTTGCACCCGTGGCGTCTGTGCCAGAGCTGTGTTGTACTTTGGCTTCTTGGCCACTTCTTGTATGAAACCGATTGCCGCGCTACAGGAATAGCGCGCTACGCCGACGGCTCATTTAGAGATGTAATATGGTTGCTCTGGCTATGGAGAAATAATTTGGTTTTTAATGATAAAAAGATATTTTATTTTGTTGGTCAGTAACCGGTGTACCCATTTTCTTAATTTGTGGTCTTCTCTATAACTACTGGAGAATGGAGACGTGTTTACCGTGGCGATTGAAAAAGGAGGTGAGAAATATGTTCATTCTACACGGATGGCAATGTAGTATGGAATCGCCCCATCGTCTTAGCCATTTTACAAGTTTTTCATATATGTGTACTGTTCCGATTTTCATTTTATATTATTATGTGGCGTGTGTGCATCTTAATTATGCATGAGCCTGGTGTGAGTTCAATAAAGTCCATGGAGTCCCACGATCTATCTCCGGAAGAAAGGGCGCTGAGACGACTGCTTAAAAATAAGCTTCTGGGTTTGGCTTCCCTGGAAAGAACAATCGCAAGACAGCTTTGGCTCCAAGTAGGCGACGCTTGCACACGTTTCTTCCACTTGCACGCGAGCCACAGAAGGAGAAAATACTTCATCGGGCATCTCATCGTCGGTGATGTGCGCATCACAGAGCACGTGGACAAGGCTGGGGCCGTGGATGGTTTCTTTGACGACCTTTTGGGCTCGGTGGCTGACAGGCCTTTCACCCTTGACTTGGATTACTTGGGGCTTCCTTCCTTTGACCTCCAACACATCGACGGAGAGTTCTCTGAGACGGAAGTGTGGAAAGCAATCAAAGAAATGCCTTTGGACAAGTGTCCAGGACCCGACGGATTCTCGGCACGCTTCTTTGTGGTATGCTGGGGTATCAGCAAGGAGGCCATCATGGACGCTTTCAACTCCTTATCGAGACTTGATTGTCGTGGATTCGGAGCCGTCAATGGAGCCCTGATAACCCTTCTCCCTAAGAATCCAGGGGCGGAGGAGGTGCGAGATTTTAGGCCAATCAGCCTCATTCACGACATCGCCAAGTGGGTGGCGAAATTTCTGGCAAACTGGATTGCCCCGGTCCTCCCGCAGATGGTAGGCGCTCACCAGAGTGCTTTTGTACGTGGACGGTGCCTGCATGACAACTTCATGATGGTCCAGGGGACTGCGCGCAAGCTCCATAGCAGCTCCATCCCAGCTGTCCTCATGAAGTTAGACATCACCAAGGCCTTTGATACAGTGGACTGGTCTTTCCTTGTGGATGTTCTCCGGAAGCTGGGCTTTGGAGAGAGGCTCATCAAGTGTTTCTGTGCTCTTCTATCCACGGCCTCGACACGTTTCTTGCTTAACGGCACCCCGGGCTCGCGGATTGCCAATAGGCGTGGACTCAGACATGGCCATCCTTTATCCCCGCAGCTCTTCATTCTGCCCATGGAAGTTTTGCACCTGTTGATCCAGAAGGCCACGGATGAGGGATTGCTGAGCCCACTTGCGCCATCAGGCCTGCGTCCTCGCACATCCATTTATGCGGATGATGTCGTGACCTTCCTGCGGCCCTCAGTGCTGGACTTTCGGACTTTCATGGCGGTGATTGAGGATTTCGGGGCAGCCTCGGGGCTTCATACCAACATCACCAAATGCTCGGCCAGCCTCATCCGATGCACAGACGCCCACGTGGCCTTAGTGGAACAGGAACTACGGAGTCCTGTGGAGCCTTTTCCTCAACGGTATCTGGGGTTACCGCTGTCTTTGAGGAAGCCATCCGCGGCCCAGCTCCAATACCTCGTGGACAATGTAGCGAATAAGTTCCCAGGATGGAAGGCGTCGCTTCTCGACAAAGGGGGCCATCTAGAGCTCGTCCGATCAACATTGTCTGCGATGCCTATCTTCTCCATGATGCCCTCGACATTCCGGTCAAGACCATCCTTGCAATTGAGAAGATAATCAGGGGCTTCCTCTGGAAAGGACGGAAGGATGTAAAGGGGGGCCACTGTCTAGTAGCGTGGGACAAAGTTTGCACTCCCAAGGCTTGGGGTGGGCTCGGTATTCCGAACTTGAGGATGGTGAATGTGGCTTTGAGGACTAGATGGCTCTGGCTTCAACGGGTTGACGAATCCAAGTTGTGGAAGGAACTAAATATTCAAGTTCCTAAGCTAGCGAGACACCTCTTCGAAGGAGCCACTTACTCAGTGGTAGGAGATGGAGCGTCCACTCTCTTCTGGCTGGACCACTGGCTGCCTGATGGACGGATCAACAACATTGCACCAAACTTGTTTGCTGCTGTACCAAAACGCGCGGCCAAACAACGACGGGTTCGCGAGGGACTGGCAGGAGGTTGGCTTGACGACCTATCCCCGGACCTAGGCGCTCCTGCGCTGATAGAGTTGTTCGCAGTTGCAGATCGGTTAGTGCATGTCAACCTTGCCGAGGGCATGGAGGATAGTTTCAGATGGAGGTGGGAGAGTAACAACTCCAATTCCGCCAGATCCTGTTATGAGGGGATGTTCGGAGCCAGAGTGGACATGGCCGGTGCACTCCAGATTTGGAAATCGCGCGCCCCACCAAACTGCAGAGTGTTCATGTGGCTTGCAGCGCGGAATAGGTGCTGGACGGCCGACAGGCTTAGTCGGCGTGGACTCCCACAACCGGCGTCTTGCCCTTTCTGCGATCAGGGGGCGGCCGGGACCTTTGGACGGCAATGGTACTTGTGAGCTGGAGTCTGTGGTGTCATCGCAATGACGTGGTCTTCGAAGGCATGGCCCCATCCAAGGCCATGGTGATACGCAAGATCTCAGAGGATGCGGAGCTTTGACGAGCGGCTAGGCTATTTAGAGGCATCCTTGCGCCGGTAGAAAAGTGGAGATGTCGCGAGTAGTTGTTTAGTTGTGTGTGCTAGCCTTTGGGGTTAAAGTGGTGTTGCACCCGTGGCGTCTGTGCCAGAGCTGTGTTGTACTTTGGCTTCTTGGCCACTTCTTGTATGAAACCGATACATCTATCCATGACGTATCCTTGAAAAAAGTTCAATAAAGTGTCCCTTATCGGGGAAAAATCAGTGTAACAGAAAATACAATTTCTTTTTTCGAATCTACATTTCAGATCAATTATACATTTCCATCATGTATTTCAAAGTAAAGAGTTGAACCCTACAGCTGACAAACTTGCCGCCCTGTTGCTATTTGGATGGCCCAACAATTCACCATGTTGCTTTGGAGCTTCACTTGTAGTTGGACCAGTACTCGGCGACGAGCTTACAGAAGGCGGAGTCCTCATTTTCCATCAGCCTTGATGGCCTGTCGTACTCTACAAGTTTGCCTGCAATAAACGAGTGTCATATATAGTTCAATCAAGCAGGCTCCACTTCTGCGTGTTATCTTTTTTTCCGATAAATTATCGGTGATTATCTAAAAGAATCTATGTACTTTACACCTATTCAATCTTAGACATTTGTTAGAAGATATCTCTTGCGCTCCAAGAGAATTTAGTAGTCCATTGAGGTGCTTACCGTAGGAAAGAACCATGACCATGTCACTGTCTGTGACAGTAGGAACCCTGTGCGCTATGGTGATCACCGTGCACCCTGAAAACTCATGTTTGATGACCCTCTGCAGGATGGCGTCGGTGGCTGAGTCAATGGACGCCGTCGCCTCATCGAGGACCAGGATCCTGTTTCTGCGGAGGAGAACGCGTGCGAGGCAGAAGAGCTGCCGTTGGCCAGCGCTCCAGTTCTCGCCATCATCGCTGACTGAAGATGCATAGATGGAATCAGATGGGAGTTCATGACAGACTTAGCTAAATATTCAGAATTTGGATCATGGTCTAACCTGGTGATTCAAGTAGCCCAGGAAGGACACTGATTGTCTTTTTCAACTGGCACTTATCCAGTGCCTACAACATGCTAAGATCAGGATTAACAAATGTGTGCCAGAAAGTACAATGCTAGTATAGTAAAGTAAAATGCTAATATAGTTGAAAGTACTAACCTCCCAGATATCCTGGTCTGTGTACAGACCCAGAGGATCAACGTTGCTCCTAACACTGCCTCTGAAAAGGGTTGGCTCCTGAGGAATGATGCTGAGTTTCATCCTAAGATCCTTCAGTCCTATTGTGCAGATGTCAACATCGTCGATAAGAATTCGCCCACTGGATGGGTCGATGAGGCGGAACAATGCGCTAAGAAGAGTGGTCTTCCCGCTCCCGGTTCTTCCAACAACTCCAACCTTGTGCCCAGCTGCAAATGTGCACGTGATCCCACGCAAAACCATAGGTGCGTTTTGACGGTACTTGACCTGAAGAAACATGGAGGAGATATATATGAAATGTCAGAACATCAGATGAGTCGCCGTATCTTGCTTGATTTTCATTTCCTTACTCTCAAATTCTCCAACTCTATCTTTCCTTCAGATGGCCACGAAGGGTGAGGCCTTTTGTCACTGATAACTGCGGGAGGCTCAGATGGTAGATTCATGTACTGTTTGATTCTCTCCACTGATATGATAGAATTTTCCAGATTTGAGTAGAATCGTGTCAAGAACACTTGCGCGGAAGAAAGCGTCAATGCGTATGAGAGGCATAGCCCAAGAAAACCTGCATAAATATGAAAAGAGAAGAATTCAGTGACAAGAACATAATCTCACATTACCAATATTTCTAAATTATTATTTTTGAGCATTAATATTTCTGAAAGTTGTACAAATGATGTTCTCAACCATGAATAATTGATGTGTACCTGGAGCAACTGCTCCCTCCGGTAGAATGACGAGAAGAATGGACGATGTAACAATGACCAAGATCTGCAGAGCCTCGACACGCAGAAGTACCCACTCTAGTGCTGCATTTGTGTAGAAGAAGAGTGTTGCATCCGTGTCGATGAGTTGAAGATTTGTCTTAATGAACCTATTTGTAGCGGCAAAGGCCCTTATGGTGATCACTCCAAGCATCGACTCAGCTGCATAGTTCATGACAGGAGCCTTTGTGGTGCCGTTGATCCTCACCAACTCCCTAGCCGAGGCAATGTAGTATCTCTGGAACGATATAACAATTGTTCATATTGGCTGTGCACAAGAACATGAATCGAGAGTTGCGACATGATGCGTGCTCACCTGAATGCACAGCACCCCAATCAACGCAGGAATAGCAACCATCACAACTTGCCATGTAACCATGACCATTATGACTAAGGTTCCTGCTACTTCAATCGTGCCAGAGATCACAAAGCTCATCGTAAACGGGATGTCGAAATCTAAGATGCAAAAGTCTGACGAAGCCTGCATAATTCACGATGCACAAAATCAGACCGCAAAAAAAGTCAGCCTAAAAATCTGCAGTAACATCAGCATAAATAAGTATGAATAAAAAAACTGAAACCTATTGAAAATGCATACCCTGGTCATGATCCTTCCTGTTGGGGTAGAATCGAAGAACAGCATGGGGGCCTTAAAAACCGAATCCATGAAACCGGAAAAGAACTCCCTTGACGCCTTTAGGCCGAAGTGGGCAGCAAGAAGACTCCTCACATAAGCAAAGATGCAGCTGACGGTTGCCATCACCGCATAGACTCCTACGACGATCGCGACGCTGAACCGATGATTCTGAACTGTCAATGCGAGCCAGTAAGTTGCAAGGCATTGGAGGACGACGAACACGCACTGTGCAAGGATTAACAGGACGAGGAGGAACCGGGCTTTGGACACCGACACGTAGTCCTTGTACGGTTTCAGTCCAGCTTCTCCCAGCTCCCTCTTCTCCTCTTCAGTCAGCTGAACCGACGGCAGGTTACCGGTGGAGATTTCCGCCTCGCTGGCCTGCTGAATCATTGTTAGTTGGTACTGAATCATGCCTGATTCTTTCACTGCATCGCCTTGATCCTGGGAGTCCAGTGTTGTCTTTGAGTCCTTGTGAGCATTGACAAGCTGTTCGAAGGCCGTGCCCGACTGCAGAAGCTCCTCATAATTTCCCTCCTGAGTTATCTCCCCCCTTTCCATAACCTAAGGAGAACAATGTGCTGTTATATAATCTTTCGCAAAAAAATGTGCTGTTATATAAGTTCTAGTCATGAGTTGCAATTGATGACATCTTCTGACTGAGAACGTCAGTCGACTGAGAAATAGGAGAACTAGCAAATCTCGTTATATAATGCCCACGGAACGTCTTGATAAATTAAGTTTTTAAAGCATTTTGCAGACAGCAAACCTACCAAAATCCTGTCAACCTTGGAGAGGAACTCAACTTGGTGTGTCACAAGTATGACCGTCTTATCTTCAAGGGCTTCCATGACACAATCCTACAAATACAAAGGTAAAGTCGCATACATGAAACGACCATTCATAAGTAAGCTGCAAGAATGGAATTGAGAATGAGAAGGATCCTGACATTGAAAAGGGTTGCAGCGGTATGCGCGTCGACGGCGCTGAAAGGATCGTCGAGGAGGTAGACATCTGCGTCGTTGTAGACAGCCCTTGCGAGCTGAATCCTTTGCTTCTGCCCCCCGCTCATGTTGAGGCCTCTCTGCCCGATCTCCGTCAGGTCGCCGTGCGGGAAGCTGTCCATGTCCTTGTCCAACGCGCAGCACTTGACGGCTCTCTCGTAGTCCTGACCGTTCATCGGCTTCCCGAAGAGGATGTTGTCGCGCACCGTGCCGCTCTGGATCCACGACGTCTGCGAAACGTAGGCGACTGAGCCAGACACGGCCACCTGAAGAAGATAAATGGTAAAGAAGATCAGCTTCATGGTGAACGTGATCACTTCCTCATTTGATAACATGTTTTGATGCAAACGTACTGATCCAGACATTCTTGGTATCTCGCCAAGCGTTGCACACAGCAACGATGATTTGCCGGCGCCGACTGGGCCGCAGACTGCGATCTTCTGACCGTGCATTGCGGTGAGGTTGATGTCTCTCAGAGTTGCAGTGCCCTTGCTAGGCTCCCAGCTGAAGATACCCTTGTGCACGGCTAGGCTCGTATCGGAGGCCGGCATGCCAGTCCTGTCGACGGCGTCCTCCCGGAACTCGTCCTCGGCTAGGAACTTCCCGATGCGGTCCAGCGACACCTTGACCTGGATCATGACGGAAAGCACCTCCGGCAGCATCCTCATCGGCTCCGAGACGACGCGCATGGTGGCGAGTATGGTGAACACAACACCAGCGTCCAAAGGCGCGCTCTGGAACGCAGCCGTGCCCGCCAAGATCACGGCGGAGATGACGGTCGGCGACACCCAGTACAGGGCGCTGCCGTAGGCCTTCTTGGTCTGCGTCTCGGCGAGCCAACGCACCTCGACGTCGCGCAGCCGCTGCACCGTCGCCCTGAACTGTTCCTCCCATGACTGCAGCTTCACGACCTTCATGCTGTTGAGCACCTCCGCCGTGGCGCGCTGCCGCTCGTCCTGCGCCTGCATGAATTTCGACTGGTACCGCTGCAGCACCTTGGCGAAGGGGACGTTGAGCACGCCGCAAACGGCGACGGGTGCCAGCCCCGGGAGCGCGCCGGCGCCGACGGTCCAGAAGAGGATCGCGATAGCGAGGGCGAGCTGCACCGGCATGCTCATGGGCGGCGCTGGGTGTATTCCCCTGTCTTCCATGGAATACCCAAGATTTTGATGGAGAAAAAAAATGTAAGTATTTGGCCCAGCCCAACAAGCAGGAAGCCAGGAACCAGCAGTCCAGCACGCACGTTTTCACTCGCACGAACTCGCTCGCTGAGTCGCAGACTCGCAGCAGCAGCACGCACGCGTAGCCCTGGCCTCGACCTAGACCTGCCCGCGCCGCCCCACGACCGGCGCCGGCGCCGGCGATGCATCCCGGAGCAGCAGGCGACGGCCCCGCGCCCGCCGCGGCGGCGCCCCGGCCCCGCCCCCGCCGACCCGCGCCCTAGCCCCTCCTCCCGTCCGCGCCGCCCCATCCCCATCCCAGCGTCCCCGAGCAGCGGTACTGCCCCCAATTTTGTTTCTTACTATTACTTCATTGCTTGCTTTCTCATGTGCTTTCTAGAGAAATCATCCACTCCTACTAGCTTCATAGAATCATAGATGCAAGATTTCAAAACTTGAAAAATTTGTCTGAGCTATCAGTTATGCTTGTCAAGACAAAGAAGCATGAACAATATCATATTGTTTACAAGCTTCTTAAGTTGGTATTGATTCTACCAGTAGCCACTGCTAGTGTTGAAAGGATGTTCTCTTCAATGAGCTATTTGAAGAATAAGCTAAGAAACAAAATGGATGATGACTATTTGAACTATTGTATGGTTACATTTGTTGAGAGAGATTTCTTCGGGCAAGTAAAGGATGAGGATGTCATCAATCTCTTCCAAAAAGGCAAGCGCAAAGTTAGAATGTAAGATGGAACATCATCACTTTATCAATCAAAAGGTACCTATGTATGCATGTCGTTATGGGCTTATAAATTAAAATATTGCTATTGTTGTCATGCTAGCGTTGTTTTATTCATATATTGATAGTATTGTGGTGTTTGATTCATATACTATATTTAGAGCAAAAAATTTTTTTTGGGCAGAATACCCAGGCGCCATTTCCTGGCGCCGCCACTGGGCATGCTCCACCCTAGGTGCAGCCAGAACGGGAACTCGCCTAGCCGATACGCGTCAACCGCGATGTAGTTGGTGATCTCGCCGGCGGAGTGGCGGCCCCGCCCCTCGTTGGACAATCGCAGCTGCTTCTCGAAGACGGCGGCCATGAGCGCCGAGCGCATGCGCATGCCAAGCCGCCTCGACCCGAAGAACCAGTGCCTCTGCGACAGCGACTCCACGAGCTTCATTACCACCAGGCCGGCGATGAGCGCGAGCCCGGTGCCGAGATCCCGCACAGGCCTGTCGGAGTAGGACACGAAGCAGTACAGCATCACCGGAGACGCGGCGAATGACAGAGTGCGGAGAAGTGTGTACAGCGCCGTCAAGAAGAGCTCCTTCTTGTGGCACTCCGCGAGCACCCAAAGCACGAGGTTGCTTGTGCTCTTCAACGGCTCCCTCCGCCGGTGCCATTCGACGAGGAACGTCCGGCACGCCTCCGCCGCCTCGTCATCGGCGTCCAGCGGCGGGATGTCGCCGAGGTCGAGCGGTTTGGAGTGCCCCAGGCGAAGCAGAGAGTCCATCCACGTGAACGTGAGGCGGCTGAAGAATCCGGCATCGCCGAAAGTTCGCCTCTCCCTGCCTCCCGTCGCAAGGAGAGGCTCGAACTCTTCTCCACCTCCTGCGCTGGCGGTGGCACCATGACTGGCTCTGCAAACTCCGATCGCGCTCACGAGAAGCAGCAAGCTGAGAGCCCATGACAACACGTCAAGGACTCGCAGATTTCGCCCCGTCACGATTTTCTCCAAGCTGTAAGCCGTGATCAGGATCGCGTCCAGCGCCCACCACGCCATCGCCAGAGCCCCGGAGAGTCTCGTCGGACGGAAGACCAAGGAAACCGACAAGAGCACCCAGACCAAGCCTCTGACGAAGAGCTCTGTTCCGTGGGGCGAGAGGGTCGTCCATGCTCCCAGGAAGAAGCACGCAATGCCAAGGAGCGCGCAGCAGGGAGAAGCTAGGGCGCACGGCAAGGGAAGGTCGCTTGCCCTGAACCTGAACTGCCTGGTGCAAGCGGCGATCAGCAAGCTCAGGATGTAAATGGCAAGGAGAAGAAGGTTCACGAGGTCGATCAGCGCCATCTGCTTGAGACACAAAGAACCCAGCTTCAGAGTGAGATCTCCTTCGCAGGCTGATGCCAGCAAAAATGGTGTACCTGCAATTGTAAATTTGGGGTTGGCAAATCTTGTTCAGGAACACGACAAGCATGATTTTGATGCAGAGGGATGAGGAGGCGGAGTTGGTAACCTCGCATGCTTCTTCTGCTCAGTTACAGAAAGACTGAATAAAACGAGAAGAGATTGTTTGTCCTGTAGGAGGATGCATCTGCAGAGAGGACGTGGATTCGATAGCTGACACTCCACTGAAAGGTTTGCGGCTGTGGCCATTTTGTAGACGACAGGTTGGCTTGGCGCGATCGACACCATATGGATCTGATTCGCACGACACCAAGGAAAAACACAGTAGTAAAGCGACAAAGAGGAAAAGAAAACAAAGCGGCAAAACAAAACAAGACGTAAATTAACTTCAACTCTCTCATATACCATGGTAAACTCATTAGGCATGTGGTTCTAGTCCCTCCGGGGCATGGCGCCGGCCGCCATCGCCATGGAGATAGGCCGCGATCCGGTGGCGGCAGCGGCGGTAGCGAGCAGACCCCTTCTATCCGTGATGTTTCTCCTCGAACTTGTGGGTGTCCGTTTAGCGAAACAAGTCTGATGGGCCTGGCGACGCCGTGAGCTTCCCATGTCAACTTACAGGTTTACCTATTTGTAATTCTTATGTGCATGAATCAATATATTAGGTCAGCAAGCAACCTCATTAAAAACCTTTCAGTCCCCTTAGGTAATCTGAAAGAAAAAAAATACGTCTAAAACTTGCCGCCTCACATCAGAGTATTGTTACATCATCTAGAAATGTTTGGAGTAGAGAACTAGAGGGTTCATCGACCCAATTACAGTCAATATAGGATATAAAGCACGGCCTAGCTATAGAATGAGCTGCATTATTCTTCTCTCTTGGCAATACTTGAACTCAAAATGTAGAACTAACTTAATTGTCAGTTCACCTAAAACTAGCAGAAGTGATTTTGGATTACATGCTAATCGGGTCATTGCCGAGGAGCCGGAAGTACAATGGTACATACTCATGTCCCTCTACCGTCTTGCTAAAATTACCAACAGGGTAGAGAATCTTGTCATGGTCTCTCTACGGAGAAATTAATTGAAGTTAGTTTGATTATAATTGATTGTGTACCTTGTACCTGTGAATAATTTTAGGAGAGCATGTTAGCTATAGTATCAGCTAGGCCGTTATAACCGTGTCTTCACATAACTTTTTCTACTGAAATCAGAAATAAAATGCCAGGATGTTGAGTTTGTATAGCATTTCCATGGGAAATCAGTGTACTTGCAATGACGTGGACTGAAATTTTGATTAGTTGAAATTCAGGTTTGAAATTCTATGTGGACTCAAATGCATTTCAAAGCTAGCTTGTCAGGGCTACAAATTACTTCTGTAAATTGGTGTAGGATGTCAACTTCATGGGCCATTATCTTTTTTCGAGAATACACCATGGTGAGGTGTATCGATCACATAGAAGGGTGTCATGAAGGCAAATTTGAAAGCTCCTCACCACAAGCCTACTCTCCTAACTGCCACGGTGTTACAACAGGTTCCGTTCCGGAAAGACAAAAAAGGAACTACGAAAGAGCTTCGCGAGCCGCCATCTGGTAAACTCCTCCTTGATCTTCTCCTTGATGCACGCCCGAGACACCACAACCCTATTGAAGACCACGTCGTTTTGATGCCTCCAGATGCACCAAAACACTCGGATGATCGCTGTCCAAAGGTCCCGCTTGTGGGCCTGAGGCAAGACGTCCACCACCCCACAATATCTGAGTCAACCGCCGAGAGCCAATCCGCCTTGTCCAACCGTTGAAGGACCCACGACCAGACCTCCCGGGCGACGATGCACCCAAGGAGCAAGTGTTGCAGCGTCTTCGGCTCCTGGTCACAAAGAGGGCAAGCCGCGGGGACGGGACACCTCTGCGCCGAAATCAGCCACACAAAGAACATGCAACGTTAGGGCGCCCTGGAATGCCAAATCACATCCACGCGTAGGATCGTGACTGCACCAACGAAGAAGGCATTGTATGCTGACTTGGAGGAATAGCAACCATCTTCAGTCCACCTCCACACTAGCTTATCTTCCCGACCAGGGTCGAGGACGATAGAAGCTAGTCTGCGCCACGGCAAAAAGAACTTGGCCAAGGCTAGCTCACCTAGGGTAGGACCGTTCGTGAGCCAAACCCTGGCCAGACGGTCCTTGACCGAGCAGGCATTGGCCCTCCGCTTCGAGACTAGCATAACTAAATGTGGAGCAATATCTTCCACCTTAGCCCCCTAGCCACCAGTCCTTCCAAACACGGGCCCGCTTTCCATTTCCTGACACGTAGCAGGTGGCCGAGTCGAGGATCGCAAAGCAAAGGCTAGGCAGCTGGATGTTGAAGTCCGCCAACGCCTTAGTAGGGTCCACCTTTTGAAGCCACGCCCACTTGCATCTGAGCGCCAAGTTGAGGAGCTTGAGGTTTGGGATCCCCAGGCCGCCCAACAACTTCGGCGAGGCGACCTTATCCCAAGCCACCAAACAACGGTCTCCCTTGACTTCCCTTCGGCCTTTCCAAAGGAAGGCCCTACAGATCTTGAGAAGCGCCTCGAGAACCTTGGGAGGAATGTCTAGCGACAACATGGCGTGAATGGGGATCACACACAACATTGTCTGCACAAGGATCGTCCTCCCCCCTCTAGTGGGGAGATTCGCGCACCACACTTGCAACCGACAAGCTGCACGTCGTGTCCACTAGGGGTTGCAGCTGAGCCGTCGTCACCTTCCTAAGACCCAGGGGATGGCCCAGGTACTTGAAAGGGAAAGAGGCCACCTCACAGCCCAAGACCGTACGAGCCAAATCCACTTGCTTCGGCGTGCAACGAATGGGGTGGATGGAGCACTCTGCTGGCCCCACAAGCTCTGCCATTCGGGGGTTGATCAAGGCGCAAATAGAGCAACTTAGCTACCAACTTTGCCACGATGTGAATCATGCTAATGGGACGGAAGTCCTTGATATCCACGGCATTAGCATGCTTGGGAAGACGGGAAACCAGCCTGGTTCGCCACATGTAGCCCCCGACAGCCTCCACTCCACAAGGCCCGAAAGGCATCCATGGCATCATGCTTGATGATGCATGATGCGCCAACAAGCCACATAGCATCTGCCCGAGAAACCATTTGGGCCTAGCGCTTTGTGTAGCTCCTGGGAGCGGATCACGCCCCACACCTCGTCCTCGAAGAAAGGAGCCTCCAACTCAGACAAGTCGTGAGTCTGGATGCCCAGAAAGTCCAAGTCGAGAGAGGACCCCCGCTCCAGCGCCGAGCCAAGGAGAAGCTCATAGAAAGAATCCACCGCCACGACCTTAGCCTCGTGGTCCGGCACCAAGACCCCATCCACCTTGAGCTGCGCGATGAAGTTTTTCCGACGCCGATGATTGGCATGCAGGTGAAAGAACCTTGTACAAGCATCACCTCCCGCGAGCCACGTGGTCCTAGACCGGTGCCTAGCGATCGTTCGCTCCAGTGAGACCAGCCCAAGCAGCTTCCGCATGTCCAAAAGTCTCTCTCCTCCTTAGAGCATCTCCAACAGAGACTGTAAACTAGGCCCGCGCTAAAAAAAACCGTCAATATTTTAGTGCGCGCGGCAAGTGCACTATCCAAAGCAGTATATCTAGTGCGCCGGTAGCAGTCTGTAAGCTGGCACAGCGATCCTTCTCACGGCGCGAAAAAAAACTGCTCCAGCTCCAGACCCGGCACCCGCTCGTCGCCAAGTCCGCCACGCGCCCCTGCTCCCCGCCGTCGACCTCCGCCACGACTTCATCCCCGACCCGGCACCCGCTCGTGGCGCTCCTCCTCCTCCTCTCGCCTCTCCCACCACCGCCACGCCTGCCACACCGCCGACGACCGTCGGTCCCTTTCCCACCCTCCGCCGCAGCAATTTACCAATCTCGGCGTCACCGGCCGTCGTCGCGCGCGCTCCTCCTCGCGTCACGGCGCGGCGTGGGGATCCCGATCCAGGTCGCGAGTAGGCCTGTCGCAGAAGCGCGCGGTTCAGGGGAGAATGCGCGCGGAATCCATAGGATTCCCGTGTCCGGCTTGATTTCTCGTTTGGCATAGACGCGAGTTGGGATTTTCGTTGGGTTATTATTGCCCCGTTCCAGTAGCCGTGGTGATCATGCATAATAATTGATTCGCATCTCCGCGTTGGTCGTTGCAGGTGTATGTGAGCCGCGTTGATCTGGCCTCTGCGGGAGTGTGAAATGCTGGATTTCCCGGAAGGGTTGCGACGGCTCGCTGGTCTGCTCCTCACCCGCCCGTAGAGTTGTAAAATTTGGTTGATTTTTTCTGATTTATTTGTGGCCTGTTCGATCTTGTTTGTTGTATGTATGTTGAAATTTTTTTTTGTTTGTGGAGCTCTATTTTACAGCCTCCGGTAAAGGGCTATGTTTGGCTTCTTGGGTTGCGCTGTAAAATACAGCCTCCGCTGAAGCTCGCGCCGACGCTGCGCGTTCTATCCGGATTAAGCGCGCTGCAAACGACTTTTACAGCGCCAAATTTTAGAGCCTATGTTGGAGATGCTCTTAGAGAGAGCCCTCGACTCCATCGCCACATACAAGCGGAGGATCAACGCATTGGCCAGCAGGATCTGCTTCGTATTGCTTCCAATAAAGCGATCATTCCAGGTAGTCAAGGCCTTGGCTGTTGCCGCCATCTTGGCCGAGATACGCTTGAATGGGTTGGCGATGATCTGAAGTCCAAGCGCCCTCCACCACATCTAGAAAGCCATCCACTTTGGGCCAGAAAGCTTCAAAAAGAAAGCGCCCCACGGACTTCAACTCCGCTGCCAGACTAAGCAGCAGCGGGCAGTGATCCGAGGTGGAGGAAGACATAGCCGACAGAAAAGAGGAGGGGAAAGCCACCTGCCAAAACTCTGTCCAGCCTCTCCAAGGTTGGAGGCTCCCGCTCATTGGACCATGTGTAACGGCGGCCATTCAAGTAGAGCTCTACCAGCTCTAGCTCGGATAGGAGACAGCGAATCTTGCCCATCATACAGCTGTTGAGATTGGCGTTGTTCTTATCCACATCATCCACAATCAGGTTAAAGTCACCTGCCATGGCCCACCGACCTGAGTGGAGATCTCTGCTATCCTTGCTCTCCTAGAGAAAGAGACACTTGTCCGCGTACGACTGCGGGGCATAGACCCCGGTCAGCCACCACCTCGTCGCCCCAAAACCACCAAACCCTCGCCCTGATGGCGTTGTTGGAATAGTGAGGGTTAGATAGGGAAACCACAACGGACCTCCATGCCAAAAGGATGCCGCCACGAGTGCCGTCAAGGCCAGCCCGACCTGCCGAGGCAGGGAGGAAGAAGAAGCTGCTGCCGAGGCAATGATCCACGGTCGCTCGCGAAACCACCTGCATCTTAGTCTCAAGAAAGCAGACCACACTCGCGCCCTGATAGATCGAATCACATTGCGCCAAAGAGTTCAGGGCGCGGACGTTCCACACCAACAGAGAAAAAAACATGTCCGACATGACTAGCACGAGGTCAGAATAGCTAAAACTGTCCCAACATTGAGGCCTAAACTGAGAAAACATGACTGTTTCAACCAAACTATTATCTACGGTGACCAACCAGAAACAGGAAGCTATATGGCACATGTGTGGTCCAGTAAGATTTCTTCCAAATAAGGAGGTGTTCTTAAGGTTATTCATTCATAGGCGGAGACACTTCATTAGATTTGTATTCAGAAACTGAGATGGTTCCTTTGTCCAACATGAGGGGCCACCCAGGAGTCCATTGGGCACAAGGCAGTTAAATTGCATAATTCTCGCCCTCTTGAATCACTGAACCATGGCGTTTATGAACTACTGAACAGGCAGGGGTCCATTAGTTATGTGATGGAGTGAATCGCCAGTCTAAGTCGGAAGCCCGACCCCTCGCGTCGCCCTCCGCCCCGCCGGGCCTCCGCCACCTCCTCCCTTCCGCCGCGCCGCCGCCGGAGGGGGCCGGCAAAGCCGCGCGCTCCCCAGGAAGGTGGCGGCGGGGCGTTTCTTCCCTCCCGCATCCCTGGCGAGGAGGAGCTCGCTCGGCGCGGCTCGGGCGGCGGGCGCGCCGGCGTGCGACGGAGCGCGGCGGTGTGCTGCGGCGAGCTGCGGCGGGCGCGGTGGCTTTTCTTGCCGCCGGCGGCGCGTGGAGCGCGGTCGGGCGGCCGGCCAGATCTGGGCCGGGCTGGCCGTGGCAGCGCGGCGGCTGGCCGGCGGGAGGTCCCCTGGTCGTGTAGGTGCGCGGCTTGCTGCAGCAGCTGGGTGGTGGAGTGCCGGGGCGGTGCCCCCGGGCAGCGGCGGTGGCCATGGCGAGGGCCCTGGGCCGGGTGGGCTGCGCGGCGGTGGTTTCGAGTTGACCACGAGGTTGCTGCGTGAGGTCTGCGATGGTGGCGTGGTTGCATGCTGGGGCCGTGCGGCGCGGTGGTGGAGTGTCGTCGCCGGCGTGTGGAGGCCAGGGCGGGCGCGACATGCCCCTGGGAGGAGGAGCTCGGTGAGGGGCGCGATGGGTAGGCGGCCTCGGTTTCCTCGGCGGTGAGGCGGCTGCGGTGGCCGCATGGGCGGCGTGGTGGTCGGATCTGGGAGTTCTTGTCTGCGGGCTTCGGCGTTCGTCTTCGGGCCCCGTGTTGGTGTTGGTCGGCGTCCCCTCTATGTGGCGTTCCGGCGGCGCCCACGGTGTTCTTCGGCGTTGCTCCGTTGGCTACAGGCGCGTTGCTCCGGGGTTCGCGATCTGGCGGATGCAGGTGGTGGGCGTGCCGGTCCTCTTTGGGCGGGCGCGAGTTTCTTGGGACTCTTCGCTGGGCGAAAGCTTTGTCTTGGCGGCCGGCCAGGACCGATGACGGTGACGCCTGTGGGCGCCGCTTCCTTCTTGAAGGCGTCGTCGAAGCGGGTGTCTCTTGATCTCCGCTCGGGCTCTCCGGGGGAAACCCTTGATTCCTCACGGGATCGGGCGAGGGCGGCGCTCTTGTGTCGCTTTGCCTCTTGGGGCCTCGCTTTGGACGTCCACTGGTCAGAGGGGTTTGTGGAGTGTTTTGGTGGTTCGGTGGAGGCGGGTTCGTCTTCGGCCGGTGGGACGCGGCCTCGGGTCGGTGTGGTAGTTGGAGCGGTGGCTCCGTCTTTCGCCTCCGCCTGTTGCGTTGAGGTGTGGTGTCGACCTGGTTGGTCGTCGACCCATGTGGAGCGCAGCCTCGGGGCTGGCGTGTGGTGTGGTGTTGTAATGGTTTTTCGGCCAGTTTTCCTCATAAACGGGCCAACTCTTTTCTCCTATATCAATGAAAGGCAAAGCTTTTGCCTCGTTTCAAAAAAAAAAAAGTTATGTGATGGAGTATCTTGGTTCTTGCATATTAGACATTTCATGCTTAAATTGATAACTTCAACTTTGATTTAGTTTGCATTCTCTCTTATTATTGTCTTTACTTTTGCACATTGCTCTGAAACATTTCATTGATAGTTCCTACTATATACGAGCGCTCTAACTAGAAGAAGTGAAGTTAGATATCTGAAAAACAATGATAATCGTTTGGTTGGTTGCTGTACGCCTGACACTTACCATGAATCATGATAAATCTGGTGTGTGTTGACTGAGTTATGTCACTGCCTCCTGAGATTATGTGCTGGAACACACCGATGCCAGCTTTTATGTCTGTGATATGCAGGTTGCGTTGCTATGTTTTGTCGGTGATTCTGCCTTTGTTGGCCGTGCCTTGTTTTTTTTGGAACGGAGGCAAAAACTTTACCTCGTCTCAATAATTAAGAAAGAGTTTTACATAACGAAACATTACAAGAGTAGCCAATGCTCGAGCAAGCGCTCGAGCAAAGGCTCAAAGCCTAAGCCTAATCTCGCGGCATTATTGAACCCAAGTGTTGTTGCTCCCGCCAGGCTCCGTGCCTTGTTTATTACTGCTTGAATGAATGTTGTAATATTCTGTAGTATTTCTTCTTGACTTGTGTTTATCTCTAATTACAATTCGGACTGCCATACTGTGCGGCGGCAAATTATCCGAAAAATTACGATTGGGATCACGCACCGTTAGGGGAAAAACTTGTGAAGTCTGAGCTAAATTATGTGCTGATCGAGATGTCACAGTTGTTGAAAACTGATTTTTCCAGGGCAGAAACTGTGAACAAAACAACCTAAATGGTCCATAAACTATTGTGCTATTTTTGAATTCAACTGAGATTTTTTACCATGTTGCTCTTCTAGTTATCTTTTCTTTAAGATGTTGCTCTTAGCTGACCTGCAGATGAGGTTGATATCAAAAACGTGGGGCGCCAAACATAAGTTATCTGTACAAACGAACTTACCTGCAGCGCCTCCTTCACCTCCGACCTGAATTCTGCGCCGGGATCAACCAACATCCTCCAGCGTCTCTATCACCTCCGAGCTGAATTCTGCGCGGGGAACCGCAAACCAATCGACAGCCCAGACCTTGCAAGGATTCAAGGAGTTGGACTGTGGAGGGTTTCCGTAGTCGTTGCCGCGGTTGCCGACGATACGGACTGCCCCTTCCATGGCGTACCCCCTTCCTCCTGTACTTTCTTCTTCTGGCCCTCGCCTCCTCGACGGTCTTTCTCAAGTGGCAGCGCTCAGCACATTGCAAATTTGCAGTAGGTACCGAGAGTACGTGGGTGGCGACTGGCGAGGGCCGGCCGAGAAAAGGATCTAAGGACGAGGTCGACGGCGGCGGCGGTGGCGACGAACTCAGATGAGATGAGGGATCGAGAGAATCGCGTGCTACAGAGAAATACGAGGGAAAAAAATAGTAAGACAACGCTCCGCCCGCGCGCTGCGCCGAATGGGCCGGCTCATTATGCCTATCAAGCGCACCAGTTTCTTTCGAAACTTTTCTGGTTTTCAAAGATTTGAAAAAACGTTTAAATTTGGAAAGGTTCAGATCCAAAAAAATCAAACTTGAAAAGTTTCAGATTTTAAAAATGATAAAACTTAAATTGTTCAGATTTTAAAAAGTTTAGTTTTAAAAAAAACATGTTCAAACATGAAAAAGTTCAAATAAAAAAACAGAAAAATCCAATCACATTAAAAAAACCCACGAAAAAACAAGAACGGAAAAATAGAAGAAACCAAAAAAACTACAGAAAACCGGGAGTGATGTTTTGGAACATGGGAGCATATGCTCCCTTTAGTTTAAAATATATCTTACACACATTTTGAATTTTAAAAAAATTGAAACGAAAAATTCACACGTACATCTTCACGTGCTACACACTTATAAAGTTGTTTCATAAAAAATCGACTTATCATGTGATGTGTGTAAAAAAAAAAATTCAGTGGTAAAAATAATGCTTTTTACAAGATAAATTTCCCCTTTTTTACATAGTCCACAAAAATATTGCTTTTTCTTAAAACTTGATGAACACACATATATTATGAAGATGTACATGTAGAATTTTTTGACACTTCGAAATAAGATTTTTTGGTAGTAGGAGCATACGTACCCGGGAGCCTAATTGAATTTCTGCAGAAAACAGAATGAAAAACTTACCCCGATGAAATGCCCATATTGATCCCCGCGTGAGCATGCATTTAGATAGGATCCTCACCCTAGCTATAACCGTGAGCAGGCCGTGGGTGCGTTTGGGCACGGTGAAAAGATGCAGAGACGCAGTTTTACTGTTTCTTGATGTTCTAGCATGAGTGATTGAGTGTACACATGATCATTCATCAAGATAGCCGTATCCTAGTGACAAGTCTCTCTACCGGGGAGCCGGGTGTTTCCTCTCCCTCCGCCGGCCGCTGCAGCGGCGGGAGGGTGGGGGAACCTCGGCTCGCGGTGTGTATATAGTGTAGGGTCTTCTAGGTCACCGGTCGGCGGCGCTGTGGAGGCGGCGGTGCGGTCGGCGTGGTGTTTTGGTGACGGTGCTCGCCCCTTCGACGGCGGCGCTCCTCGGAGCTTCGCGGTGGAGCACGCGTCTTCCTCGAGCTCAAGCTTCTTCGGATGCGTCGAGCTCGTCGTCCCCTCGCCGGATCTGGTGTGGTGGTCGATCCGGTTGTTGAAGTTGAAGATGGAGCCGATGGTGTGGAGCTGCGCGACGACGACGACGTTGCAGGGCGAAGGTTCTCCGGGACCGGCGTGCGGTGACTTCCCGGCTGTGGAGGGGCTGTCTCCGAGCCAAGGCGTGAAGGGAGCAGTGGCAGCGGCGCGCCACCGCCCCGTCCGGCCCGTCGGTGTTGTTGGGGTCCTAGTCTTGGTTGTAATTTTTCCTTTCTTCGGGGACCTTTCTGTAAGTTCGTGGCTTTAATATCATCTGCTTTATCCCGCAAAAAAAAGTCTCTCTACAACGAAAGACATAAAAGATAGATAACTTGTCCAACGGGCATCATCGGCTCCTCTTTAACAAGGGGAGAAGGGACCAAGCAAAATTAAGCTCAACAAATGAGTCACACCAAGATAACATATATCTTTGGCTGTGTTGCATTTGTCGAGAACATGACCGGTGATGTTACTAGGTGGTGCATATGCTTCAATTGTAACTTTCAGTCTTCCTTCTAACTCTAAATAAACAACACTCCTAGAGATCAAGGCATTGGTTTTTCCCATAGGCAGTATTCCATCTATGGAGTCAAGCTTCAAAATTTGCTTAGATTGGTCTGACTCGGCCACCATACTGAAAAGGCAATGAACCCCGTTCAACAACACTGGCACGCCAGACAGTGGCCTGGGCAGATCGTTTAACCTGCTCAAAACATAACTCTATCACACAGTGGTTGTCCCTAAGAGCATCTCTAGCAGAACTAGTAAAAGGGCCGAAACCAAAAAGTAACCGTCAGTTTACGAGTTCGGGCCAAAATACGGCGCCGATCAGTTACCACCGTAAACAAGGCCAAACTTTTTTTTTTAGGCCAAGTCAGAAAACCAAAATGGGCCTGTATTTGTAGGGGGCGAATGAGCGAACCGAACGGTGGACCCATATCTAGGGCGAGCTGAAATTTCACCGCACGCAACTGCTCACGTTCTCCCTCCTCCCCCGCGCCGCCACCACACTCCACCGCCGCACCGCCCGATTTGGCCGAACTCGGCATCCCGGAGCTAGCGCAGGTCGCCCCGCACCCCACCCGCGGTTCCTCGCCTAGCTCCGGGTGTCGCCGCCGTCGCGCCGACCGAGTCGAGGATGAGCTCGGGCCACAAGTCCGTCGATGTCGATCTGTCCGATTTGTCAAGCTCGGACGATTCGGACCTCGACGAGCTGCTCCAGGACGACGAGGTGGAGGCCACCATCCTCCTTCTATCCGTCAAGGAGCCGGAGGACCGCGCGCAGCTGCTGAATAGGAGGCGCGGCTCAGTGATTGGCCGGAACCACATCCAACGGAATCGCCTCCTCGGCCACGAGCAGCTGATGTGGACTACTTCGCGAGGTACATACCTATCCGCCACATCTATTCCGTAGGACGTATCGCATGCGTCGTAGTTTTTTCGTCAAAATCGTCAAGGCCTCCAAAGCCAACTCCAATTACTTCAAGCAATGTAGAAATGCTGCCGGCGTGATGGATTTCAGCCCCTTTCAAAAAATCTTGGCTACCATGAGGGTGATTGCGTATGGCATCCATGTGGATTACACCGATGAGTTTCTTCTAATTGGCGAAGATACAACCACGGAGTCCGTGCGTAGGTTTGCTCGCATGATTATCAAGTTTGTTTGGACAAACCTATCTCCAAGCTCCCAATGAGGATGACACAAAAAGATTGATGGAGATAAATGAGAAAATAGGTTGGCCTAGCATGCTTGGTAGTCTTGATTGTATGCATTGGACATCGAAGAATTGTCCCAAGGCATGGCATGGACAGTACTGTGGGAAGAGCAAAGATGCTACCATTGTACTTGAGGCTGATACGTCCAATTTGCATCACTATTTTATATCATAATTTGCTGTTATTCATTGATATATTTCATATTTGGAGATGATACTTATGTTATTTCATCTATTTTGCATGTTTCATGATTATTGGAGGATCGCGCACCGGAGCCAGGATTCTGCTGGAAAAAGCACCGTTAGAGTGCAATATTTCGGAAGATCAATAGTTGACGAAAATTATATGAAAAATCCTATTTTCCAGATGACGAAGGGAGCGAAGGGGGAGAAGAGGGGACCCGAGGTGGGCCCCCCCATAGGCCGGCGCGGCCCAAGGCCTGCCGCCGCCTGTGAGGAGGGGCCCACAGCCCCCTCTCGCCTCCTTTCTTCGCGTATGCCTTCGTCCGAAACCTAAGCCGAGGGTACATCGCGAAGAGACCGCCTGCGGGGCGGAGAACACCGAGAGAAAAGAGCTCTCCGCAGGCTGGATCTACTGGGAAATTCCTCCCGAGGGGGAAATCGATGCCATCGTCACCGTCATCGAGCTGGACATCATCTCCATCACCATCACCATCATCTTCATCATCATCACCGCCGTCTCCACCGCTGCACCTCGTCACCGCTGTAGCAATTTGGGTTTGATCTTGATTGTTTGATAGGGGAAACTCTCCCGTTGTTGATTTCTACTTGTTATTGATGCTATTGAGTGGAACCGTTGAACCAAGGTTTATGTTCAGATTGTTATTCATTATCATATCACCTCTGATCATGTTCCATATGATGTCTCGTGAGTAGTTCGTTTAGTTCTTGAGGACATGGGTGAAGTCTAAATGTTAGTAGTGAAGTATGGTTGAGTAATATTCAATGTTATGATATTTAAGTTGTGGTGTTATTCTTCTAGTGGTGTCGTGTGAACGTCGACTACACGACACTTCACCTTTATGGGCCTAGGGAATGCATCTTGTACTCGTTTGCCAATTGCGGGGTTGCCGGAGTGACAGAAACCTGAGCCCCGTTGGTATATCGATGGAGGGATCGCAGGATCTCGAGTTTAAGGTTGTGGTTAGATTTATCTTAATTACTTTCTTGTAGTTGCGGATGCTTGCAAGGGGTATAATCACAAGTATGTATTAGTCCTAGGAAGGGCGGTACATTAGCATAGGTTCACCCACACAACACTTATCAAAACAATGAAGATTAATTAGCCGTATGTAGCGAAAGCACTAGACTAAAATCCCGTGTGTCCTCGAGAACGTTTGGTCATTATAAGTAAACAAACCGGCTTGTCCTTTGTGCTAAAAAGGATTGGGCACTCACTGCAATTATTACTCTCGCACTTTACTTACTCGTACTTTATTCATCCGTTACATCAAAACCCCGAATACTTGTCTGTGAGCATTTACGGTGAATCCTTCATCGAAACTGCTTGTCAACACCTTCTCCTCGTTGGGATCGACATTCTTACTTATCGAAGATACTGCGATACACCCCTATACTTGTGGGTCATCAAGACTATTTTCTCGCGCCGCCGGGGAGTGAAGCGCTATTGGTAAGTGGAATTGGTAAGGGAAATTTCTACTGTTTGTGCTGATTTTATTTCTGCCTGCTGCTATAATTCATTATGGAGAGATCTTCTCTTGAGTGTTTATTTGGGAAATCTACTACTACTGCAAAGGTAGTGGATGAGGCGCAGGTAAGGAAGAAATACCATACAAAATACCTATGAAAATTATTGAACGTGTAGTGGGTAACCGTTATACAGGGGATGGAACTGTCCACCCTGGAGATCATTTACTTCTTACATGAATTATGCGGTTTATTCAAGTGTGCAGGTATTTCTATGGATGAAGTGAGGAAGAAACTATTCTCGTATCGCTGTCCGGTAAAGCGGCGCATTGGTATAAATTACTGGATAATGGGGATTCTCTTGAATGGAATGATATTGTGCCCGGTTTTATTCTAAGTTCTATCCTCCAAGTGAGATTCACAAAGATCGGAATCGCATATATAATTTTTGGCCTCATGAAGGAGAGAGTATTGGGGGAGATTGAAGTCTTTAATGCTCAAATGCCCCATTCATGAGCTTCCGGTAATATTATTATTGATAATTTCTATGCAAGACTTTCTTTTCAAGACAAGACCTTGCTGGATACTTCTTGTTCTGGATCATTTACACGCAACAAGTAAGAGTTTAAAAGGGACCTTCTTAATCGGATCCAAGAAAATACTGAAGGATGGGAGAACGACAAGGATAGAGAATCAGGTATAAATTATGATTATAAATGCATTGAAGCTTTTATGGATACTGATAAATTTCGTAATATGAGTGCTACTTATGGTCTTGATTCTCAAGTTGCTACAAATCTTTATAAGGCTTTTGCTTCTCATTACGAATTGCCTAAGAAGAACTTTGATAAGTATCATGAACCGTATAAAGATAAAATTGATTCATCTATAAATAAATGTGTTGTAGTTGAAAGTTGATCATGTTATTCCTGAAGCTTATATTGAAAAAACTCCTTTCCCTGCTAAAATGAAGGAGTACTCTGTTATAAATAGTGCGGTTCATAAAAGTGAAAAGAAACCTATAGAACCTGAAGAACAAATAAAAGTTGAACCTGATGTTGCAATTGTTAAAGATCTTGTGACTGAAAATGTAGAGGATGGTCATATTATTTTCTGTGAAGATGTCTCTAATATTGTTTCGCATCCTAATAAGTCTAGGAAAGCTAGTGTTCCTATGCTATCTGTTAGAATTGGTGATCATTGTTATTATGGTTTATGTGATATTGGTGCAAGTATTAGTGCTATTCCTTATGAGCTTTACACGGAGATTATGCACGAAATTGGTTCTTGTGAACTTGAAGATATTGATGTGGTTATTCGGCTGGCTAATAGAGAAACTATCTCTCCTATTGGTATTATTCGAGATGTGGAAGTTCTATGTGGTAAGATTAAATATCCTGCTGACTTTTTGGTACTTGGTTCTGCTGCTAGTAAATATTGTCCTATCATTTTTGGTAGACCTTTTCTAAATACTTGTGGAGCTATTATAGATTGCAAGAAAGAGAAAATTTTGACTAAATTTGCTGGAGAATCTTATGAGTTTAACTTCTCTAAATTTACCAAAACTCCTTATAAAATTGATTCGCCTAATAGTGATTTTAAAGTTGAACAGTGTGCATCTATTGCTCTTGCTCCTAGTAATCCTTTGCAGCAACATCTGGAGAATAGTGAGAGTGAAGTTTTCAGGGAAAGAGATGAACTTGATGAAATTTTCCTTCGTCAACCTATTCTTAAGCATGATTTACCGGTGGAAGATCCGGGTACAACACCACCACCAAAGGAAGATCCTATCTTTGATTTAAAACCCGATAATCTTAAATATGCTCATATTGATGATAAGAAAATATATCTCGTTATTATTAGTTCTAAGCTTTCAGAGTTTGAAGAAGAAAAGTTATTGGAAATATTGAAGAAACACCGAGGTGCTATTGGCTACACTCTTGATGACTTGAAGGGGATTTCTCCCTCTATTTGCCAACACGCCATTAATATGGAAGATGATGCGAAGCCTGTTGTTGAACCTCAGCGCCGTCTAATTCCTAAGATGAAGGATGTGGTAAGAAATGAGGTATTAAGACTCCTTGAAGCTGGTATTATATATCCTATTGCTGATAGTAGATGGGTTAGTCCTGTGCATTGTGTTCCTAAGAAAGGAGGAATGACTGTTGTGCCTAATGATAATGATGAGCTCATCCCTCAAAGAGTAGTTGTAGGGTATAGAATGTGCATTGATTATCAAAAAGTTAATAAGGTTACTAAGAAAGATCATTACCCTTTACCATTTATTGATCAAATGTTAGAAAGGTTATCTAAAAATACTCATTTTTGCTTTCTTGATGGTTATTCTGGGTTTTCACAAATTGCTGTTAAAACTAAAGATCAAGAGAAAACCACTTTCACTTGTCCCTATGGAATTTATGCTTATAGGCGTGCCTTTTGGTTTATGTAATGCTCCTGCTACTTTTCAAAGATGCATGTCCGCTATTTTTCATGGCTTTTGTGAGAGTATTGCAGAGGTATTCATGGATGATTTTTCTGTCTATGGGAATTCTTTTGATAGTTGCTTGCGAAACCTTGACAAAGTTTTGCAGAGATGTGAAGAAACTAACCTTGTTCTTAATTGGGAGAAATGCCACTTTATGGTTAATGAAGGAATTGTATTGGGACATAAAATTTCTGAGAGAGGTATTGAAGTTGATAGAGCTAAAGTTGAAGCTATTGAGAAGATGCCCTATCCTAGGAATGTTAAAGGTATTCGTAGTGTTCTTGGTCATGCTGGGTTTTATAGGAGGTTTATTAAAGATTTCTCCAAGATTTCAAAGCCTCTTACTAATCTTCTTCAAAAAGATGTACCTTTTGTTTTTGATGATGATTGTAAGGAAGCTTTTGAAACTCTAAAGAAAGCCTTAACAACTGCTCCTATAGTTGAACTCCCGATTGGAACTTACCATTTGAAATTATGTGCGATGCTAGTGATTTTGCTGTAGGCGTTGTTCTTGGACAGCGAGTAGATAAAAAACTGAATGTTATTCATTATGCTAGTAAGACTCTTGATGCTGCTCAAAGAAATTATGCTACAACTGAAAAAGAATTGTTAGTTGTAGTCTTTGCTTGTGATAAGTTTAGATCTTATATTGTTGATTCAAAAGTTACAATTCATACTGATCATGCTGCAATTAGATATCTTATGACAAAGAAAGATGCTAAGCCAAGTCTTATTAGATGGGTACTTCTTTTGCAAGAATTTGATTTACATATTGTAGATAGGAAAGGTGTGATAATCATGTTGCTGATAATTTGTCTAGATTGGAAAATATTGCTTATGATCCTGTTCCTGTTAATGATAGTTTTCCAAATGAACAATTGGCTGTAATAAAGGTGAGCTCGCGAGTCCTTGGTATGCTGATTATGCTAACTTTATTGTTTCCAAGTACTTGCCTCCAACCTTTTCAGCCAAAAAAGGAGGAAATTCTTTTATGACTTGAGGCATTATTTTTGGGATGACCCACACTTATATAAAGAAGGAGTGGATGGTATTATGCGAAGGTGTGTTCCCGAATATGAACAACAAGAGATATTGAGTAAATGTCATGGTAGTGCTTATGGAGGACATCACGCCGGAGATAGAACCGCGCAAAAGGTTCTACAATCAGGTTTTTATTGGCCAACTCTCTTCAAAGATGCAAGGAAGTTTATTTTATCTTGTGATGAATGTCAAAGGGTTGGTAATATCTCCAGACGCAATGAAATGCCTATGAATTATACTCTCGTTATTGAACCGTTTGATTGTTGGGGATTTGACTTCATGGGACCTTTTTCCTCTTCAGAAGGTAACACTCATATACTTGTTGCTGTGTTGATTATGTTACTAAATGGGTGGAAGCCATACCTACAAAAAGTGCTGATGATGAGACCTCTTTAAAAATGCTTTTAGACATTATTTTTCCTAGATTTGGAGTTCCTAGATATATTATGACAGATGGAGGTTCTCATTTTATTCATGGTGGATTTAGAAAAACTCTTGCTAAATATGGTATTAATCATAGAATTGCTTCCGCTTATCATCCTCAAACTAGTGGGCAAGTAGAACTATCAAATAGAGAAATTAAATCTATCTTGCAAAAGACTGTTAATAAAACTAGAAAGAATTGGGCTAGTAAATTGAAAGAAGCGTCATGGGCTTATAGAACTGCTTATAAAAACCCCATGGGAATGTCACCTTATAAAATGGTTTATGGAAAAGCTTGTCATTTACCTTTAGAACTAGAGCACAAAGCTTATTGGGCGTTAGAGAACTAAATAAAGATCCTAAACTAGCCGGTAATAAGAGGTTGTTGCAATTAAGTTCTCTAGATGAATGGAGAAGTGAAGCTTATGAAAATGCTAAACTCTTTAAAGAGAAAGTTAAGAAATGGCATGATAGAAGGATTATCAAAAGAGAGTTTAATATTGGGGATAAAGTCCTATTGTATCGGTCTCATCTCAGATTCTTTGGGGAAATTACTCTCGAAATGGGAAGGACCATATGTTGTTGAGGAGGTGTATCGTTCAGGAGCAATTAAAATTAGTTCTCTCCAAGGCAATGCCACGCAAGTGGTGAATGGACAAAGACTCAAGCATTATATCTCAGATGATTCTTATAATGTAGATGTTGATGTTATTCGAGTGGAAACACCGGAGGCTTTCATCAAAGGTCAAATTGACAGTCCGCCAGAACCCGACTTTGAATAGGTAACAGTACAGGTAATAAAAAGTTCGCGATTTACTTTCCGAACAATGTTTTTGCTGTTTTTGGAAAATATGAAAAATTACGAGATCGAAACGGAGTGGAGGAGACGCACGGGCGTGCCCCATAGGCCGGCGGCCCACCTGCGCCGCGCCGCCTATGAGACACCGCCTCGTCGCCCCTCCGACTGGTTCGACCTGGTACTTTCCGTTTGTTGTGAAAAAATTTACTATATAATCCCCGGACCCCTGAGGTCCGTATATCGTTTTCTCGACGTGTTTTGTTTTGAGCTGTTTCTGCCAGGATCTATTTTCAATCTAGGAGCACCATGGTCTCCAACAAAAAGGACAAGGAGCCTTCGGAGGAAGGTATCCAAGACCCCGAGTTGAAGGAAGAAGTCAAGGAGGATGATGAGGAAGTCGAAGAAGTTCCGCGAGTACGCCCGCGCACCACCATTGCAAGCATCGGAGTGGTGTCAAACCCGTTCAACGCCAAGAAGAGTGCACGGATTAGCACCGGAGGAGGAGTTCCACGTCATTACCTAGCTCCAAAGACATCTTCTTCAGCACTTACCATCCCTTCCGCAATCTAATCTACAATAATCAAATTGAAAGGACTCCCAAGGCAGCATTGCCTAGCAATTGGGATATAGATCGTTCTAACACTGCAGGAAGGACGAAGCCTGAAGCTGAAGGGTGAAATAACTCCAAGAATTGGGACTCGCCGTCGGACATACTTCTTAATCGCGTCGAGCACAATTCGGAGATGATCCGCAACCTCATGTACAAGATTGATGAGCTTCTTGTGGAGAAGCTTGTGAGGAATTCATCACCACCACCGCCAAAGGAGTAATTCATCATCGGTATTGGCATCCCCTTGGTTTGTTCCAAGCTTGGGGAGTGCCGCGGTATCACATCATCACTACCTTTTACTTTTTACTATCAAGTAGTGTCATATCATAGGGAAGTTATCATATAAGATGGGTTGCAGTGTGGAAGTATCTCTCCTTTAGTTGGTTGTCTATGTATCCCTTGGTGTGAGTTATCATTATAAAATATTAATGAGAAGTCTTATCATTTACATATTGCACACCTTATTTTAGTTTGCAATTTCTATTATATGATTGATCTTGATTTTAGTATTTGGTACCACTTTGGGAGCATTGAGTAAATCTATTTGGTTTTGGCAAACTTAGCATTGGTCAATAGCAACAACACCTTGAGGTTTAAGTAGAAAAGAGAAATACATATAGTTGTTTCATTGTCTTCCTTTCTTATTAGCTCATAGCTTATTATTCTGAAGTTAAAATTGTTTGTGCTTGCAAGAAAGATGCAGGATTATGTCTATCGTATGTATATTTGTTTTTTTCCCTCAACTCTTATGCTTGCTAATTAACCTTGCTAGCCAAAGACCTGTACTGAGAGGGAATGCTTCTCGTACATCCAAACCTGAACCCAAACCTATGCCATTTGTGTCCACCATATCTACCTACTGGTGGTTTTCTGCCATTCCAAGTAAATACTTCATGTGCTACCTTTAAACAATTCAAAATTTATTACTTCTTATTTGTGTCAATGTTTTATAGCTCATGAGGAAGTATGTGGTGTTTTATCTTTCAGTCTTGTTAGGCAGCTTCCACTAATGGACTAGTGGCTTCATCCACTTATCCTATAATTTTGCGAAAAGAGCTGGCAACGGGGTTCCCAGCCCCAATTAATCAACTCTCATTAATAATTCTCTTCACATGTTTTGCCCTGATTCATCGGTAAGCAACTTAATTCTGCAATAGACACTCCTCCACGGTATGAGATTGTTGGAAGGCACCCAGGATTCGGTTAGCCATGGCTTGTGTAAGCAAAGGTTGGGGGAGTGTCATCCTTAAATAAACTAAAGTACATGTGTAAACAAAAGAGAAGAGGATGATCTACCTTGCTGGTAGAGATAACGTCCTTCATGGGAGCCGCTCTTTGGAGGTCTGTTTGGCAAGGGGTTAGAGTACCCGCACAGTCGTTGACAACAACAAACACTTCTCAAAACTTTACTTTTATTCTCTTTATATGATTTCAAAACTGAAAAAGCTCTAGCTCATGATTTAATCCCTGCTTCCCTCTGCGAAGGGCCTGTCTTTTACTTTATGTTGAGTCAGTAAACCTATTTCCATCCATCTCAAGCAAGCATTTGAGTTGTTGTGATCAAACCATTATATTGTGATTTGCTTCATCATGTCTTTACTCTTCCTTGTTTAGTACAAGTTTTATCTGAATGAATATAGCTTTGCAAGTTGTCAATGATCATTATGATTGAGTATGCAAGTTTACCATAAGCTTTAACATAAGAGCGCTGCTCAATAGATAAGTAATCTGTTAATTGTTCTCTGACCAAGAACGAAGTTTGCCATCACCAACTATGATTTCTTATGCACCTTTATTTGTGATTACCTTATACTTGTTTCAAGTTGAATTATATGAGGAAGTTGTTTACTAGAATGTCTTGTGTGAATGAATATGATGCTTCTTGTCCGTATTTTATTTATCGACTCTTCACTCCATAAACTTGTGGTCCTGTTCACCGAGTTCAGTTTCGCTTGGGGCAAGTCTAAGCTTGGGGGGAGTTGATACGTCCAATTTGCATCACTATTTTATATCATAATTTGCTGTTATTCATTGATATATTTCATATTTGGAGATGATACTTATGTTATTTCATCTATTTTGCATGTTTCATGATTATTGGAGGATCGCGCACCGGAGCCAGGATTCTGCTGGAAAAAGCACCGTCAGAGTGCAATATTTCGGAAGATCAACAGTTGACGGAAATTATATGAAAAATCCTATTTTCCAGATGACGAAGGGAGCCGAAGGGGGAGAAGAGGGGACCCGAGGTGGGCCCACCCCATAGGCCGGCGCGGCCCAAGCCCTGGCCGCGCCGCCTGAGGAGGGGGCCACGCCCCTCTCGCCTCTTTTCTTCGCGTATGCCTTCGTCCCGAAAACCTAAGCCGAGGGGTACATCGCGAAGAGCCACAGCCTCTGCGGGCGGAGAACACCGAGAGAGAAAGAGCTCTCCGACGGTGAGATGCGGGGAAATTCCTCCCGAGGGGGAAATCGACGCCATCGTCATCGATCGCTGGACATCATCTCCATCACCATCACCATCATCTTCATCATCATCACCGCCGCTCCACCGCTGCACCTCGTCACCGCTGTAGCAATTTGGGTTTGATCTTGATTGTTTGATAGGGGAAACTCTCCCGGTGTTGATTTCTACTTGTTATTGATGCTATTGAGTGGAACCGTTGAACCAAGGTTTATGTTCAGATTGTTATTCATTATCATATCACCTCTGATCATGTTCTATATGATGTCTCGTGAGTAGTTCGTTTAGTTCTTGAGGACATGGGTGAAGTCTAAATGTTAGTAGTGAAGTATGGTTGAGTAATATTCAATGTTATGATATTTAAGTTGTGGTGTTATTCTTCTAGTGGTGTCGTGTGAACGTCGACTACACGACACTTCACCTTTATGGGCCTAGGGGAATGCATCTTGTACTCGTTTGCCAATTGGGTTGCCGGAGTGACAGAAGAGCCCCCGTTGGTATATCGATGCGGGAGGGATCGCAGGATCTCGAGTTTAAGGGTTAGATTTATCTTAATTACTTTCTTGTAGTTGCGGATGCTTGCAAGGGGTATAATCACAAGTATGTATTAGTCCTAGGAAGGGCGGTACATTAGCATAGGTTCTCCCACACAACACTTATCAAAACAATGAAGATTAATTAGCCGTATGTGAAAGCACTAGACTAAAATCCCGTGTGTCCTCGAGAACGTTTGGTCATTATAAGTAAACAAACCGGCTTGTCCTTTGTGCTAAAAAGGATTGAGCCACTCGCTGCAATTATTACTCTCGCACTTTACTTACTCGTACTTTATTCATCTACATCAAAACCCCCGAATACTTGTCTGTGAGCATTTACAAGAATCCTTCATCGAAACTGCTTGTCAACACCTTCTGCTCCTCGTTGGGATCGACATTCTTACTTATCGAAGATACTGCGATACACCCCCTATACTTGTGGGTCATCAGAGGCCGCGACATCACAAGATTTGTGGATTTGGCATTTTTTTTTTGGTTTGCCATGAACACTCAATGACATCAATGTGATGCAAAGATCCTCTTTATTTGCGAAATTAGCAAATGGGGAAGCACCCACTTGCAACTACAGGGCCATGAAGAATGAATATACAATAGGATATTACCTAGCCGATGTCATCTATCCGGATTGGGCAACTTTTGTGAAGTCTGTGAAGGATCCCGAAGAAAAAATAGAAGCTGAATTTGTCAAAGCTCAAGAAGTAGCTCGCAAGGACAATGCGAGAGATTTCGGTGTTTTGCAAGCAAGGTTTGCCATTGTTCGTGGCCCAGCCCAGTTTTGGGACAAAAAAAGCCTTGTGAACATCATGACATGTTGTGGGATTCTTCACAACATGATCATGGTGGATGAAAGAGAGTTAAGTCTGACCTGCTTCTATGACAGCGTTGGCACCCGAGTGCAACCCCAACGCAATCCGGATCACATTGAAGCTTTCCTTGAAACGCATCGGCAAATTAAAAATGCTAGTACCCATACCCAACTCGTTTATGATCCGAAAATGCACCACTGGCAGCGACATGGCCGTCGCCTTTGATCCTACCATTCCATTCATTTATGTGTGAGATGTATCATTGTTAAGACATTTGTTCATTTGTTTGATTGTTGAAAAATTGTTGTAATTTGGTTGATCTTCATTTGTTCAATTTTCCCAAAACTATTGTAATAATTTGGTTCGGACATTTGTTTATCTGTTGTAATAGTTTGGATGATTATTTGATTAATTATTATCGATTGTTGTATGTGTTGCATATAAATTCTAAGAAAAACCCTTAGCCTTAAACCAGAACTATAAAACAGCTGGTTTAAGGGTTATGTTCTACGCCAGCGATTTTTCGACCCGTAAACACGAGTTCGGTGAACTGAACTCGGGGTTTTCAGTTCGCGTGTTTACGGCCTCTGCTAGAGATGCTCTAATAAGATAGGTTCCCAAACCTTCACAGTTGTAGTGACATACTTTATTGATCAACTACCTATCTTCAGTGTGCATCATTTTGATGCAGAGGTTGAGGGTAGAATCTCCATTTAAAAAAAAAAGATTTAACTTGGCCCTTTACTTTCAGCTTTATCTCAGTGGTAACTTTTTCAAGTACCCGCATGCCGCAGGAGATCTACGAGTTTTGTGTTTAGATGGAAGAAAAGGCTAGAGGCCATACAAGAGAGCACCACCTTCCCCAATGACCACAGACAGCCAAGGGGTGAGAGAGAGACCTAGGTTTACATGTTCCCTCCCGGTGACCCACCTCTACCCCTAAAGCGGAGACGACATGAAATCCAACCACGCCAAGTGGACAGGATGGAGGCGAGGGTACGAGCGGCCATTTCCTCCTTGCCTTGGAAGACGGGTTCATTCTTTTCAAGCTAGAGGGAGTGAATGACCAACATGATCAGAGCGTTGGCCTACTTGCGCCGTTTACCCCGTAGGACGGCGAATGCGTCCGGCCACCACCCGGAAAGACCTAGAGCAGGCGCCAGCATGTGGTAGTCGAGAGCCGCATCCACTCTGGCCCATACATGCACAACGTAGGGGCAGAGCAAGGAGATGTGATCGACGGTCTCGTCAGACACTCCGCAGAGGGGGCAGGTAACATGCGAGGGCAGACCGTGGTGGGTTAGGCGATCAACAGACCAGCAGCGATGCCTCAATGCGAGCCACACATGGAATTTGAACGCCATTGGAGCAAAAGAGTTCCAGGGTTGATATATAGAATTGCTCGAGATGGACCCATCAAGTGCAAAAGGAGATCTTGTAGAGAGAGCACTTGATAGTCGTGTCTTGGAAGAAGGAATATTAGGTTGCGACTGCTGTTCAACTACACCATAAACCTCCAAGGTCTAGCTTAAGTATGCTTCCTAGACCTGGTCTAGCTCCGTAACTCTAAATGTGTAGATATGCATTCTGCTCCCAACTAAAGCATCCATTGGGATGCGTCCTGGTGTGGTGTGTGTGAAGACCATAGGATCAATAAAGTCATGTCCTCGAATTTTTTCGCAGGATGCCATAATAATTCCCAACTGCTACGATATGCATCAAATTCCTCGACGTCAATCATGGGTGTTGATTTGGAGCTGGTTTCAATCTTCTGCTCTCCTCTCCACCAATCACCGGTCGCGCAACAATTTCACCTATATTGCTCATCTCCTTCTCATCAACAATTGGCCTAAACTGTAGTCGAGAGATGGTTCCAATCTCTGGAGCCTATCAATACATGCGTAAATTGATTGCAAATTGGAGAGACATATCAGGCTACGCTCATTATTGATGAAGTTGGAAACTACCTTCATATTGAATCCATATCAAGTTTGCAATTATTCTTCTTATACATTAGTTGGGGATTCATATAAGTCTTTCGTTGCAGCAAGGGATGTTGCAGGACCTCTCCCACAAAGTTGCCAAGAAGCAAAACTTCGTCCATGATGGAGATAAGCAATGCTAGAGGAGATTGATGCTCTTGACAAGAATAATACTTGGGTAATTACTAATCTGATTGCTAATAAAAATGTTGTAGGCTGCAAATGGGTGTACACCATAAAACAAACTTTTTATGGAAAGGTAGAAAGGTATAAGACCAAACTTGTGACGAAGGGTTATAGCCAGACCTACATGGTAGATTATGATGAGACATTAGTATTCCACAAGATAAATATTAGGGTAATGTAATATGACAAATTAAATAATACTTACATTTGAAAGACCCATGGTTTTCGAAATCACGATGAAGAAATTTAAAACTACTTGTTTCTATTGATCGAGCAAATTATATACCATGATTCTTATTTCTAACGCTAGCTGCTTGTGAACACGTGTATATAAGTATGTAGCTTTAGAATTAATCATAATGTTTTGTGAGGGTCGGTATTATTATGCACATTTGAGAAGGCCAAAGAGAAATCGTGTCATTGGGAAAAGCTATTTAGAAATATTTCAAAAAAATGTTAAAAGGCGTCCAAGTAGAAGCACACTAAGTTTCAGCTTGTGCCTTCTAGATTTTCTAGAACTATTCTAAACTATACGCTCTAAAGAGTAAATGTTAAAATATTTTTTATGGGTAAAAGGAGTTAGAGCAGAGGCACGATAAGCTGCAGCTTAGTACATCTTGAACTGAGGCCCTAACTCTTGAGGGTCCGGGCCGATCGCCCCTCTGCCCCGCCCTATGGGCCGGCCTGCATATATCTGCGTTTAATGTGGACATTCCGGCTCACCTAAATAAGTTTCCCATCATCTAAAGACTTAAGCTCTTATTCACCATCTCCAGCAAATTTTGCAACAAACAAATATGCCTAAACTCCGGAATATTATTTCTTCTGCTGAAACTACTCTGAGATGTACATTTGTGCTAACTACAAAATAGATTGAACAAACAACCGTCCTGGTCATATCTCTAGGACATATTTCCCTCTGTTCTATCTTACTGATCTATATTACACGCTATCCACAACAAAAACAGACACTTTCGGAGCATGCATACGAACGATTAGTGAGGCTTTACTTGTGGTAAAACTTAGAAATCGACTGCCATCCTGGTCTTGATCGGCTTCAGCTTCACACCCATGCTCTCAGGAGATAGCAGTTCCGGCGATATGCGGCACGGGCTCAACGGACTGCGAGGGCTGCTGCTTGGCTGGTAGGGCCTGTGGAGCCCGTAGCCCATGAGGAAGTACTCCATCGGCATCAGCATTGCGTGTGGCTGCTCCTCGGTCACAAGGGAGCCGCAATTCTGAACCTGTAATGTAACTGACAGCTAACTAAGCAAAGTTTCTGTGCCAGGTCTTGCTCTTATGTGAATGGCACAGGGTGGATTCATGTCGTACCTCGACGAGTGCGCAGTACTTCTGGTCTAGCTTTGTTGTCATATGGATGGCATCGTCATGGAATTGTGAGTTCTCTCCCACAATTATCAGTGTGCGGCACCAGAGTTTCCTCAATTTGTCTGTTAAGTCATGCCTCCTGGTGGAGGCGTAGTCTCTATGAGCTTCCAAGATATAAATGCTCAATTTGCTTTGAGAAAAGGAACATAACTGTACATACTTATTCACTGACTGAAGAAATCTCCAAACGTTTTCACCCTGCCTCTCATCAAGCAACTGCATAAACAGAAATATCACCTTGGAGTTTGTGATTTTGTAACTAAACAAATTTACATGATCTATAGGCACAAGGTACTAACAGTTCTGCAGGCCTGCACGATGTCTGATTCAGCACACTGAGAGTTGCCACGCACTTCCTGCAGAAAATAGCAGAATGTGTTCCAATAAGACCAGGACAAAGATAGACATGAGTTGCAACAAGACAAGATGAGGATAATGAGATCTGAGGTTACCTTGCTGAAGTATCTCTGAAGCAAGCACTCCTTGACCACGCCTCGTGCGCCATAATAATAAAGCAAATTTAACAACACCTGGCACATGAAAAGTCATTGTTAATTTAATTCAACGGTGTTACTATATTTGGCAGGAGAAAAATGATCTCAAGTCTTACGAAAGAAAAAGAAACCTGCCTTATTATACAACCATTCACTCCATGACGGGGCTTTGCACAGAGGGGAAACTAGCATCAGCCCTATGACCCTTTCCTGATATTTTGTCTATGAGAAAGTACAAAAATAATCCATATCAGTTAGATACAAAATCCAAAAAGTTGTACATCTATTACCTGACAAGTTAGGCAACTGATGGAGACACTTACTGCAAACAGAGTGAGGACGTAGGCGCCAGCTGTAACACCCAGGCACATGACAGAACCTAAACTGAAAATGAAAATTTACGCCCAAATTCAGATACCTCAAACTGTTAAATCAAGAAGATGACGCACTCGGACTTATGTCACATTGCACCAGTACAGTACCTGAAGAAATCAAGCACATCGGCAACCTGATCGGCAAGATCGTCAACAGATGGCACCGGAGCATCAGACTGAACCTGAGCCGCTCCCAACTGCAAGAGTCTTAACAAATGTCATGAGAGGAAGATCTTGTCCACTGGATCCACAAAAATAGATGGCCCATATTAACATAAGGGACCGTAAGACCTCAAATTGTACGGTATATTACAGGCTATTGGTTTGAAGTAAGCAAACACTACCGACCTCATGGCCCTGAGGATTGATGTGGTATATGCAGAAATTGTGGAGCAGCAGCGACGCGGCTTCCGGGCAGAGGAACAGTCCTTGGAAGCAGGACATGTCTGTGGAGTTTGGACCAGGATCAGTAGTAGCAAATTAGCCACCAATTAATAGGTTTGGAATAGGAAATTCTCTGGATGATTAGGATCTTGAAGAAACCCACAGGATGTTCTGATAGCACTTACAATTCAGAGCTACATCAGGGTATGTGATGAGCCCGGGCTTTTCTTGGTCTCCATACACGGCCACAGATACAGAGCCACACCTCGTTCTCACTAGATGGTCCTGGTGAATTCATGAAGGCGGTGTGAGTGTGATCAGTGAGTACTAAAAAAAGAGTAACTTGCAACGAAACCTTTCAAGTTTGAGCAATTATCGTTAAACATAGCAAGCTAGATCATTGTGACCCGCTTGATCATACAGAGGGAAAACGGAGTTAGCTTGCAAAATTCACTGATGTTTTACTTGGCGAGCACTACGACGAACAACTGTCAAACAGAACTGCACTCAAAACCCCCAAAAATGCAATCTACTTTTCGAAGTTAGCAGCATTGCTAAGCAGAGCAACAAAGAAAGAAGTAAAGCTGGTGGCAGCTGGTTGTTGGACGTACGGACCTTGCCTCCGAAGGAGATCCGCTCGATGTCCACAGATACTGATCCAGACCCGCTCGACCTCGACTCCCCCATTGCGTCTCTCTCTTTCTCTTTATTGTCTCTCCTTCTCCTGGGGATGCCTCCTGCCTTCTCGCACCTATATATACGGCAGCCAGCTGAGGAGCACGAAGCTCACCGACGAGGGGGTCAAACTCACCGGGGGTCGTCGCACCCCAGACCGGCGAGCTTGTGTTTTGGTTTAGTTTTAGACGCACTCGCTCTCGTTGCCTTTCAGATGGCCCAGCCCGGCCACTCACTGTTGGAGAGAAAGGTGGGACCGACCGCCTTCTTTTTGTTCGGCCCCGGCGTACTGCGTAGTCCTAGTCAGCTAGTGCTACAGCTCGGCCCTTGAAAGACCGGTTTGCTACGCACACACATAAACTTTCCATAAGCTCCGTAGAATTTTGTTTACTGCCTCTGTTTAAAATTAATTGACGCAGCTCTGGTCAGTTTTGATCTAGATACCTAAACAATTTAGTGTATAGGTTCGCTCATTTTAAAAAGAGCTGCGTCAACTAATCTAAAGCGGAGGGAGTATCATATTACCGCAAAACGGGAATGTCTCGTGAACAAACTTTGGATCACTGGAAAGGGAAGACGATTCTATCCTACCCATTGGCAGCGTAGAAAATCAGTCGTTGCACTTGCGTGGGAAGATGGGACGTTGGATAGTTTCTCTTCTCCCTTCGTGAAATCCACCATCTCTTGTATCTTGTTTTTTTTTCATTCCAACCGACAAATTTAATATGAGCTTCGGCACCCCTATCCATCACGGGTGGACCCAAAATACTATTTGAGAGGGGGCAAATATGTGCTAAATAGGGGAAATCGGTTTGCTAAGCAGGGACAAATCACAATCTATGCTTGCTATTAAAGCGAACTCAAATGTTGAGTGGGGGCAGCTGCCCTCATTAGCTACACACCAGATCCAACTATGCTACCCATTATGTGCCACAATGCAGCAAAGGGGATTCCCATCTTGTCCCGTTCCTACCCGTCCAGTTGGGAGTTCATAGAGCTTGCTGCCATGGGCAACGTTATTGCGGAGTTCAAAAGGAGGTAGGTGTCGAACCAGGAGAATGAGTCTGCGGATTCCCATTCAGACTCAGATAATACTGGTTCTTGTATGCAAGCTCGAACTGGTTCAGTGAACCTCCATTGTCGATAGTGGCAGGTTAATGAAATCGAGATTTTTGTTGTTGTTGCACGATGTTTCGACACACTTCAGGGGTTTATGGTGTTTACTGTGTACCCACAAGTAACTTGTGATAGTTTTGGGTGTGTGCTTCAAGAGTATTCTCTCATGTTGCAAATATGTTTCCTTGTTTCTGTACACGTGGTTCATATATGTGACACATGTTGATTTACCATATTGTGGTCAGTTTTTTTTTCGAAAAGGGGGAAGAATCGCCCCACCTTCTGCATCCAAGGATGCACACGGCTTTTTATTAGATTATTCGCAAACCTTACAAGAAGCAATACAAAAAATCAACCTCGAAGCCACCTCACTAGACCTACAGTGGGATGAAGGGGTGACAATACACCAACTGACATCATCCAAAAACCAAATGTCTTCCCAAACCGCCCAATAGCGAGAAGTACAGTCAAGCAGACTCTCTGCGCATGCCAACGCACACGCCACAGAAGTTGCTACCGCCGTCTTCCTCGACTCCATCTTCAAGAGAGATCATCGCATTAACCTTGCAAGACCTGCCGTCGATGCCACCATGACGCCAGACGGCCCGCCATCCTGCACGCATACATCATCCCGCATCGTCGTCGATACCCTGCAGCACCATGCCACCGAGCCTCGGCGCAAACAATGTGGTAGATGAATACCACTCCACCGACATCCGCCAACATCCAGCAACTGCTCCAAAACGATGCCCCAAGAGGTAGAACGACGCAGGGCGCACCGCCACCGTCCGATCCGGGAGACCGGACCTAGGGTTTCCCGAGCAGCACGAGTGAGCTAGACTGCGACGATGATGCCTTCAAGAAGATAGCGGCGCGACACGTCGCCATCGTCCGCCAACCGAGGTCGGAGCACGGTTTTCACCGGCAGCCGCGCATCCCCAACTCGCCGAGTGTAGTGCCAAGACGGGCAAAGATGACGCCTTCGACAAGGTAATGACGTCGACCGACGCTGCCATCATCCGCCAAGACCGAGGTCGAGGCTCAGTTTTCACCGGCCGCCATGACACCCCGGACTAGATCACCATTGCCGAAAACCTGTGTGAGATCCCATGATCCCCCACACAGGACTACCAGCCTCGCCGACCACCTCCGACGAAAAAGATGACCACCACCACCATGCCCGGGGCTGCTGCCCCAGGTTTCCTCATGACGCGAGGGATGCCCACGAACGCCTCCCTGCCGAGGAGGCAGATCCACGATAGGCAGATCGTCACCTGCCCCGGCCCAAACGGACCAAGATTGGACCCGATCCACGCCGCCGCCGCCCGCCGCCTGCAGATCGACGCCATAGCCGTGCCTGTCGCCGCATCAAGGAGAGGCCGGGCAGACGCCGCCGCCGTGCCCTCCAGGTCGTGGGGGCCAGAGGATCGGCCGCCGCCGCCACGCCGCAAGGCTTTGCCCGGCAGCGCTCCCGGCGACGGCGGCGGGGAGGAGGGGGCCCCTAGGTTGAAGAGACGGCTGCGAGGGAGGAGGGCCCCGGCGCGGCGCGGCGCCGCCGGCGCGGGGGCAGAGGAGGGTTAGGTCGGGGGCGTTGTGGTCAGTGTAACACATTTTTAATGTTTTCTATTGCAACGAGTGGAAATTTGATGTATACATAGAAATGTTTACTACATATACTCATTCGATATGTTGTGACACTTTTGTCTGAATTTCTACGAGAGATGGAGGCTAATGTTACAAATTATATTGCATAAGCATGAAATGTATTGCATGAGGGAGTTTGTTGTTGCGATGATCGGAGGTCCAAGATTTGCCACTTATGGTGGATCAGACAGTGGAGGAAGTGGTTGCTTTTGGCCCAATTTCAGCCGGCTGACGCCTAGTGTTGTATAACTATTTACATAGGGTGAAATCAATCTAAAGTTCAAAGGGAGTAACTAAAGAAGGAAAATAATTCAAATCAAACAACTAGTTGATTTGGATTGTGTCCCTGCAACTCCAGGCATGGCTATACAAATAGGTTATTCAGAAAACGAATCAGTGCCCTTAGATTTCTTGTAGAACATATTGAGAATAATTTTCTGTTATTTATTCGCAACATAAATACATACAAAATTGTTAAAGTTAAAATGTTTGCGTCAGATAAGAATATAAATTTACCACTTTTGACAAAGAATAACGATGCTCCCGTAAGCAACACCTAGCATTATCCAGGAAATGTCAACATGTCACTGTTAAGACTTATCTGTCTCATCAGTGCTACAATGGTGATAGGATTGGGCTTGATTGGTTTATATGTGCGCACTTGGTGCTACAGGTAAAGTCGTTCCATGATGATGTTGGATTTACAGTGCCGTAGCAGATAAAAAAAAGAAGGCCGAAAGGCTTGGGTATGCACGGTATGTGTACACATGGTATACCCTTTTCATTTACCACGCGACGCTTTCCTAAAGTTCTTACCATTGCGCATCCTACTGTATATACTGATTGTCAGTAGATAGCGCATGCCTCTTTGGTAGATTTCTTGAGTGGCTTGAAATAAATGAAGGAATTGGGAGCATTCGCAAAGATGTTCGCCCATTTTGAGAAGACGTTGCATTTATGAGCAGTTACTTCGTAGAGTATGTCCGTAGGTGTTAGGACTGTTGCATGTCGATGCTTCATGCTTGTCCATGCTTATCCTATACCGTCTTCAATGACCGCTTTCAAACGGAACATAGCTGGTGGTCAGAGAATGGAAAGATATATTAACCACGCAGTTGAGTTTATTTGACGGAGCAGAGAGCTACTCTATTTTAAATCTTGCTATCTGTACAATGAACGTGTATCCCACAGCTCCCGCTACAACAGTTCAACAAATAGACCCCCACGACACACACGATTACTCCATGATGAGAAATCTCAAATCACGTACTCTATCTGCAAATAAGTGTATTTTAGTTTTTTCCTTAAGCTTAGAGCATCTCCAGTCGCGTCCCCCAAAGAGATTTGGGGCGCGCCGGACAGAAAATGCGTTCCAGCCGCGTCCCCCAAAGTTCTTTGTCCGGCGCGCCCTATACGGTGTCCGCGCCCCGAGCCGTCCCCGTCCCACGGGAACGCTCCGGGGACGCCGGACACAACAAAAGCGAGGCGGGCTCCCACATGTCGGCGACTATTTGCATAAACCGTTGGTTCGCGCCTCTTTTCGTCGCTCCTTCCTTCTCGCGCCCACCCCACCGCCGCCGCCGATTTCCCGGCCGTTTGGGCGTCGATCTCTGCCGAGAGTCGGCACCGTTGTCGCGGCTGGGCTCCCGCCGCCGTGCCGCCGCCGCGCCGCGCGCGTTCCGGAACGCGCCGTCAACCGCCCCACCTCCGCGCACGGAAGGTGCTCGACGACTTGCCAGGTAGGCGTGATTGGCCGCTGTTTGTTGCCGTCTGCCTCGGCGCAATTTTAACCATTGATTTTGCTTTAGCCATGGAGCGACGATGAGATGGTTGCCCTGCTGCTGGAGGACGAGCAAGCGTTCGACGACGACCTGCGGGAGCATTTGCTGATCATCGCGTCCCTCCAGGACATGCTTGACGCTGAGGCGGAGAAGAGGAAGAGGCCGCGTCGCGGAGGATCAAGGCCGGGAAGAAGGAAGTCGAAGCCCCGGCAGAGGATGGAGGGGCATGCCATCTAGCCCTATTTATTATACCGTGGCACCTTGATGTAGCATCTAGCCCTATTTATTATATTTGATTACTTGTTTTATTGTTTGTTGTAATTTAATTTGAAAACAGTCATCGCAAACATTTTTATTCATATGCTACATTTGATATAAATGGTTTATGTGTTAAAAAATTATTTTAAATGTTTGGGGGCGGCGTTTGGGGGACGCGGCTGGGGAGCGACGTCCCCCAAACACGGCACGAACAAACCACGTCCCCCAAACGTTCGATCCGGCGCGCTTTGGGGACGGTTTGGGGGACGCGGCTGGAGATGCTCTTAAAGTTGTTAAAATTGACCAACTTTACATACAAAAGTATCAGCTGATGGAGTTATGTCTTAGAGAAAATAATAATAAGTGTTACTCCCTCTGACTTATATTGCTTTTCGCTAGTTAGATGTATCCATAGGCGGAGCCAGCTGTTGTGCCCGTTGTGCCTTGGCACACCTAGTTTTTCTGTGAATTTTTGGGATCAACTCATCTGTAACAAATTATGTTTACAAGAAAAATGAGAAGTTAAGAAAATAAAAAAAATGTCAAATGATCCGGCCTCAGTCATGCCCGGCCAACTAGGGAAGCAAATTTGGTGCACATGAGCACCAGTGCTCTCAGTTTTTAAAATATTTAAAAACTGTATTTCTGCGTTCCAAAAAATTATCACATTTATTTCATAAATACATACACATGTTCTGAATATTCATGCAAAGTTTCAGTAGAAATTACATTGTATTTTGAGCTACAGGAAAAAAACAAATTTGTGACTACGTATAGAGGTATATATTTGTCAGAAATTTGTCTTTTTTGTATAGCTTAAAATATAATATATTTTTCTCCAAATTTTTTAGCGTACCCTCAGAATGTTTGTATGTATGTGGGTATTTAATTTCATATTTTTTGAAATCCAAAAAATATGATTTTTAGAAATCAGGAGCACTGCTGCTCATGTGCCAAATACACTTTTCGGCTAACTAGCCACTAGCCAACAAATGCCTCGAGATTTTTTTTAAAATAATACACTTTTTATTATTAAATCCAAAAATAATATTCGTTTTTTATCTTTTACACGAATAATACACCGTCGGGGTCTACGAACCCGAATTAGAGAAATCGGGGCAGAGGAGTCCGATTTTAAGAAATTGGGGTTGGCCAACCCGATTTTACCTGGTACCGTGCGTGGAGGAAAAATAAATAAAAGGGGAATATAAAATCAGGGCAGTTGAACCCGATTTTACAAAGTCGGGTTAGTTGAATCCGATTTCAATAATTCGGGTTAGGTGAACCCGAGGTGTTTCACAGCTGATTTTTTTCCCGCCTTTTCGCGTTCACACCGCTGTGTTTCCCTCCCTTCCTTGCCGCCACCCTTCCCGCCACTCCTTCCCGCCAGTCCTTCCCGCCACCATCTCCCGCCAATTTTATCCCGCCACTATCTCCCGCTATATTTTCCCGCCACGCTCTCGGATATTTGCCTATAAAAGCAGGCATCGACACTCTTCGCTGCACAAGTGCTTCTATCTCTCTCTTTTTTCGGTTTGCTCACCCTTAGCCACCATGAGTGTGCCGTGCTCTGACCAGGAGTTTAGGTCGGTGAAGGCGAAGGCTGCAAGTTTGCCCCCGGGTGTGACTGCGGAGCGGTGTTGGTGCGGTCGTCTTGCTAAGGTTAAGCAGGTGGAGGATTTATCCGACCAGTCGGCATGAAATTTTTCATGTGTGCAAGCTATGAGCATGATCCACCCCGTAGTTCAGCTTCGTCGTCCACCAGGCCGCCAGTATGTTTCGACATACTTTTATGTTGCCATAAATTTATTTGTGAATGTGATTTAATGTTACTGTTTGTGTTGTAGTCTCCCCCGCCCCTATGCAAATGGTTTCACTGGATAGACACAGAGCAACAGGATTGGGCGCGGCACGAGGTTGAGAAGAAACACCGGCGTGCGTGGGCAACATTCTTTGAGGAGGAGCGTTAGCAAAAGGCTCGTGCTAATGCTAAAGCAGAGCGAGAGAGACAGATCCAGAAATTAAGGGCTGAACAAGCTCGTAATCGCGAGGTGAATCAGAAGAGGATGGATGATGAGGCTACACGTAGGTTTGAAGAGGTGCGCAGGGAGGCTCGTGAAGCGGAGAGGAAGAGACTAAGGGAAAGAGCTGGTGAGGCGCAAGCGGCAGAAGAACGCGGCGACAAGTCTGGAAAATGGCCACGGTGGACACAGGGAAAGTGGTGTGATGTGTCGTACTAGCTATGTATCTTAATTTCAGTTATAGTTTGTCGTTGTATCTTAAATTTCGTTGTAGTGATAAGCCGTACTTTAATTTCAGCTGCAATGTATCTTAATTTCAGTTTTAGTATTAATATGAAATGAATTTGCCGCAAAAACATTGTTTCCCGCCGAAATTCGCCGCCCAATTTTTCCCGCCCAATTTCCCCGCCTTTTATTCCCGCCCAAATCTCCCGCCACTTTTTCCTGCCCAATTTTTCCCGCTCACATCTTCCCGCCGAAAGTCACCCCTTCTAGCCTATAAAAACCCCCCACTGTTTCCTTGTGTTTCAGTGTATTCTCTCAACAAGATGGATCCCCCATATAAGAATCCCTCCCATCTTTTCAACGAATTCATGGCCAAACCTCTTCTAGACGAGGCCCACAAAGTGATGAGGGAGAGTAAGGTAGAGACATTCGAGGAGTTCATCAGTAGCGACGCCTTGCTCTGTAAGGTGGGTAGGGAATTTGAGAATTGGTCTCATGGATATCCACTCAAGAAGATGCCTGCTCGTAGCCCACGGGAAATAAGGTGTGAGCTTCTCAGGTTGAATGAGAAGTGGAAGACACTAACATGGAAGGATGAAGAAGAAAAGGAAAAACTTTTGAAATATCCAGTACGGTGGGCGGCTGAGAGTGAAGACGACGACGATATCTTTGAGCCTAGCACCAAGGCGAAGAGAGCTGCATCATCGAAGGGCAAGAGTTCCAAGTCCTCGAAGGGCAAGAGTGCTGCACCGACGATCGTCGACTCGGACGACGACTTCGAGCCTAGCACCAAGGCGAAGAAAGCTGCATCGTCGAATGGCAAGAGTGCCAAGTCCTCGAAGGGCAAGAGTGTTGCACCACCGGTCGTCGACTCGGACGACGACTTCGAGCCTAGCACCAAGGCCATGAAAGCTGCATCGTCGAAGGGCAAGGGAAAGGGTGTGCTGCGTTCTTAGTGTTCTAGTTATCAGTAGTCATGGATCTTGCAGTATGTTGTAGCGTTGGTGTACCGTTTAATTTGTTAGCAGAGAGGTATGTTGCAGTAGTAAGTTGTATCTTAATTATCGCTTGAAGTTGAATATGAAATGTTTTTTGAACAGAAATAATAATAATATGTCTCTCGTACATAGTAATGAGTCGCAGGAATAGTAGTCATACATGGTTCATACAAATAGTAGTCATACATGGTGCATATAAATAGTACTCATACACTAGATGAAGGAAATAGTAGTAGCAATAAGTCTCATCCGTACAGATGACTCACTGAGTGTCATCTCACTGACCACGGCCCCTCCCTCGACCCCTCGGTGGCGGTCCAGCCTGAAAAGGTGACGGCGAGTATATACAGACAGGTGGCTGCCGTTGTCGGGGAGGAAGCATGTACGCCTGCTTGTGCTGACTCTCCTGCGTGGGCAGTGTGGGATCTGGAGGTGGAGTTTGATGTTGACTGACCATCCAGTCTTGGTACATCTGCTGTGTTTCGTCATGTGTCCTGACCATTCTTCATTTCCAATTCTGACCTCATGTGTTCTCACCGCATTCACACAACCAAACTTGTTGGTAGGTAAGCGCACCTCAAACCTCCTTTCCTGATTACCGATGGCCAGAACAGTATGGGACATACCCTTCTTCATCTTGACATCCATATATTCCATAATGGTCTTACAGTAAGGAGTGTTTGGATTTTCCAACATATGACTCACAGCCAACTCGCGTCTCTCTTTGAAATAATTCATGGTGCCATATAAAATACCCTCCACAAGGGCTGTCAGCGGCAATGCCCTATTTCCCCTAAGCACGAAGTTGTATGATTCGGCTAGGCTGGTAGTCATCACACCATACCTAGCTCCATGTGTGTCATGCAGCAAAGACCACCTTTCTAATGGCTCGTGCTCTATCCACTCTGCAAATTTTTTAATTGGTCGTCCAGGCCTCCTAATAGTATTGGGTGGGTCAAATCCAGACAGGTCACATAGCCCAATAGGATCTGGCTCTGGGGCTTCCGGAACCTGTGTACCCTGTGCCACAGCTGCTGCATGAATGCAGCTCGCGCGGCTCTCCTTTGCCGCACATGGTCCTTAGTGAACTCATCCAGCTTGCCGTGAGTAAAGTGTACTTGCATTCTTGATTCTGCTTGCACAACTTCTTGACCAGATTCATAAGACCCTTGTTCCTAAACTGCGAGAAGAAATTGGCCCCCAGGTGGCGCATGCACCACTTACTTTGCATGTCCTGCCATGGCGTCTCTTCATCAGGTCCGGCTTCTTTCAGTGTCTTGATAGCCGCAAGTATACATGCATGCCTGTCGTGGAGCACGCACACATTTGGGCGATCTTTCACTATCGATTTTTTTAACTGCCTGAAGAACCATAACCAGCTAGCAGTGTTCTCGCTCTCAACAAATGCAAATGCGAGAGGCACAATTCGATTGTTGCCGTCCACTCCAATGGCTGTCAGAATCTGACCCATGTACCTGCCAGTCAGAAAAGTTCCATCTACACACATCACTGGACGACAGTGCATGAAAGCCTCGATGCATATGCTGAATGCGAAAAAAAACCTGTGCAGAACCCTGACATTAGGGAACTCTGGTATCACAAAGTCTTGTATGTCCACATGGGTGCCCGGATTCCGGTCCTTCAATGTCTGGAGGAGACGGACGACACCGTCATAAGCGTCATAGAAGGTCCAGAATCTGTTCTCCAGTGCCGTCTGTTTAGCCCTCCATTCCTTCCCATATGAATTTTCATACTTATATTGAAGGTGAACTCTTTTCTGGATGGCTTTAACCCCCATCGATGTATTCTCTACAATCTCCTTGTAGAACAGGCGAGCAAGCAGAGTGGATGTAAGATTTCGGTGATCCTTCAACATACTCTTAAGGACACAGGTGTGCGGCATGAAGTCGCTCACAACCCATGTTGTGTCATACTTCGGACAGTACCATGCACCCTTGATGGACATCTAGCATTGCTGCACACCACTGTCAAGAATTTCTGACTTGAAAGGGTGGTTCTGAATACCCTTTGCGTGTTCATTTCCCACTGAGTGATTGCTTCCTGCATATATCTCTTGTCAGCATATCTAGCACTAATTGAGATGGTGTTCATACTATACTCCCAGGCAGAATCATGCCGGTCATCCACTATCATTGCCTCCGACAAATCATGGTTCCAAAAAGAGGGGATCGGATCCTCCTCCTCGTTGTCATCTGAATTATCAGATCCACCGGATTCATCTGAGTCAAGCTCATCCTCCACTCCATCCTCGTCTTCCTCGTCCATCATGTTCTGGACATGCTCTTTTTCTTCTTCTTCCTTGCTATCAACCTCAGCACCAACATCATGACCACCAGCTGCATGGCTACTCTGCCCGAATTGGAAACTGCTGCCTCCAGCATCATAACTTTGACTGCTCTGGCCTGGATGGAACTTACCCTCGCCTTCCTGGGAATTCACCTCCTTCGCCTCGGGAAGCATTAAGGCGATGGGGTGAGTTCCCCTGCGCTCGCACGCTTCTAACCAGTGCACCCACTGAGAGGTCCGCTCAATCGGCTTCAACCGCCAGAAAATTTGGGTACTTCAGCTGCTCCACAAAGCATGCACACCAACAGTGTATGCTTCGGGATTAAGCCCGGAATTCACGGTCAACCACTCCTTCAACTGACTAACTCACCATGTTTTTGGTTCGACAAATGCAACTCCTCATACTGAAACTCGCTCAGATCGGCTCCCACCGGAGTTGTTCAGACCGTGCCGTTACCGAATTAAACAACGGATTTTACTCTATCTGACATATTTGCTCACCTATACAAATTACAGACTCGTCAAAAAATCTAGCACCTACACTCTGAAATAAATAAAAATCTAGCACCTACAGTCCTAAATAAATACTTTCTACCGGTACATATTTCAGTAACTAGTCTGCGAAGCTAACGAACGCAACATGCATGATTACACCATCTAATACCAGGAATTAGGGTTTACCCTTGAAGCGTGCCAAACACCTCCGTCAGCAGCTCAGCTCCTCCACCACGCAGCTGCTGCACCACCACGCAGCAGCTGCAGCACCACCACCACCAGCTCCACCACCACCACCAGCACCTCCACCAAAACGCCTCAAAAACTAACTCATCTATAGATCAGGTGATTCTACAACATTTGGTGGTCAAACTACAACAAATGGCTGGACAAATCGCTCAGAAATGAGAGAAAATGCTGCTGGGCTGAGAGCAAACGAGAGAGAGAGAGCTGATGACCTGAGAGCTGGAGGAGGAAGAAGAGAGTCGGCCAGGCGCGTCAACCAACAGCGCGACGCGATTTTAATGCCCAGCGTTTCGGTGTAAGCTACCCCGAATCGGGGTCACGGGCGCGGACTTTAGCGCCTTGGGATGCCTCTCCCCGACACGGCCAGCTCCTGGCTAGGAGACAGCCCGACAACGCCCGCCCGTGGCCGACAGCGGCTTCTCGGGCACGCTGACCCCGAATTTGGCCGTGTCCGCCAGATTCCCTCCGCTTCGGGTTCGTGAATCCCGATTTTACAATTTCGGGTTCGCGGACCCTGACGGTGTATTATTTGTGTAAAAGATAAAAAACTAATATTATTTCTAGAATTAATATTAAAAAGTGTATTATTTAAAAAATCGCAAATGCCTCGCGGGTCAGGATGAGCAGCGCCGGGATGCAGCATCGAGCACGCGGCGAGCACCTCCGGGACAGGTGCCCACCTCTCAGCACCTAGCTGAGCATGAGCAACACCATGCTGTCGGGGGTTGGCAGGTCACGCCTGCGCAGTAGTGGTTTTCGTTTCTAACTTTTGTTTAACTGTTTTGACAATTAGAGTGTTAGGCGTTAGCAAAATTGTAAAACTGCAATAGTTTTTTTTTATTTACAATAAACTAGTTTTTGATTGAAGTTTGGTGTGATTACTTTTGTTGCAGGATGTAGAAAAAGAAGAGCGGCAATGGTGGTGACATTGTGTCATTTTTCCAAAAACATGAAGCTAAGAAACTTGCTGCAGTTGTGATTGATGTGCAAGCTGAAGGCACTCCAGAAAGTGAAAAATTGCTGCAGATTTCAGATTCTCCACCTCCGGTAGATGAGGTTAGTATGGAGTTTTTTGTTTGCATGTCATCTTTGAATCCAACGATTCATTTTCTTCTTATGATGCAACCAAGGTAATGAGGCTTGCTGAATTTTATCACAAGGCCATATCAAGCACGGATATGACAAGGCTTGAATTTGCACCTTCACTAATGATATGAGACAAGATGATAGGTTCAAATGCCTAAAAACTCTTGGTGATCTCTTTATTATGCTTGCTGAAACACAAACACATCTGAATTATAGTTTGTTCGGTGCACCCGAGGAAGGCAACTTCTCTTTGTATGAGTCTAGAACAGACGATATCCCCCAAGTTTCCGATGAAGTAAATAGCTTAATTGCGCCTTACACTGAGGACGAAGTATGTAAGGCGGTTTTCCAAGTGAAACATAATAAAACCCCTGGTCCTGATGGCTTCCCATATGAGTTTTATCGATCTTTCTGGTATGTTATCAAGTCTGACCTGCTAGTTCTGTTCGGTGTTCTCCAGACCGGACGACTAGAGTTGCTTCGCATAAATTTTGGTGAGATAATTTTATTGCCTAAGATTAATGAAGCAAAGAGGATCCAACAATATCGGCACATCTATCTTCTTAATGTTAGCTTTAAAATTTTCATTAAAATTGCAACGATCAGGTGATGGCGTGTAACACACACGTTCGTTGGGAACCCCAAGAGGAAGGTATGTTGCACACAGTAGCAAGTTTTCCCTCAGAAATAAACCAAGGTTTATCGAACCAGGAGGAGCCAAGAAGCACGTTGAAGGTTGATGGCGGCGGGATGTAGTGCGGCGCAACACCGGGATTCCGGCGCCAACGTGGAACCTGCACAACACAACCAAAGTACTTTGCCCCAACGAAACAGTGAGGTTGTCAATCTCACCGGCTTGCTGTAACAAAGGATTAGATGTATAGTGTGGATGATGATTGTTTGCAGAAAACAGTAAAACAAGTATTGCAGTAGATTGTATTTAATGTAAAAGAATGGACCGGGGTCCACAGTTCACTAGAGGTGTCTCTCCCATAAGATAAATAGCATGTTGGGTGAACAAATTACAGTCGGGCAATTGACAAATAGAGAGGGCATGACCATGCACATACATGACATGATGAGTATTGTGAGATTTAATTGGGCATTACGACAAAGTACATAGACCGCTATCCAGCATGCATCTATGCCTAAAAAGTCCACCTTCAGTTATCATCCGAACCCCTTCCAGTATTAAGTTGTAAACAACACAATTGCATTAAGTATGGTGCGTAATGTAATCAATAACTACATCCTCGGACATAGCATCAATGTTTTATCCCTAGTGGCAACAGCACATCCACAACCTTAGAACTTTCTGTCACTGTCCCAGATTTAATGGAGGCATGAACCCACTATCGAGCATAAATACTCCCTCTTGGAGTTAAGAGCAAAAACTTGGCCAGAGCCTCTACTAATAACGGAGAGCATGCAAGATCATAAACAACACATAGGTAATAGATTGATAATCAACATAACATAGTATTCTCTATCCATCGGATCCCGACAAACACAACATATAGCATTACATAGATGATCTTGATCATGTTAGGCAGCTCACAAGATCCGACAATGAAGCACATAAGGAGAAGACAACCATCTAGTTACTGCTATGGACCCATAGTCCAGGGGTGAACTACTCACTCATCACTCCGGAGGCGACCATGGCGGTGAAGAGTCCTCCAGGAGATGATTCCCCTCTCCGGCAGGGTGCCGAGGCGATCTCCTGAATCCCCCGAGATGGGATTGGCGGCGGCGGCGTCTCAAGGTTTTCCGTATCGTGGCTCGGACTGGGGTTTTTGACGAGGCTTTAAGTAGGCGGAAGCAACGCGGGGGCCACACGAGCCCCACACACCAGGGCCGCGCGCCAGCACGCCGCGCCGCCCTGTTGTGGCGCGCCTCGTGGCCCCACTTCCTTTCCCCTCGGTCTTCTGGAAGCTTCGTGCAAAAATAGGCCCCTGGCGTTTTCGTCCAATTCCGAGAATATTTCCTTACTAGGATTTCTGAAACAAAAAACAGCAGAAAATAAACTGGCTCTTCGGCATCTCGTTAATAGGTTAGTGCCGGAAAATGCATAAATACGACATATAATGTGTATAAAACATGTAGATATCATCAATAATGTGGCATGGAACATAAGAAATTATCGATACATCGGAGACGTATCAGCATCCCCAAGCTTAGTTCCTGCTCGTCCCGAGCAGGTAAACGATAACAAAGATAATTTCTGGAGTGACATGCCATCATAACCTTGATCATACTATTGTAAGCATATGTAATGAATGCAGCGATCAAAACAATGGTAATGACATGAGTAAACAAATGAATCATAAAGCAAAGACTTTTCATGAATAGTACTTCAAGACAAGCATCAATAAGTCTTGCATTAGAGTTAACTCATAAAGCAATAAATCAAAGTAAAGGTATTGAAACAACACAAAGGAAGATTAAGTTTCAGCGGTTGCTTTCAACTTATAACATGTATATCTCATGGATATTGTCAATGTAGAGTAATATAACAAGTGCAATATGCAAGTATGTAGGAATCAATGCACAGTTCACACAAGTGTTTGCTTCTTGAGGTGGAGAGAAATAGGTGAACTGACTCAACATAAAAGTAAAAGAAAGGTCCTTCAAAGAGGAAAGCATCGATTGCTATATTTGTGCTAGAGCTTTGGTTTTGAAAACATGAAACAATTTTGTCAACGGTAGTAATAAAGCACATGTATCATGTAAATTATATCTTACAAGTTGCAAGCCTCATGCATAGTATACTAATAGTGCCCGCACCTTGTCCTAATTAGCTTGGATTACCGGGATCATTGCAATACACATGTTTTAACCAAGTGTCACAAAGGGGTACCTCTATGCCGCCACAAAGGTCTAAGGAGAAAGTTTGCATTGGATTTCTCTTTTGATTATTCTCAACTTAGACATCCATACCGGGACAACATAGACAACAGATAATGGACTCCTCTTGAATGCATAAGCATGTAGCAACAATTAATGTTCTCATATGAGATTGAGGATATATGTCCAAAACTGAAACTTCCACCATGATTCATGGCTTTAGTTAGCGGCCCAATGTTCTTCTCTAACAATATGCATGCTCTAACCATTAAATGAGTGGTAAATCTCCCTTACTTCAGACAAGACGGACATGCATAGCAACTCACATGATATTCAACAAAGAGTTGATGGCGTCCCCAAACATGGTTATCGCACAACAAGCAACTTAATAAGAGATAAAGTGCATAAGTACATATTCAATACCACAATAGTTTTTAAGCTATTTTGTCCCATGAGCTATATATTGCAAAGGCGAATGATGGAAATTTAAAGGTAGCACTCAAGCAATTTACTTTGGAATGGCGGAGAAATACCATGTAGTAGGTAGGTATGGTGGACACAAATGGCATAGTGGTTGGCTCAAGGATTTTGGATGCATGAGAAGTATTCCCTCTCGATACAAGGTTTAGGCTAACAAGGTTATTTGAAACAAACACAAGGATGAACGGTGCAGCAAAACTCACATAAAAGACATATTGTAAACATTATAAGACTCTACACCGTCTTCCTTGTTGTTCAAAACTCAATACTAGAAATTATCTAGACTTTAGAGAGACCAAATATGCAAACCAAATTTTAGCAAGCTCTATGTATTTCTTCATTAATAGGTGCAAAGTATATGATGCAAGAGCTTAAACATGAGCACAACAATTGCCAAGTATCAAATTATTCAAGACATTTTAGAATTACTACATGTAGCATTTCCCGATTCCAACCATATAACAATTTAACGAATAAGATTCAACCTTCGCCATGAATACTATGAGTAAAGCCTAAGGACATATTTGTCCATATGCAACAGCGGAGCGTGTCTCTCCCACACAATGAATGCTAGGATCCATTTTATTCAAACAAAAACAAACCGACGCTCCAAGCAAAGTACATAAGATGTGATGGAATAAAAATATAGTTTCAGGGGAGGAACCTGATAATGTTGTCGATGAAGAAGGGGATGCCTTGGGCATCCCCAGATGCTTGAGTCTTCTTAAAATATGCAGGGGTGAACCACCGGGCATCCCCAAGCTTAGAGCTTTCACTCTCCTTGATCATATTGTATCATCTCCCTCTCTTGATCCTTGAAAACTTCCTCCACACCAAACTCGAAACAACTCATTAGAGGGTTAGTGCACAATAAAAATTTATATGTTCAGAGGTGACATAATCATTTTTAACACTTCTGGACATTGCATAAAGCTACTGGACATTAATGGATCAAATAAATTCATCCAACATAGCAAAAGAGGCAATGCGAAATAAAAGGCAGAATCTGTCAAAACAGAACAGTTCATAAAGACGAATTTTAAAATGGCACCAGACTTGCTCAAATGAAAATGCCCAAATTGAATGAAAATTGCGTACATATCTGAGGATCACGTACGTAAATTGGCATATTTTTCTGAGCTACCTACAGAGAGGCAGGTCGAAATTCGTGACAGCAAAGAAATCTGTTTCTGCGCAGTAATCCAAATCTAGTATGAACCTTACTATCAAAGACTTTACTTGGCACAACAATGCACAAAACTAAGATAAGGAGATGTTGCTACAGTAGTAAACAACTTCCAAGACTCAAATATAAAATAAAGGTACTGTAGTAAAAACATGGGTTGTCTCCCATAAGCGCTTTTCTTTACAGCTAGGCGCAGAAAGTGTGTATCAAGTGTTATCAAGAGATGGAATATCAACATTACCTTGGGCTTTACCCTTACCTTTCTTGTTCTTTTTCTTACTCTTTGATTTAGGGAATATATGTCTACCCCCGGTGTAGAGGTGAATTTTAGGGTGCCTTCTCCCATATCTATGACTGCTCCCAATAGTTTCAGCAGGGATCTTCCGAGTGTGATTTGTCCTGTTCCTGCACATTCAATAACAAGATAATCAATGGATATTGTTCTCCCAAGAACGGTTGTATGCACACCCGCAGCTATTCCTTTAGGAATTATAACAGAGTTATCAATAAGAGTTATTCCTTCTCCCCCTTCAATGAATCCCCAAAGTTTCAAAGATTTATGAATACTCGTAGGCATTAGGCAAAATTCAGACATAATATCACAATTGGCATGAAGAGTTTGGTCACCGATAACAATTTTAATAGTAGGATCCCATAATGAAGGTTCGGAGTTCACTAAAACTTGATCAAGACGGTTACGAATATATCTATAATTTTCATTCAAGCGAGATGCACTTGTCTCAAGAGTGTTCAATCTATTATAAATGCTAATAAGGGCTGAATCAAAGTTATTAGCTGAATCATGTGATGCAACCAACTTCTTTATGGCATTAAAAGCTTGATCCCCATTGCAATGAAGGAAATCTCCTCCCACTACAACATCCAAGGCATATCTATAGCGAATCATAAGACCAAAATAAAAATTACTAAGGAGCAAACTTAGAGTCATTTGAGGTTCAGCTTTACGATAAGAATCAAAAATTCTAGACCAAGCATCTTTAAAACTCTCCTCATCCCCTTGTTTAAAAGTGAAAACTAATTCCTCAGGTGAAGAAGTAACAGGTGCAGAACTAGACATGGTAACAAAAGTAAAATGCAATTAACTAATTTTTTTGTGTTTTTGATATAGGGTGCAAGACAGTAAATAAAGTAAAACTAGCAACTAATTTTTTTGTGTTTTGATATAATGCAGCAAACAAAGTAGTAAATAAAATAAAGCAAGACAAAAACAAAGTAAAGAGATTGGATTGTGGAGACTCCCCTTGCAGCGTGTCTTGATCTCCCCGACAACGGCGCCAGAAAAAGAGCTTGATGGCGTGTAATACACACGTTCGTTGGGAACCCCAAGAGGAAGGTATGTTGCACACAGTAGCAAGTTTTCCCTCAGAAAGAAACCAAGGTTTATCGAACCAGGAGGAGCCAAGAAGCACGTTGAAGGTTGATGGCGGCCATGTTGCGCGCAACACTTCCGGCGCCAACGGGAACTGCACAACCGTACTTTGCCCCAACAAGTGAGGTTGTCAATCTCACCGGCTTGCGTAACAAAGGATTAGATGTATAGTGTGGATGATGATTGTTTGCAGAAAACAGTAGAACAAGTATTGCAGTAGATTGTATTTAATGTAAAAGAATGGACCGGGGTCCACAGTTCACTAGAGGTGTCTCTCCCATAAGATAAATAGCATGTTGGGTGAACAAATTACATCGGGCAATTGACAAATAGAGAGGGCATGACCATGCACATACATGACATGATGAGTATTGTGAGATTTAATTGGGCATTACGACAAAGTACATAGACCGCTATCCGCATGCATCTATGCCTAAAAAGTCCACCTTCAGGTTATCATCCGAACCCCTTCCAGTATTAAGTTGTAACAACAGACAATTGCATTAAGTATGGTGCGTAATGTAATCAATAACTACATCCTCGGACATAGCATCAATGTTTTATCCCTAGTGGCAACAGCACATCCACAACCTTAGAACTTTTGTCACTGTCCCAGATTTAATGGAGGCATGGACCCACTATCGAGCATAAATACTCCCTCTTGGAGTTAAGAGCAAAAACTTGGCCAGAGCCTCTACTAATAACGGAGAGCATGCAAGATCATAAACAACACATAGGTAATAGATTGATAATCAACATAACATAGTATTCTCTATCCATCGGATCCCGACAAACACAACATATAGCATTACAGATAGATGATCTTGATCATGTTAGGCAGCTCACAAGATCCGACAATGAAGCACATAAAGAGAAGACAACCATCTAGCTACTGCTATGGACCCATGGTCCAGGGGTGAACTACTCACTCATCACTCCGGAGGCGAGCATGGCGGTGAAGAGTCCTCCGGGAGATGATTCCCCTCTCCGGAAGGGTGCCGAGGCGATCTCCTGAATCCCCCGAGATGGGATTGGCGGCGGCGTCTCGGTTTTCCGTATCGTGGCTCTCTCTTTGGGGGTTTCGGAGGCTTTAAGTAGGCGAAAGCAACGTGGGGCCACACGAGGGCCCCACACACCAGGCCGCACGGCCAGCACCGGGCCGCCGCCCGTTGTGGCGGCGCCTCGGCCCCACTTCCTTTCCCCCTCGGTCTTCTGGAAGCTTCGTGCAAAAATAGGCCCTGGGCGTTGATTTCGTCCAATTCCGAGAATATTTCCTTACTAGGATTTCTGAAACCAAAAACAGCAGAAAACAACTGGCTCTTCGCATCTCGTTAATAGGTTAGTGCCGGAAAATGCATAAATACGACATATAATGTGTATAAAACATGTAGATATCATTAATAATGTGGCATGGAACATAAGAAATTATCGATACGTCGGAGACGTATCATCAGGCTGAACACGGTTGCTGACCATGTGGTTCGTCCTTCACACAATGCTTTTATGCAAGAGCGCAACATCCTTGATGGGGTGGTTGTCCTTCACGAAACAGTTCATGAACTACATAGGAAAAAAGTTGAATGGGGTGATTTTAAAGATTGACTTCGAGAAAGCCTATGGTCTTTTCTTCAACAAACTGTCAGAACGAAAGGTTTTTCTGACGAGTGGCGTGATTTAATCAATAGTTTCGTCTCGGGAGGAAGTGTTGCCATCAAAGTCAACGACGACGTGGGCAAGTACTTCCAAACCAATAAGGGGCTCAAACAGGGTGACCCATTATCGCCAATGCTATTTAATATAATTGCAGATATGTTAGCCGCCATGATTGAGCGCAAATTCTGATGGCCAAATTGAAGGTGTCATTCCTCATCTAGTTGATGGTGGGTTATCAATTCTTCAATATGCCAATGATACAATTATTTTCATGGAACATGACATCGAAAAAGTAAGAAACCTGAAGTTAATTCTTTCAGCGTTCAAACAACTATCGGGTATGAAGATAAACTTCCATAAGAGTGAGTTATTTTGTTTTGGTGAGGCTCAATACCATGTTGCTTTGTATGATGAATTATTCGGCTACGAGCAAGGCCAATTTCCTATTAGTTATTTGGGAATCCTGGTTCATTGTCAGAGACTTACCAATGCCGAATGGAAGATGGTGGAGGAAAGACTACAAATTAGATTGTAGCTGGAAAGGCAAATTACTATCCTTGGGAGGAAGACTGGTTCTCATCAATTCAGTATTATGTAATATGGTAATGTATGTGATATATTTCTTCAAACTTCCAATAGGAGTCTTAAAAAGATTGGATTATTTCCAATCAAGATTCTTCTGGCAAGGGGATAGTGGGAGCGAAAGTATCAACTGGCTAAATGGAATGTGGTTGGTCGCCCCAAAGATCAAGAAGGACTTGGAAGCCAAGATCTTAAGGTAAAGAACAGGGCCCTCCTCGGTAAATGGTTTTTCAAGTTACTTACTGAAGATGGAATTTTACAAACTCTTCTGAGGAGAAAATACACATCGGCTCAAAAGTGTTGTCTCAGGTTTTCTGGGAACCCGGAGGCTCTCATTTTTAGGCTGGTTTTATAGCGACGAAGAATTTTTTTGTCCCATATGGGTCTTTCTCTATTAGGGATGGTTTGGAGATACCTTTCTAGGAGGATAAATGACTAGGTAATGCCACACTCCGAGAACAATACTCGGCACTGTACAAAATTGTGCGGCACAAAAGCGATACTATAGCAAAGATGTTGGAAACTTTCCCACTGAATATGTCGTTTAGAAGAAGTCTCATTGGACATAGACAAGCATCATGGAATGACTTGTTACAGCGTCTAGATTCAGTACATCTGACGCATGGGCCTGATGTATTTCGTTTGAATCTGACTGAAAGTGGTTCATTCTCGGTAGCCTCCATGTACAATGCTTTAATCCAACCTGGTGTACATGTCGATAATAATAGGAAACTTTGGAAGATGAAGATACCACTTAAAATAAAGGTTTTTGCGTGGTATCTTTCTGGTGGGGTCATTCTCATAAAGGATAACCTTGCAAAACGTAACTGTCATGAAAGTAAAATAAAAGTGCCTATTTTATCATCATGACGAGACAACTAAGCATTTATTCTTGCCGTGAAAATTTGCTTGATCTATATGGTCAGCCATCCACATAGGTTCTACCATATACCCACCAATTAGTGTTGCGAATATATTTGACAACTCGTCCAATGGTGTTGATAGTAGGTTTAAGCTACTTATTAGGATGAGAGCAATTGCCATTATTTGTTCCCTCTTGGTATATAGAAATGAGAATGTTTATAACAGTAAATCTCAAGGTTCAGGAAAGCGAAAAGCGTAATCAGTGCGATGGCCTTACACTCAGAGCTTATTCATTTAGTCCGTCCTTAAGTGGTGCTAAAACATTATTGACTTAGTCAACGGCAGGACCAAAAACTATTGAAAATTAGGAATCACAGGCCAAAGAACAAGTATTATTTGGATAGAAAAGGTGGAATAAAGATGGAGGTGGTGTTTTGGCTCATAGGAGCAAATGCTCCTATTATATAAAATAATTTAAAATTAATTTTTAAAATATTAAAAAAAATTGACATAAATTTTTTGGTGTACATCGTGACATTCTATGTTCGTACACAAGTTTTCGTGAAAAAACAACATTTTACGTGGTGTGTAAAAAAAGACAAAACAATGTGTTGTACGTAGTAGTGTTACAACATCATAATTTGTCTTTTTTACAGGAGCCACATAATTTTTTTTCCTTTTTTTCGTAAATGTGTGTACCAACATAAAATTTCTAGATGTACATGTAAAAATTTAGTTTAGAATTTTTTGACACTTTAAAATGTGGATTCACACAATAGGAGCAAATGCTCTTATGAGCCAAAGTGCATTTCCGAATAAAGATAGCTCACATCGATTTCTTCTTCTTCTACAGCTAAAGTGTTAATTTGTCACTTGGTTAGTTTAGGAGTTAGAACTTGACTTAGTAAATTGCATACAGTCGCTACTAGGAAAACGCCTATAGGTGGTAAACACGCTGCGGGCGCACCAAAATATCCATGCGCCGGTGGCAACTACTGCCGGCGCGCCAGGATCTCGCCGCGCCGGCAAAGCTATCTTACTGTCGGTGCACCTGGCCTTGGGGTGTGCCGACGCTAAAACCTGGTCGTGGCAGGCCCGCTCCGGGCCTGGCCCAGCAATTACTATCGGAGCACCAGACCAAAGGCGTGCCGACGCTATTTTGCTATTGCCGGCACGCCTCTGGCTAGGTGCGTCGGCAGTAATTGTTGTGCTAGACCCGGTGCAAATACACACAGCGCTCACCTTATTGCCGGTGCAGCCTCACCATGGTGCACCGGCAGTAACCTGGGCACTATTACAACCCACACACCCCCATCTCTCACTCTCTCCTCCCATGCACTCAACCCAACCCTTCTCCGAACCAGCTCATTTTTTTCCATTTCTACCCCTAATTTAGCCAATTTGACCAAATAATTTGATTTTTTTGAGCAAATCTTCCCGTCCTACATGTATCACATATCCTCTATGTATATCTAGATCTATCTATCCCGCATTGACCGCTCAATCTAGATCTAGAAAATAGGAACCCATACGTCGTGGTCGGCGTGACATCTCGATCTCGTCTACTTATATATCAATCAAATAGGTGATTAATGAACAAGTTGCGGATGAAATCGCCTATGTGTATATGTTGGAACTTTGAAGTAAAGCGTGTGGCGTATATATATATTGTGTTTGTGTTTGTGTTTGCCACCGAATGATTTGATGACATGAAAATGAATTGACAATGTTGCGACGAAATGTTGATTCGTTAAGTTTCTGTTTCGGCACATTTCTGGCGCTCCTAGGTCCTAATGTGTAGGAAGGTCGTGCCGAAATTTTCCGTGAAAATTACCAACGGATGCATGGTTCTAATCAATTATCTTGTCGTGCAGGCGATAATGGTCATCGAGATGAGGGAAAGCATCGTGATGAGATATCTCAAACACGCGATCACCGACATGTATCGAAATAACCTCACATAGATATTGTGTTCGTGTCGAAGATGCAAACTAAGCAAATGGGTTGACCCCTATTCAGGCAAACTGCATGGGCACCTGCTCTCTAATGGTTTCATGCAGGGACACACTCAATGGATGAGTGATGATGATGATGACGCGGAGGTCAATGGGCAGACGTAGCTAACTCTCTACTGCCGGCGCTCATGCATGCGCCACTACTTCCAGTAGCACTGTCGGCGCACAAATCGGCCGCACCAGTGGTACACCATTACTACCGGTGCACCAGGGCTGCTGCTGCTACTAGGGTACTGGCAGCTGAGCCGGCAGTAGCCAGTTACCACCAGCTCGTTCCTACCGACGGGCCCGGAAGTAGTGGATTTTGGTGCGCCGGCAATAGGTGTTTTCCTAGTAGTGGATCAGTACAACAGTGGTTAGTTTAGGACTTGCATACATCATACTCCATTACTCAACATTGATTAGTTTAGTAGGAGTTAGAACTTGACTTAGCAAATTGCAATCACAAGAATACGTAAGTAGGTAACTTAACTTTAAAACAAGAACCATGATCAGAATGGACATGCAGCGGTTGTGCTGCATTTGAGCACTCCACCTACACAGCAGCAAAAAAACAACCCAATAAGCGAACAAGAGACAAAATACACCATATCAAGCAGCCCAAGTCAACTAGCCAAGTAGTTTCAATGACGAATAGTCGAACAGTAACACATGGATGCATAAATAAGTTCATTACAACCCAGAAAAATAAAGATAAATGGATACCGTGACACCATGCCATTTCCTCGGCACACTTCTCACTGAAAGCCAGCCACTTCCCTGATATCATCTTCCGCTTCATCATCAAAATCCATGTCTTGCTTCTCTCCCTCTTTATATGCTGATTCCCAATCTTCTTAAAAAAGTGTAATGATTAATATCGCCTAGCGCTTAATTAGCCGCTTCGGCCCTAATCAGTGCGGTACCCCTCCGCTTCACGCTTCATCGCGCTTAAGCGACCACTTTTTCCGCTTCCCTGCACCTAGGTAAATCTTCTTATCTTATGCAGGTCATGTACCAATGCACAGCTACACTCCGTTCATGGTCGCCTCTACAGCGTATATATGGAGCATCGCGACCTCTCAATGGAGGTGTCTACACGGTTGGGGATACGGTAAGGGATATTTTTTTCCAACATGGATGACAGTGTGACAGCGTGATCTACGGATTGGGCCCCCTTCGCCTTAGGCGTGTTTTAGTCTGTATTTGTTTGATTATTTGTCGAGAACTTAATTTTATTTTTAGATGTTTATTGTGAATTTATACGACCGTGTGTATCCTAGCCCGATTATAATGATTTTTCAAGTAATAAAGCACCCGTTATCGAAAAAATGTGAGAGTAGTTGTAGACAATGTGACCAGCCTGCAGAGTGAACCACTGAATGCTAGTGACGAACATAGATGCACGGTCATAGAAGAAACTCGTGAGATGATGGTACGCCAAGGTAGCTACAACATTGAGAGAGAATATGTAAATATCGCCAAGTAGGATACAATAGGCATGGGAAAGAGGAAATTTAGGAAGTTATGGTGATATTTGTTTTTTCTCTAAAACCTGATAAGAAGGGGTATGCCAAGTCGATCCCATCTACTATGAACCAGAACTATATCTCGACATAACCAAATTGATTAGTAAAACCAAGACGGAAACTACACATGCAACAAATCCCCATCAATTCTACTTATGAAATATAGCATCAGGTTGCCACGCATCACATGCGAAGGTCTACATCCATAGTCATTGATGCATCGATGTTTGAGTCTTATGACACGGTGGTGATTGACCATCCGAAGCGAAATCCCCATCCATGTCCCCTTTCGAACGTGCGGGTCTTGCATTCTTGGAATCTCCAGGTGAAAACTCAAGATCTGCCCAAGCCGGCGACAATGTCTACATTGCTATCATCTTGAAGGTGTTACCTAGAGTATCATGAATCTTGTTTATCCATGGTCTTTTCTCCATTGTACCGGGCTTCTTTGTCGTAGGTATAGTGGCTTACCAAAGAATTTGTAATCCAATTTGGTTTGTGTTCTTCTAACATGCTTGTTAGTTCTTAGGTTCTAGTATGGCATGTCACCTTTATATATGGCTACACGTTTTCTTAGATTGTATTAAACGATGTAATAATATCGGGCTTTAACTTCTTCGATGCGGTGGGAGATAATGATCTTTCATTTTATAGATTTTTTTTATGTTGACATGTTCTAGGTATATTTTAAGACATTGTATTGAGGGATAATGGTTCAGATGAGAAGTTGTTATATGAAGTCAAGAGTACACAACAAGAAAAGGTTAAGGGTGATAACAAAAACCTAGTTTGGGTGATTAGAAGATGGTTGCGGTGACAAGGTATCGACTTGTCAATGCCTACGGGTGATAGGCTAGGGTTTAGTTAGAAGTAGAGGGTAAGTAGATCTCGAAGGTTTCAGCCGAAAAGTACTCGACGATTATGAAAACTAGGGTTTGTGAACAATGATTCGATGATCTCTCGTCCCTCGACTCCCCCTTTATATAAGAGGTGGAGCCGAGGGTTTCGTTTTGTACAAGTTACAGAGTCCGGGACGGTTTCTAACTCATCCCGCCAAATTACAAACAACACTTCCTATTACAACTCTTCTTTCCTTAATACATCTTGGGCTCTCGAACCTTCTTATTCTTCGGGTAGTGGGCCTTCATTAAAACCCGGGTACCATCTTTGGCAAGCCCATTTGGGATGCCTATGTCAGTAGCCCCCGAGATTTTGCTTGAATCGTAGAATCAGGGAAAATCTCCACTGTTTATTTTTATTCGACAAATTAACCTTTTCTATATTTCTTTATATAAATTTCTATATTGTACAGGGATATTGGTAGTTGGGGCTAGTTCATCTGACGGATCAGGTACTAGTTAACTGCTCTAGTGGCAATCCGCAAAACCTACTTCAAGATCACGTCCGGACATGATCTCGGGATACGGTGTAAACTTCGACAGTGCCGCTTAAGGTCTTACCATTCTGTCGAGTCCCAGTCAAATTTATCGGGTACCTAACGCGTCCGTTAGGATTTTTCGTATCCGTTGATACGGATAAAAGAGCGCATTCTTCGGCGATGCCACGCCCGCAGAATGGATCTGGGTCTTACCTTCGCAAATTTGCGGCATTCAGAAATTGATCGCAACTTTGGCGTTCTGAGAATATATTGTCGAGTGCTTTTCCGGCTGTTGGAATGGCACATTTTATCGAGTCAAATATGACTTATATTAATCTCCCGATGGGAGTATATGCGAGTTAATTATAACTCGAAATATACTCTCTTGCTTTCTATCTTTTTCCTTTTTAAATTTCATCGGGCACGCGAACAGCGTTCCCGATGGGAGTAGCCCCCGAGGCTACAGCCAAGAACTTGTGCTTGGTTGTAGGCTCAACATTTTAGTCCACCATGTCGCTATATTGCCATTATTTCCCGATATTCTCTTTTTCTTTCTTCTTCTTTTTATATCTCGGGTGCGCGAACAGCGCTCCCGATGGGAGTAGTCCCCGAGGCTACAGCCAAGAACTTGTGCTTGGTTGTAGGCTCCCACAATTTCTATATTTCTCATAGTCGAAATTTTTCCTTTTATCGAAGTAGCCCCCGAGCATTTGGGCAAAAACTTGTTTCTGACCAAAGGCTCCCGAAGTATTCAAATAACTTCCCCTGTCGCCATTCTCCTTTTATTTTTCTTGTCGACATATTTTCCTTAATCAATTTTACTTCATCCTTCTCGAATAGTCGTGATTTTTCTGCTCTGTGGGTCCATTGCTTCCACTACGTTGATACGTCGTGCAAGTGGGGGACACACGTCCTCCGCTTTTTCTGGCGCACGTACGGTAATGCCTATCCCAGTAAAAATACTTTTTTGCCCTTGTATCTATAAGATCTATTCTCACCACACGATTTCTTCATCCAACGGCACACTGCTTCACCCGATTCTTATATAAACCTTTCTTCAACCTCCGGTCATCCCGCTTGCGCCGCTCACTGTTCCTCTTCGCGAAACTTCCCGCCTAACTCTCTCTGATTTTCCGCACTCGCATACATTGCTCCGCCCATTGCCGTTGATGCCACCACGCACGCGTCGACTCGCCACAGCACTCCGAATCCAAGATGGCCGCCGAGGATCTTGGTGGGAGAGATCCAAATCTCGAACCAAGATGTCAATATGCTGAAGAGGCTCGGGCTGATGAAGAAGGAAGACGCCATCCGTTTTCGAAAAGCTACCCCAACCCTCCAATGGAGTACCGGGTTAGTTTCGTTGATCATCTCATCCGCGGCCTTTCTACCCCAATCCATGATTTCCTCCGCGGTCTTCTTTTGTCTATGGGATTCAGCTGCATCAGCTGACCCCCAATTCCATCCTTCATATTTCTATTTTTATCACGCTTTGCGAATGCTTCCTTGGAATCCCTCCTAATTGGGCTCGTGGAAACGCATTTTCCTCCGCCGCAATGGCTCCCACAACGTCACTTATAACATAGGTGGCGTTGTTATCTGTGTTCCGATGTCGACTATTTCGACGTCAAGTTTCCCGATTCTGTCCAAGGATGGCGCAAAGGTGGCTCTATATACACGAAGAAAGCGCCAATTCCGTGGAACACAACATAGTCCCTTTTGACGGAAACGCAAAAATTCAGCGCCGCCGCTCCCGGATGCCGAAGCTTCGAGGAAGAGAAAAGGCGACAGGCACTCATGTCTCGCATTCATCAGCTTCAAAACACTCGAGGCAAGGAGCTGTCTGGTGTTCAAATCACTGCCTACTTCCTTAGGATTAGAGTGCAGCCTCTTCAGCTCGTAAAAATCCCCTTTGGACATACTCTGGAAAAAATGACGCCAACAGAATCTCCGGTGATCTTTCCACCAAGGACTTGGAGAAGTTGGTTCGAAGACTTTCTCGCCTGGGTAAGGATCCAGTTCCTTCCTCTTGTCGCGTGGAACCATACAGCTCCGCCAATCCACTCCCCGAGGTATTTTGTCTCCCCGAATGTTTATCTTGTTCCGCACTTTTTCTGCATCTCATTGTATTGTCATCTCTTTACTTTTCCTTTGGTCTCTATTTTTTACAGAACCATCCTACTATGACTTCCCTTCCTCCCTTCCTGAGGGTGGAGAAGTCGAAGAACAGGCCATCGTTGCCGAAGATACTCAAGGTTCTTCTATTCCTGAAAGTGAAGTCGCAGGTTCTCACAAATCTGCGGCTTCTCATGAAAAAGAAGTTGAGTCTGAAGCCACGCAATCCCTTCCTCCTGCTGTTTCTCCAAGGAACAAAAGGAAAAGGACTGATGGCGAGGATTCTGGCACCTCTAAGGCTGAAGAAGTTGTTCCTTCTCATCCGAAGGCAGCTTACGATCCTTATGTTGAATCCCTCGTCAGCTCGTAAGTCGTCATTATCTCTCCCTATTTTTGTACTCGAAATATTTATCTTGTCTTGCTTTTTATACTGTCGATTTTTTGGTCAACAGTGATGAAGAGGAGGAGGTACCAGTTACTGACGTGGCTCCTCGGACAAGCACGTCACGTCTGTACTTGCCTCAGACACGCTAGTTGAAGAAGAAGAAACGTCGCCTCCTCAACAAAACGTCGTCACCACTACTCCACCATCAAGCCCCTTTGTCCCTTCACCAAAAAGGGCAAGGGTTGAAATGATCATTGAGCCTCCTCCTCAACTGAGCAGCTCTTCGTCGCAGCTCTTGGATGATGTAAGTTTGTCGATGTCTATATTTCTTCTATTTTGCTTTTGTAAACCCTTACTTTTTTTTTTAATGCCGATGTTTTCCCCTTCGTTCTTCTTCTTTGACAGCCCATGATCAAGGATCTTATCCGCATTGGGTCCCAATTTATTGGGTACCGCGAGTATGCCAGCAGAACCGAAGGTAACAACCTCTATATTTGCCGTTCTTCCTGGCTTTTACTCCTGTTGTTTGTCGCGATTTTTGATTTTTCCATCTTCTTTTTTATCTCGATAGAGAAACTTGCAGAGGCCAATAAGCGTGCCGACGCACTTGCTCACAAACTAGAGCACAGTAAGGCGGCTCGCGAGAAAGCCGAACTTGCCGCTAGTGAAGCTAGAGCTGAGGCTGATGATGCCAAAGCAAAGGCCGCTAGTGTCGAGGAACTGCAGAAAAGGCTCAAAGATGCTGAATCTGCCTTAGACGAGCAGAAAGCTGCACAAGCTGCACGTGAGCAAGGGATCATCAAGCGTTTGAAGTCGCAAAGTCGACGTACGCTGAGTAATATCATCAATCCCTTCTATTTTATTGTACTTCTTGTTTCTTAGTTTTCGACTAATGTGTTTGTCTCGTGTGGCAGCCCAAACAAACCAAGATTTTGATCTGGAGAATCCCGTCAATGACCCTCTCCTTGACGCACTTTCTCTTCTGGAGTTCCATGGGCGCGAAATTCGTGAAGGCGTGGCCAATGCCAGTGCAGGTTTGTCGGCGTTGTTCCCCTACTTCTTCCCGAAGAAAGAGGAACCTTCGACTTTCCTTGCCCTTGCCAAGCTTTTCAATTCATCGGAAGACCTTGGACTGAAGATGCGTCAGGAGAATATGAAGGTTGCTGTCGAGAATACTGTTGCCCTGGTTGCTGACAGCCAACAAACGCTTGATTGGATGAAGGTTGGCGACACCGATCAGATAGAGCAGTCGAGATGGAGGTCGCTGATCAAGGCAGCCAAGCCCAACACGAAGAAGATCTTGGCGTATCTCGGGATCAAGCCATCTTCGACTCCTAGCTCCTCGAGGCCGGAGGTCTAGTTGCATGCCTCTTTGCTTTTTCTTTTTAGCGTACCTCTTTCTTTTGGCTTTGTCGCCGTAGTGTTTTTGGCGATAACTGCTTCAGTAGGTCTAGAAGGTCCTTCTTTTGTAATAGACATGTATATATTTTGGAGATGAATGGAAATCTCTACTCTCAGTGATTGATGTCGAAATATTTTTTTTTCCAGTTAATTTTTGACAATTATACATCAGCTCCTGGTCCCTCCAAATTTCGCCTTCTTCTCACTTAAGGAGAACTCCTGCTGACGCTTCACCTGTCAAAGATTCCTTCCAGCAAGAATTGGATGAACTTCGGCACCAACTTCAGTACGTGAAGAAGCAATCACTTGTGATGATGGAAAAGTGTCGTAAGTCATCTGAATCCGAAGAAATTGCGCTACAGCAAGCTCGCGAGGCCGTAGCAGCTAGAGAAATTGCTGCATCTGAAGCGGAAAAGGCGACTACCCGAGAAAATTTCATGCTCGAGTTAATGAATGAGGCCAGTGCGGATATGTCGGGTATGTCTATTTCGTCTTCAATATCTTCCGTCTTCATGCTACGTCTTCTTAAAGTTTGCCGCTCCTTTGTTTTAATAGGTCCCTTTACTGATGCTGTTGCCGAAGAAGAGAGGGTAAATACTAGGACAAACCTCCTTGTTAACCTTTCTCTTGATCATGGTTCTCTGTTCTGGGCTACCCCAGAAAGGACCCGCCAAATTGTCAGATTTCAAGATCGCGCCTCCCAAACTCGTGACTTCCTTGACTTCTGTACCAAGACCTTGTCTAGGGTTTATAATTCCATGTTTCCTCGAAACGCTCAACCAAAGAATCTTCTCGAGCTAATGGAAAAGTTTAAGGATGCCCACAAGATCCATGACTTTGTCAAAGCTCAACTGGTAGCTGGCGCCAGATTTGCTCTCATCATGCTTCAGATCTGCCATTCAAAACTTGATCTGACTCAGGTTGTTGCGAAAGTCCATGAGAAGGTGCGGCGCCGAAGAGTTGGTGTCGACCGTATTAACACGAAGGTTTCACCCATAGCTGAGGAAATGATTGAAGACCTTCTTCGTATGGATGCCGACTTTTTTGCAGATGGACATTATGCTGATTTTCTTGGTGCCGCTCCCGAAGAAGACAGGATTACCCTTGACAATATATTGAACCATGCTTAACTTTTTCCTTTGGTAACTAATTCTTATAAATCGTGATTGTGATTATATTGTAAAGTGAACATCACATTTCTATATTTGTCTAGCCCCCGAGTATTTTCGGTGACTATTTGCTGTATTTATATAGTGCGAGGTTTGTAAACCAAGGCAATTATATGTAATCTTTGGCAAGTATCAGCCCCCGAGCTTCTTTATTTAGCACTATTTTGTATTTTTATTGACTCACGAGGTATTTGAGTACCAAGGCGAGGCTTTACTCTAGGCGAGTCTTCGAGTATCTTTGATGTCGAAGTTCTATATTTATTTTGCGAGGTTTTTAGACCAAGGCACTTACGATTTTTGATGTGTACACTATATTTATGATTGCTGGCTTCCGTTTTTTATATTTGGCGAGGTATTAGTGTACCAAGGCGAAATATTTCAGTGAATCTATATTGTATGTATTTTGAAACTTGGACATTAAGCCCCCGAGCGTGTCGAAGAATAAGAAATATATCCCCACTATCTTTATTATATTGCAGCACCACGAGCCCGCCTCATTAAAAACCTTTCCCGGCCCCACTCGGTGCCCCGAAAAAGGAAAAGAGTGCGTCTGAAAACTCGTGGGCGTTTCAGTATGAAGTTTTACAAGGACTATATTTTAGCTTTAGGCATAGAACCGCCTGAGTTGCGCCACGTTCCAGGGGTTTTGCTCCTCCAACCCTGTCTTCTTGTCCTTTATCCTGTATGCTCCTCCTCCAATTACTTCCGTGACGATATAGGGACCAAGCCATGGTGACTCGAGTTTTTCATGACTTTTTTGCGTGAGCCGAAGAACTAAGTCCCCCACTTGAAAAGATCTTGGCCGTAAACGTCGACTGTGGTAATTTTTCAAGTCCTGTTGATATTTGGTGACCCTTGATAATACTTCGTCTCGAGCTTCGTCGAGTGCGTCTACATCGTCTTCCAATGCTGTCCTTGAAGCTTCTTCATCATATGCTGTGACTCTAGGGGAGTCGTGCTCTATTTCTATTGAAGTACGCTCCGCGCCATGGACCGTAAAAACGGGGTCTCTTGTGTCGCCGTATTTGGTGTTGTTCGGATGCTCCACAACACACTTGGTAGTTCTTCGGGCCAGGTATGTCGAGCTTTTTCTAGTGGTCCCAACAGACGTTTCTTGATGCCATTGCAGATAATGCCATTGGCTTTCTCGACCTGCCCGTTGGTTTGAGGATGTGCAACCGACGCAAAGTGCAGCTTGATACCCACTTCTTTGCAGTAATCTTTGAATTCGTTGGATGTGAAGTTACTGCCATTGTCCGTGACGATGCTATGAGGCACTCCAAATCTGAAGACGAGGCCTTTTATGAATTTTACTGCGGATGCTCCGTCTGGCGAATTTATCGGCTTCGCTTCTATCCACTTTGTAAATTTATCAACAGCTACTAGCATGTATTCCTTTCCTCCTGGCCATGATTTGTGTAGCTTACCCACCATATCGAGTCCCCATTGTGCGAAGGGCCACGACAAAGGTATTGGTGCTAGTTCTGCTGCTGAGAGTGAGGTTTTGCGGCGAACCTTTGACACGCATCGCAAGTCCTTACTATTTCTTTGGCGTCCTCGATTGTGTCAACCAGTAGAATCCTGCCCGAAAAACCTTGGCTGCGATGGCTCGACTACTCGCGTGGTGGCCGCATATTCCTTCGTGCACATCCTTCAAAATTACTCTTCCTTCTTCGGGTGTTACACACCTTTGCAGAACACCTGAAATACTTCGCTTGTATAGTTCTCCTTTGATCACCGTGAAGGCTTTAGACCGTCGAATTACTCGCTTGCTTCAACTGGATCGTCGGGTATTTCTTTTCGAGGATGTATGATACATATGCTTGCATCCAAGGAACCTGTACCATCATCACAAGCTCTTGTTCATCTTCATCCTCCGTGGTTTCTGCGAGGGTGTCGAAGTTCTTTCTTTTTTCTGCACCTTTTTTGGCTTTGTAGATCTCTCCGATATTTCTTCCCAAAACACTCCTGGCGGGACAGGAGGCACTGCGACCCGATGTTTGCGAGGACGTCAGCTTCATCGTTGCTCAATCTACTGATGTGATTTACTTCGCATCCATCGAATAGCTTCTCGAGTTCATTGTACACCTCCTTGTATGCTATCATGCTATCATTGACTGCATCACATTGGTTCATAACTTGCTGGGCCACCAATTGTGAGTCGCCAAAGATTTTTAGTCGAGTTGCACCGCATGCTGCCATCCTCATCCCGTGTATGAGGGCTTCATATTCTGCTTCATTGTTAGATGCGTTAGGAAACGTCATCCGAAGGATATACTTCAGTTTGTCGCCTTCAGGTGATATAAGTATGACTCCTGCTCCAGCTCCTTCTACTCTTTTGGACCCGTCAAAATTCATGGTCCAGGTTCTCGACAGGTCTGGGGGTCCTGTGTTCGCTCCATCCACTCTGCGATGAAGTCCGGCAAAACCTGCGACTTGATTGCTTTTCTTTTTTCATACGTGATGTCCCGAGGGGAAAGTTCTATTCCCCAAAGGGAGACACGACCCGTAGCTTCTGGATTGTTCAATATATTTGATAAAGGAGCCTCATTGACCACTATGATCGGGTGTGCCGAAAAATAGTGGCGCAATTTTCGTGCTGTTGTGAACACTGTATGCTAGCTTCCGGTACCGAGGGTACCTTTGTTTTGACGGCGATAAAACTTCGCCGACGAAGTAGACTGGCTCTGACCCGGAGTTTCCTTCTTCTTCTCTTTCGACAACTAGCACCGTGCTCACCACTTGGGGCGTGGCTGCGATATATACAGGAGAGGTTCCTTGTCTTTCGGCGCCACCAAAATTGGTGGTGTCGAGATTTTGCGCTTCAAATCTTCGAAAGCTCTATCGCCTCCTCGTTCCACTGGAATTTGTCTCCTTGCTTTATCAGGGCGTAAAATGGTAACGCTTTTCTCCCAGCCTGCGACGAATCTGCTCAAAGCCTCAGTTAGCTGTTGTATCTCTTTCAACTTTGTTGGCTTTCTCATTGTTACAATAGCTTGTATTTTGTCGGGATTTGCTTCAATCCCTCTTGCTGAAACTAGGAACCCAAGAAGTTCTCCTGCTGGAACGCCAAAAGAGCATTTCGTCGGGTTGAGCTTGAGGCAGAATTTGTCGAGGTTGTCGAAGGTTTCCTTCAAGTCCTCAATTAATGTTGCCCCCTTTTTTGATGTGATGACGACGTCGTCGATGTATACTTGCACATTTTTCCCAATCTGTGTTGCCAAGCACTTCTGCATCATCCGTTGATATGTTGCTCCCGCGTTTTTCAACCCGAAAGGCATTGTTTTATAGCAGAATACACCATACGGTGTGATGAACGCTGTTTTGGCTTCGTCATCTTCTTTCAATCTGATCTGGTTATAACCAGAGTATGCATCCAGGAAGGAAAGACGTTCGCATCCTGCCGTGGAGTCGATGATTTGATCGATCCTTGGGAGGGGAAAGTGATCCTTAGGACAATGTTTATTGAGACACGTAAAGTCGACGCACATGCGAAGGACTGTCGTGTGTTTCTTCGGCACCATCACGGGATTTGCTACCCATGTGGCTTCTGTGAATATCTCTTTGATAAAACCAGCTTCTTGTAGTCGATTGATTTCTGACAGCATAGCTTTGCGGTTTGGTTCCGAAAAACGCCGCAAAGGTTGTTTGATTGGTCTCGCCGATGGATCCAAATTTAGGTGGTGCTCGGCAAGTTCCCTGGTACTCCTGGCATGTCAGCTGGACACCATGCGAAGATTTTCCAGTTCTCACGGAGGAACTCCGACGCGCTTTCCTATGCGATATCCATGTTGTTTGCAATAGATGTCGTCTTTTTCGGTCGGGTGAATCGCACCTCCTTAGAATTTTTCTCTGAATTGAAAGTAGATTCTTTATTTGGCCTTCCAACGTCTGGCAGTACGTCGTAATCAGTCATGCTTTTTGACGCCAAGTACTCAGCTTGCATCCCGAAAGTTTCTGATAACCGATGGAAATCCTTGTCGCACTTATCAGCTAAGGCGAAACTTCCTTTGACCGTGATTGGTTCTTTGGGTCCAGGCAATCTCCACAACAGGTATGTATAGTGTGGTACTGCCATAAATCTAGCATATGCTGGTCGTCCCAACAAAGCGTGGTACTGTGATGGAAAATCCACGACTTCAAACTCCAGTTTCTCGATTCTATAATTTTCTCGGGTTCCAAACTGAACGTCGAGGTTGATCTTTCCCAATGGGTAACTTGGTTTCTCCGGCGTGATGCCGTGGAATCTTGTGTCCGTTGGCTTCAGGTTTGCTAAGGATATGTTCATCTTCCTCAATGTATCTGCATTCATAAGGTTTAAGCTGCTGCCACCATCTATGAATACTCGAGAAACATCAAAACCCGCAATAACTGCTAAGTGCTGACTGCCCTGGTCGAGGAACTTGCTGCGGGTGATCCGCTATGGTGAATCCGATGTCTTGCCCTGACCAATTGAGGTACTCAACTGTTGGTGGAGGCATTTTCTCTGCCATGAACACCTGTCTCGAGATTACCTTTTGAGTTCTGTTGGATGGCCTTCCCTTCTGAATCATCGACACCGCTCCATTTGAATTAGGATCAACATAAGGTGGTGGTGGAGGTGCTGCCGCTATTCGGCGGATGCCGATTGTCGTCTGTAATCGCGGGAGGTGGTGGTAGATGAACTTCGCTCCTAGGCTCCCGAGGGTTTCTCTGTGTTGCTCGAGCATGAGCATTTTCTGCGTACCTGAACATTGCGAAAATTTCGACGGTCTTTTCGCAGTGCCGACTGTCTTTTCCCGTTCTGTCGAGGAAGAAATGCATCTGGCACGGTCCGTTCAACATTTCTTCGGGGGACACGAAAGGTCTTGGAAACCTTGGCCCACTATTTTGTCTATTGCGGAGTCGTCCCTATTATCGCTCGCTGCTCATTGCTTCTCCGATAATCATCTCTGTTGTTTCCTCCTGTGTTTGCCCGAAATCCTGCCGAAATTTGGCACAGGGGCGTCATAGTTCGGATACTGCCGAGGAAAACGTCGCCTCGATTGATAATTTCGACTACGGTCCTCCTCTCGGCGACTGTGTCGTTTATTGTGGACAGCGTCTTCTCCATCTGCCCATCTATTTGCTATCTCCATTAACGCGGATGTTTTTGGATTGGTCCTTCCCAAGTCCTCTACAAAATCTCCACGCCTAATTCCCGCAACAAACGCATCTATTGCTCTCTCGTCGGATATATTTTCTGCCGAGTTTTTATGATGTTCCACCTTTGGATGTATTTTCTCATTGACTCATCGGCTTTTGTCGACATGCCCTCAGCTCTTCTAACGACGCGGGTTTTTTGCACGTGGACCTGAAGTTCTTGACGAATATATCCTCGAAATTTTCCCAGTGTCGATAGATCTGGCGGAAGCTTTTTGATCCAAGATCGTGCGGCTCCACTTAAGTGCACCTGAATACTTTGCATGGCTGTTGCTCTAGTTCCTCCAGTTAACTTCACCGTCTCGAGGTAATCAATTAGCCAATCCTCTGGATCTTGCAAGCCGTCGAATTTTTTGAAGTGATCAGGCAACTTAAATCCCGAAGGGACTCGAGTTTTTCGTACTCTCCTCGTGAAGCATGGTAGACCGCACATATCCTCATCATTAAGTTCTGGGGACTGCCGATGATCCCTTGTTTGCGCGCTCTATCGACCCTTGCTTGTGCCTTGTGTCCCTTGCTCCGCTTGGTCCTTCGGGCTGCCGCCGTTGCTGCTGCAGGTCGTGGACTATTTTGCCTTGCCGCTCCTTCGGGAGGCGTTGATACAAACGCTGTCCCCATAGCTCCAACCCTGCTATCGCCATATTGTATAATGATTCCCTTGGATCACCTGGGGTGGCCTAGATGCGAGGATGTAAGCTTGTGTCGCCATATACCCAGCTTCGGTGTCTTAGGGATAATGTTTCCTCTTGTATCTATCGACATAAAGGACATGTCGAGGTTTTGGATCAAGTGCTCTCTTTCTGCTTCGGGTATGTGTTGTAATCTTGATCTTCCTCTGTTCCGAGACTCCCTGTGGCTGTCACCCGAAGTTCTAGATTGTCGACTTAGGTCTGCCCTTCTCCTGCGGATGCGAAGCTGCCTTTCTCCTATTCAACTCAGTGTCTGTTTTTCTATTTCTCTGCAGCTCGTGCGAGTCTATATTGATAAGCTTGCAATTCTTGAGCCGTGGCTGTTGTCGTCATTGGCTCCGTACCATCTAGAGCTTTTGCAGCTCTATCCCAGGCTGCTTGTGGAAGTTGAACTCGGACACGTGGTGTGGGCCCGACATATTTAGTGCCCATACCTCTCCTTAGATCTGAGGGATCGACATAGGGATTACCCAAATCGTCGAAAGCCTCCGATGTTTCCCCTGATTTTCGATAGCATAAATCTGATGATATTTTGTTCTCGATCTATGTTGGGTTTGGTGACATCCTTGTTGAGATTGATGAAGACCTTGCCCACTGTGATAGATTTGTCGATGAAGTCGTAACTGTCGACGTCGCTTGAGCCATCGCTTATATATGAGTCCGCAGATGACTCAAACGATGTGTCGCGAAGATCTTGGCGAGTTTCTCTCTTGTTCTGGTGCTGACGTAACGTGTTGCCGAAGTTTCTTCTTCCCCTGACTCGGTTGACGATGCATAGCTTGAAAAATTGGAATCGACCGCCGACGATCCCGACGAAATCGGAATTTCGACACGATACGATCCTTCCTTCTCGACGCGAAAGTGAAACCTTCCGAACGTCATCTCCGCAGGCTCCGCCAGATACGCATATGCATTCAAACGGGAGGGTGGGTGAGGAACAAAATCAACAAGACCAGCAGCGATCTGTTTACCTCGATCCATAGTGTTGCTTGCAGTTGACGATGTCGAAGATCTTGAGCGTGCCATCGAGATCAGATCCTTACGCCTCTAGTTCCCACAGACGGCGCCAATTGACAAGGTATCGACTTGTCAATGCCTACGGGTGATAGGCTAGGGTTTAGTTAGAAGTAGAGGGTAAGTAGATCTCGAAGGTTTCAGCCGAAAAGTACTCGACGATTATGAAAACTAGGGTTTGTGAACAATGATTCGATGATCTCCTCGTCCCTCGACTCCCCCTTTATATAAGAGGTGGAGCCGAGGGTTTCGTTTTGTACAAGTTACAGAGTCCGGGACGGTTTCTAACTCATCCCGCCAAATTACAAACAACACTTCCTATTACAACTCTTCTTTCCTTAATACATCTTGGGCTCTCGAACCTTCTTATTCTTCGGGTAGTGGGCCTTCATTAAAACCCCGGGTACCATCTTTGGCAAGCCCATTTGGGATGCCTATGTCATGCGGCCCATTCCGCAACAGATCGAACTCCAATTTTGATGATTTTGTGTTTCACTAATACGGATTATTAGGACTTGTACAATTATTTTGTTGATTTTGATTCTCCACAACTCTAGTCTTGACATGGTACGAGTGAGTGACTATGATGTGGTATGTGTTTATGCACATCCGCTAAAAAAGTGGTGAGGGCAAATACAGTTTGCTCGATTATTTTTTATTATTTGCTAGCAGTCATATATCACCTATGTTTTAAAATGTATTCTAGAGGTACTCCTACTAGCTTTGCACTGTATACTACATAGGAGTACCACACAAAAAGAATCGATATCACCATGTTAAAAAGCATGCACATATACCGTGTGTAACGTTTGTAGCATGTATATGATCAATTAGGCATTTTCCTGGTTCCACACCATGTATAGGTTAGCGTGAGAATCAAGGGAAATCCCGGCCAATCACTAACGTACCAATATGTGTAATTCCCTGTAATCGTAGAGTCTTTGTGCTCCTATATAACACGCATGCGACCTGAGGCCAAATGTACACTTTAGTCAATTAGTTTTTCACTGTATGAGAGCAACTCCTACAAAATCGCATTTGATGTCCGCCTCGTCGAGCTCCCTCTCAACCCTATCTCCTTCCCACAGTCATGGCGTCTTCAAGAAACTCACGAGAGGGAATTTTGTTCTGCAGAAGGCACAAGTCCTTCGTCCAATCCATGGAGCTCAACTGATGGGTACCTCGATGGTACCGTGAAGGAGCCCCAGAGGACTCACTGTCCTCGACAAGGATTGCAAGGAGATGCTCATCCCCAACTCTGTTTACACCGAATGGATTGCATGGGATCAGTTCGTGATCATCTTTCTCTCCAACACCCTTTCCCTAGAGGTGTTGGGGTAGGTCACCTCACACATCAGCGCCGCTCCGATGTGGGAGGCCATTCCATTCCAAATGGCCGCCCACATCGGATCGGTGTTGTTGTGCGAGGCGATCTTCCCCAACACCTTGGGGATATGGTGTTGGAGAGGAAGCCGAGTAGAAACTGATCCCGTGCCATCCATTTGGTGTAGTCGGGGTTGGGGACGACCAGCTCCTTGCCGTCCTTTTCGAAGATAGTGATCGTCCTCTTCGGCTCGTTCATGGTGCCATCGAGGTACCTCATCAGTTGAGCACCATGGATTGGAGGAAGTACATGCCCCTTCCATAGCATAAATTTCCTTCTCGTGAGTTTCTCGGCGACGCCATTACCGAATGAATGAGAGAGGGGCGAGAGGGATCTGGAGGAGGCTGCCATCAGATGTAATTTTGGAGGAGGCCATGATAAACTAATTTGCGGAATCATGCACCTTTGGCCTCATGTCCACTAAAGAGCCTATTGGGAAGCAAGCTTTTGGTGTCACCAAACCATCCTCGACAAGGTGATATGATCGCCTAGGGCATCCCATAGGAGTCATCATCCAATAAGTTCTAAATAAAAATAGGCTTGGGATATTGGATGTGTGGGGCCTTCCCCAAATTCTATGGGACGAAATAAATATTATGTGAGTTTTATTTATTACTATAGAAAATTCGTGTTGGTAAGATTGCATGCAAATCCTCGCCCACTACCGTTTCAACTTCTTTCCAATACTAGGCTCAGATGGCTACTCGTTGTAGAAGTATTATGGGAGCACTTCAGTACCTTAGTGTCACACGTTCTGACATTGGTTTTTCTGTTAATAAAGTTTTTTTCATGTTTTGCATGCACCTACTACATTGGGCAACAATTAAAAGGATTTTGATTGCCAATCAGAAATCACCATCAACACTTCTGAGTGGCTTTTGACTAGGCTGGTTGTCTAGATGATCGTAAATTAATAGGTGGTTCTGCAGTATTTTTTTTTTTTGGCTCTAATCTTATATCTTGGAGTGCACGTAATCAAGTCACGGTATCACGCTGAGTATCGAGGCTGAGTATAAGGTCTTGGCTAATGCCACGGCCCAAGTATGTGATGTGTGAGCGTCTACGTTTCTACTGTATTTTGCACACAAAAAAAATCCTGCCGAATCAATACCGTATCAATCTGTGTAATTCCCTGTAATCTTGGAGCCTTTGTGCCCCTACATACTATACACGAGGCCAAAGGTACGCTTCAGTCAATTAGCTTTTCAATAAAGAGAGTACATCGTATCATCCCCTCCCCTTTCCCTGCTCTCACCACTCTACAGTAGCCTATGGCTTCTTCCACCTTTGACCGGGCCGCCAACGGCCGCTCCACCGTAATAGCTGGCTGGAGTTGGTCTAGGTTTAGCGTCGGCGTAGTTTAGGAGTAGATCTGTAGGTTTTCTTCTTCGTTTTTGGCTTGATGCCAGTGTTTGGGCGTTTGCCCCGTAGTGAAGACGGTGGCTCGGACCTCCGTCGTCGGATCCAAGCCGTCGTAGGGTTGCTGCTTGCCCTGCCTCTGCTCCTAAGGGTGGAGAGAGGTCGTGGTGAGGGCGATGTCGTCTTCCTCAATAACTTTGTGGCCACGTGTTCTGTTCCTCCATGATGTTAGTGCGAAGAAGTAGCTCTCCTAGCCGGCCGTGGTGGCGAGGAGGAGGACCAATTCGGAGCAGCAAGGTGCCTTACTAGTTCTCTCCTAGACGGCCTTGGTGGCGAGGGGGGACGAGGCGAGGTGTACTGGTTTTGGATCTGGGAGGCAGATCATGTCCTCTTCGCCGGTGCTACTCGAGGTGGAGAGCTCGGCTGAAACTTCCCCTGGCTTGCCGTGGTGGCGAGGAGGGAAGCAGCAACGGAGCGACTACTCTTCAAGCTTTGCATCGACGATTGCCTTCAAGGTCTATGGAGCTGCTCTTCCAGGGCTCCTTCGAGTGGAACACAGAGCGTCTTCTATCGACACTCTGATCCTTGGGCGACATGGTGGCCCCTACTCTACCTTCAGGATGGAGGCCCTTATTCGCATCCTTCGCCGGAGCTCGACGCTCCTCCACCGCCAAGTGGTTTGTCCCCGGAGGAGGAGGAGCGGCCGGCGTCTGCGATGCATCGCCGGAAGTATGTTGTCGAGCGCTTTGGCATCGGATCTTGACGAACACGTCTTGAGATCGCCAGCGGGAGGTGGCGGCGGCACCCAAGGACCTGATCGTTTTTCATCTTTCGTTCTAAGGTGTTTTCTGCATTTATTTAGGCCCTTTCTTCAAATTTTAGGTTTCTTAGTGCGAGAGATGTTAAAGGGCCTCTTTGTAATATGTACTCGCCACGTGTGTTCTACTAAATGAATTGCTGGGGTCTTCTAGACCCTACCTCTGTTAAAAAAAATCTGATCAATGTTTTATTTTTATTTTTCCGATCAATGTTACTAGTACTAGCTTTGCAGATTTCCACATCTAGCATGCCCACCCACGCAAAGGTCCAAACTGAAGTCAAAACATGTCTCCTCGATGCACGGCTAAGGGCATCTCCAACCGAGCGACCCAAACGGACGCGCTGGGCCGTCCGTTTTGGGCCGTTTGCGTGCCCGAGCGGACGCGCGGACGGAGCCCCGCGTCCGCGCGTCCGTTTGGGTCGCACGCTGCGCCCAACGCAGCGGCCACCCATTTGGCCATTTGGCCATTTGGCCTATTTCTTTGGGAAATAGGTCCTCTGGCCACAGATCCTTAAACAATGTCTAACAAATATAGAATAATATCTCGTAAACATAGAATAATATATAATAAACATAAAATATTATCAAATACCATAAAATATTATCAAATACCATAAAATATTATGAAATGTACCATGATAAATCAAATAAAATGTGCCATAGTTTGAGAAAAATATAAAAATTACAATTGAGATTGTCTAACTCAATTTGGGCGCTCGAGGATCTCCTTCTGTCTCTTCTCGAACCAAGCTCTCTTCGCCTCGCTCATGTTGGTCAAGTCGGCGTTCATGATGAGGTTGTCCTCGGCTTGGCGTTTGAGCTCAACTTCCTTCGCCTTCAGCTCCACCTCTTTGGCCCTTTCCATTGCTATGAGCTCAAGTTCTCTCTCTTTGAGATCAAGTTCTTTAGCTTTGGTCTTGGCCTTGACCTCTTCAATCTCAAGCTTCTTCTGCTGGACATCAAAGAATTTCTTCCTGTCCTCTTCTTTCTCCCGGCGCCTCCTCTCATCCCTCTTGTCCGTGGACACCTCTCTGTCCGCATGCATCTCCTTCAAAGTGCCATACAATAGCATGGACGAAGCATCACGCTTCATGTCGGCTTTGGTTGACTTGTGGCCGCGTGGACGACTTGCACGAGAAGCGGAGCTACCGCAAGGCTGCCCACCATCAAGGTCAATGACCGTGGCATCTTTGGCGGGATTGTTGCCAGTCAAGGTCGCCATGTAGCCCTCGTACCCCTCCTGGAACTTGGGGGTGCCGTGAAGTTCCTTCCAACAATGAGGGAAGGCAAAGGTCTTCTCTCCATTGTTGACTTTGTAGAATTCCAAAGCTCGCCACACCTAGAGCAAAGCAAGACAACAACGATAAACATATGTGCAAACATCGGATGAATAAGTTGAGGTTAAGAATCATACCAAGTCCTTCACACCCATGCCACTAACGGGGAGCCGCCTCGCGTGCTCATACGCCGCCTGGAACTTGTTGCATTCCGTTTGAATTGCTCCCCACCTCTTTTGGAGCGATATTTCGCTGCGGTCGCTCTCAAATGGCTCCTGTCCATATTTGCGATGTTCATGGAAGTATTCATAGATCCGGCGCCAGAATGCGGTCCCCTTCTGCTCGGCACCCGTCAACACATCTTGCCCGATGGTCAACCATCCATCGACGAGCACCTTGTCCTCCTTCTCCGTGTAGTTGGCGGTTCGTTTGCTTACCCGGCGACCTCGAGCTTGTGCAGCTGCGGCTTGTGTGAGGCCCTCACCGAACAACGGCTCCTCCTCGATGTTTATGCTGCCGGGACAGGCAGTTGTGCCCTCCTGTGTCTCAAACGGGGCAGTCGGTGGGGCAGTTGACCTTGGAGGAAGGGGCCGGGTCACGGAGGAGGCCGAGCTCCCCCCGAGGCCGCGCCGGTGCCGGGGATGATCATGTGCTGGCCGAGCGCTGCGTGGCCGTAAAAGAGCATGGCTGCGCTGCTGCTCTTGAAGGACAGTGCTCTTCGCCTCCGTCTTGAGTTGGAGAAGCTGCTCGCCGCCCGCCGCCGCTCCTCCGCGGCAGCGATTTCCTCTCCGTTGGTCGAGCGCCCTGCGGCGGTCCCCCTTCTTGCTCTCGATCTTCCTCTGCTCCGGGGTGAGGTCGGCCTTCGCCTTCTTCGTCCGCGGCCCGGGGGGGAGCTCGGCCTCCACGGCAGGAGCGGCAACGGCCGCGGGTGCCTCCTCTCCGATGGTGGCGGTGGTGGCGGTGGCGGCGGCAGTCGCTTCGTCGGCCATCTCTAGGTTTTGGGAGTAGTGAAGTGTTTCTGTTTGGGAGGCGACAGCGGGCCGGGGGGGCGACAAGGAGGACGCGAGCGACCAGCCTTCGCGTCCGCGGCCACGCAAACTCGTCAAGATTTGGGCCGGGTTTGGGTCGTCCACGCCGCCATCCGTTTAGGGATGGGTCCGCGCTGGCCATGATTTTTCCGCCACCCATCCGGACGCGCGGATGTCGCCATTGAGATGCCCTAAAGACTTGGCCTGATTTGCGAAGAGAGAAACCGTTTCTTGCTCGAGTTGTCCTTGACTAGTTGACTGTTCAATTTAGCCGCGCGCCTGGGGTTAGACCTGCTGAAAAGGAACTGAAAGATAGCCGAAGGTGATGACAACAGAACAAACAAAACCTGTAGAAACGCGTGCAGCCTCGCCGAAGTCTCTGCACAAAATCGGGACACGGACATCAACCAAAAGCAAAGCAAACAATCAGGAGTTCACGCCAGTTTCGAACGCATGGGTACACCAGAAAGTAACCATGGAAGAAGGAAAAGCAGGAACTGAACTAGGTTAGCAAGTGTGTCATTGTAGAGAAATCTGCAAATCTTGCGAGAAACTGCCAAGGACTAAACTAGCTCAACGGTTTGTCCCCGTCTGATGAGTCTACATATTATGAGCAGCTGCGCAGTAATCTGCAAATAATAGAAGGCATCTGTCCCCATGGCTTGGTGCAACCAATTCAGTCGCAACAAATTCGTTAGTTGGCATGGTACCCGATGACAGTACGAGAGCACCCAAAAAGTTTCTTGGTAGTTGACTTTCGATGGATAAACTTCAGAAAATCCGTTCAGTCTCCTGTCGTTTCCGAAGTTCGGACACTGTTAGGTCCGGGGGCAAATCGAAGCCGGTACAGGTTTGACAATGGCGTTGCTGTCTTGCAGGTATCTGACCAGAACTTACTTGTCGCATACCGTGAACTGCTCGTTTTTCAGCAATGCCTTCAACCCTGAACATACCCATGTAGTATAAGAAATGCGGGGTGAACGCTAGTAAAGTTTGTCTGTTGTCGGCAACGGAGACAGATGTGTAAGCATGTCTACTGTTTGCGCTTGTGCAGTTGAGACGCATTCTCAGGATTCTGATTTTAATTGGCCTGTCTTGGGGTGCTCAATTTCCTTGCGTTATGTAGGATTGTCAAAATTGTTAGGCCCATGAGCAACAGATGCCTTGGAATGCTTGATGCCGACCTGCACAAGCTTGTGTTTGGCAGCATGTACATAATACTCTGTGTACAGTATAGACTTTCACAGGCGTTCTTCTGTAGACTTGTGAAATCTATTCATTTCTCGTTGATATCCATTGTGCATTGTGAACGCTGTTAACAGAAAAAAGGCGGCTTTTGTACTTGTCGGCGTGGACTTCACTGCTAGATTTTTTGACATTGGTCGCAAAACTGGGTTTTGTTGGCTTGATTGGCCTACCTATCCGGTTGTTTGTTAGGGCAACATCAACTCATTAGCGTGTCAATAAAATGTTGCCATTTCTCTACAACACCTGGCCCATCAGCAGGAGTTCGTAGTAATTTAACCATCTGGTTTAAATCACTAGGATTGATTTGGCTATTTGCTTTCTAGAATACATCATGCACATACTATATACTAAAGCAATATTTTGGTGTTGCCTTTTCCCTGCTACGTCATAACACGCGCCATGTCGATATTCATATAGACAATAACAAAAAATACCCCCAAGGAAGAGAAACTTTTCAGTTTTTCATTTAAGAAGATAGAGAGACTCGACTCAAAGAGGGACATAGGATCAAACATGCATTTGTTAAAGACAACATTGTAACATGCGCAAACAGAGCTTGGCTCTAGTGGTTAGGTCCCTTGTGGTGGAACCAGCTCACCCTGTTTCAAGTTCTAGACTTGACATGGGTGTTTGATATGCCGGCTCAGTCCCTGAAAGGTGCTCATTGGGGTAGGGTGTGTGTGCGTTCATAGGGGTGTTTGTACGTGCGTGTTTATGAGCGTCTGCGTTGTACTGTGTTCTTAAAAAAAACATTGTAACATGCGTGTATGTTTTTTTCGAAAAGGGGAGCCTCCACCTCTGCATCAATGCATACGGGCCTCTCATGTGTGTATGTGTCAAACCCTATATCAATGAGCACAAATTGGACCTTGATTGTATTGTAGTTAGCCAAACCTTAGGCAAAACCTATACACCGACCAGGTCGGTGGCTACCGGCCACCGCACACCCCTGGTCGGGTATGGGCCAGGCCCATTTATGGCTGTTTAGCCTCGTTTTTTCTTTTTTCTTTTTTATCTTTTCTGGTTTCTTTTTTCTGTTTTCTTTTTTTTTCTGTTTTCGGTTTTGTTTATATTTTTTTAGATTCAAAAATTTTGATTTTTAAAAATTGTTCAAATTGAGAAAATGTTTAAATTAAAAAATGTTCAAATTTGAAAACTGTTTAAATTTGAAAACCGTTCAAATTCGAAAACCGTTCAAATTTGAAAATTTGAAAATTGTTCAAATATGAAAATTGTTCAAATATGAAAATCGTTCAAATCGAAAAATCGTTCAAATTCGAAATTTGTTCATATTCAAAAAACGTTCAATTTTGAAAATTATTCGAGTTAAAAAATTGTTCAAATTTCGAATTTTGAAAAATATTCAAATCCAAAAAATGTTCAAATTTAAAAACTGTTTTAATTTCAGAAAACTGTTCAAATTTTATAAAAAAAAATCTCGAAAAAAGTTTTTAAAAGTGTTAGATTTTAAAAAACGAAAAAATAAACAGAAAAGAAAAAACAGAAAAGAAGGAAGAAAAAGGAAAAAAAACTCACCTGATGCAATGGGCCGCGGCCCACTAAATTACTTGATCGTGGGGGGTGTGCGGCGCCTTCCACCCACCGACCAGGTCGGTGGCGAGGAGCTCCCCAAACCTTACATCGGCGGTCTCATTTCATTGGGCCGATTGGGCTGGCATACAACAGCAGGTTAGATTCTGCTGCGCTCCTAGAAAACACCATGAGCAGCCTTTTCTCTTGTTTATTTTTTTTTTATTTTTTTTGAAACGGGTAAAATGAAACTGTGTCTAGGAGGAACTAGACACTTTTTTGATATAGTAGAAACGGGACTTGGCGTGATAATTCCGACATTCGTTCCTCGAACTTCGGTCATTGAGGTGCACCACTGCGACCCCAACCAATGGGCTAAGCCCCTTTTTTAATTTATAATGAATTGTGCTCTTTTTTTAACGAGCTATACTAGGTATATGTGCTCAAAAAAATAAAGTACAGCCTACCTATGATTGCAAAATAAATGGTTTGCCCATGTTCAAAATTTGAATCTTATGAATTCTCAGTTCCACAAAGTACTAAAAAATAAAGTTCCAAATTTCCAAAGTACGGTTTAGCATGTTGAATGTTGAATATGTTGGCGGATGAAAAAAAAAAGAGATTTCGTATTTAACCAGTATTCAAGTTATCATAGTTCAGAAGGCTTTCAATTCAAGATTACCGCTACTCGCACCAACCAACCTAGCCTAATGGTTCCCTTCTCCAAGTGGAAAGTGTTGGAATATATATATATTAACAACCATTTTTCATCAGTCTAGGCTTTTGGTTGAACTTGCCGGAACATCAAACAATATAGTATTAGAGCTAAAAGGTCTCAAACTCAAAACCCATGCAATCAATATTTAATATAAAAATAATTGTGGCATTTCATCGACACCATCTAAGCACAAGTTATAATTATCTTAAAGCTATCAAAATCCAACCGAGCACACTCTATCGTAACTATTTAGGCCATATTCCAAATCACGATCACACGTTGTCTCCCACTCCCACCCCCACCTCCACCCCCACACACGCATACGCACACGCACGCACGTACGCACGCGCGCACACAGTCACGAGTGTGACCCCGACTCGGCTGCTGCAACGGGATCCGGTACATGACCCTTTTGCTCCTCCCCATTTGCGGCGTCACCTGACCATGGTTTAAAAGTTCTAATCTTCTATCTCGAAAATCCATATCCTTCCAAAAGTTTGAATCTTCTCGCGGTTGTGGCTCGTATTCCATAATAAGATCATGACCAGGGATAACCTAAAGATGCGGGATACGATATTTTGTGGAATTTGAAACTGCCCCACCATTTCTATATTTATTTTTTGAAGCAAAGAAAAGAGTTTTGCCTTATCAAATTACTTAAGAAGAAAGTGCCCAGATAATTCAGGAATCATTGATTTGTGCATAGATTAATGAAAGAACGAGATAACGAAGAAGTGAAGGGTATCTACCATAAAACAGAAAGGGCCTTGGATTCGGTCAAGGGTCTTAGGTGTAAAATAACGGCACCAATCTTAAAGAAAAAGTGGAAATAAAAGTCTCTGGTAAGCCCTAGACATCAATATGCGGGTGGAATTGGTTTTTCGGAATATGAGGCCACTGCAAAGTTTGGGATTTCCCACACAAAAAAAAAGGGTCGTGCTACGCGTCGGGCGACCGATCCGACGCCCAGATCGGTCGCACAGCAGCCGCTCGTTTTACCCATCCGACGCTCGAGAATCATTGTCAGACGGGTCGCTTTCATCTCTGCTGTGCGCGCGTCCCATCCTCTGTTCGTGCTGAAGCGCTGCATGCGGGCGCATAAAGGAGACGAGAAGGCCTGCTTAGGTTGGCTGCTAGCTGCCTAGCTATGCCTGGCTCGGTGCATGGTAGTGCTGGCATGGGCGGGCTGCCGGCTGCGCCTGTACTTGCTTGCTACGACACACCTAGCTCCACGCCTAATTACGCGTAAAATATGTAACAATATACATTTGCAACAAATTACCTCAGTATCATTTTACTAGAAGAAATTATAAGGCTCACAACATTTCGCAATGACAATACAACAAATCGGTATACAACCATTTTCCGCAGAAAAAATTTAGGAATATATTACCGCCGTGTTGCTACGCTGCGTGGTTGGAGTCATACTGTATTTTGGTCATCTAAGTAGATCCCACCATATGTTACTGTAGGGGCATTAGAACAGAAGTAATCCAACAAAAAGTTCATGTTTACAACAATACTTAACAATGATTCCAACAGAAAACAACAATTCCGGCTCTGATAATTATCTATATGACAAATCATTAATATATTTACAATAATAATTATTAATAGAAACAACAAAATTCCTAGGTGTTTACAACAACAGTCAACCACCATTTTAACTAAATAGGAGAATTCCAACATAAAATAATTCTGAAGCAAAAATATCTTTACAACAAATCATCAATATATTTACAATAATAAATAACAACAAAACCAACAAAAAAATTGGGTGTTTACAATAGTAGTCGTTAATGATTTTAACAAAAAATAATAATTCCAAAACTAAAATAACCACATGCCCAAAATATATTTACAACAAATCACCAATATATTTACAACAAAAAATACTACCAAAATCAACAAAAAAATCGGTGTTTACAATATAGTCAACAACATTAACAACTCGTGCTAAAAAGTCCACAACAAATAAGATAGTGATTTACAACAATATTTCATAACTATATGAACTAACTCAATTAACTAATACAACATTAGAAAAATTCTTGTGGGATGTCTATTTGTAAATAGATTCATAAGTTGTTTTCAACAAATTTTGTGGAAAAAAATGTTGTCCATCGCGACCTTGTACTCACCGATTCGGCAGGACGACCACGAACTCGGCTCACCGGAGTGCCGGTGGCACTAGATCCAGTGACCTTCGGCCCATTTCCACTAGTTGCACGTGTGTTCGCAGCGAAAGAGAGACGAGTCACCGGTTTGTCAAAAAAGAATCTAATTAAATCTTTGTCCCAAAAATTCGAATTAACCCTTAATATTTTTGTAGCAGCTCAGTAACAAAATATGGTCGATAGCTAGCTGTCATAATATTATTTTGGTCATGGCCTCTTACTACACATTTCTTTTGCAGCCCCTAGGCTGATGGAGTAGCTAGCTATCGAGTACTAGTACTAGCAATATGTACACTACGTAGTATACTAGTAAGTACTTGCTAGTACAAAAAAAACAGCAGCAGCAGGTGGTCCTACCTAGTACCAACGTGAGAAAAGCAAGTAGTGAGGAGAGACAGAGCGCGATATCACACGCTAGCAAAAGCTGCGGCGTGGAAAAGAAGGCAGCTGTGCGAGTTTACTCGGTTGGAACACCGGAAACCAAGCGCGCGCGAATGAGAGTGAGAGCGACCGATCCGTCGACGCGATCGGCCGCCCGATCAGCAGCGTTTTCCAAAAAAAAAGCATGGCCTTGGTGCCATCGGTACTGCCTGTGCAGTTTTGTAGTGCATATTGAAAACTAGGAATAACTGTTTTGGAGAACGATGTTCGGAAGTTGGGGTTGATGCCAAACATGTATGGTGGCTGATCCTGCGAGTAGGAATGCACAAATGCTAGAGATTGATTTGATAATAATTTTCTAAAAGCGCGAAACAGATTATGCGTTTCAGTGTGAATAATGTTCTAAAAGTGTGACACAGATTATGCGTTTCAGTGTGAACTTAAGTTGGATTAGAAATTGTTTAGCTCAGACAGAGAGTGCTAATTAAGTGGAGTTGACATGGCTCTGAACTCATAATTCTACTCTAAATGTCCCATCGCAACGCATATTGTATGGAACATGCCTCGTCGCGCCAGGTGGAGTCGTGCAGACAGCGAGAGTAAAACCAAGTGAGTGCCAAGTAAGACTCGGTCGCGACACTATCACATCCAATTAAGTCAAAAATGTGTGCTTTAAAATTTTGAATTAACAGTAACTATGCATTTGCAAAATCTATAACATGGTTTTTTTTAACATAGGAGCCAAAAGATTTGCCTCCATTCACTAATTAAGGAGAAGAGTATTGATAAGACCAACAACAAAGCAACAAAGAGAAAACGAAAAAAAGATCCAAGGGGATTACTCTCCCGTCATTACAAAAGTCAAATGGTTTTTTCCCGAGGAAACCCAAAGTTTTAGTTCTCTCTTAATGGCGGGTAGTAAGATGGTAGTAGGCGCCGCTTTGTTGTTGAAGACCCTTGCATTTCGCTCCTTTCAAATAGTCCAAGTCACAAGCACTGTGAGAAACTTTATGGCCTTACAGTTTGGGCTGGCTGCACAAGTCATCATGGTCCACCAGATTTGAGACACCGCTCACTCATTGGTTTTTATGGATGAGATACCACATCATATCCCAAAGTCTCTTGAAGTAGCGACAATGGGAGAACAGGTGAGCCACCGTCTCTTGGGTTTGCTTGCAAAGCGGACAAGCCAACAATTCTCAATGGGATCCGCCGTCTAAATCCTGTTATGAAGAGTCAACCATGCAAAGAATTTGACCTTATGGGGTGCCCAAACTTTCCAAACCAACTTGTTCATAGGCGTGCTAGTTGCTCCAAGAAATTGTGCATTAGAACATGGTTATAGCTAAGTTAGAAACATGTAAATAGATGCATGGCTGCACTTTCTTCCTTGAGACCAACAATTGCGCACACAATTGGTTTGCAATTTTACGCTTGATGGGGAAAGAAGAAATTATCTGGAAACTCAATTAGTATAGCGAACCAGTCAAAACAAACAAGCTACGGGCAGCTGGCCGCTGGGAAACAACAATCCGCATTTTTATGATGCTTTTAAGTTTTAAAAAAATGTAAACTAAAATTATGGACCTACATTGTGATGTCTTGTGCATCTGTGAAGTTTCATCCAAAAATATGATAATATATGATCTACACACAAAAAAATAATGTGTAAATAATACACGGAACTATTCACTTATGTCTTCTCTTTTTTGCGCAGGTCACATATGGTTATATTTTGACACAAAATGTGCAGATTCACAGCATACAACATAACCAACATCCATAATTTTAGTTTATATTTTTAAAAAACTTGAAAGTGTCCCAATAAAAATAGGGTACACCCACAACTAGTTGCGGAATATTCCCTCTCGTGGCCGCTGACAAGTCAAATGGCCGGTTTCTCTGTCAACACGTATGCCGACCTACGAATATGTTGAAGGATGAAGATCAAAACGGGAAGATAACCATGACACAGGTGCTGCAGCACCATTGTACGCAAAGAACTCCATATTGCTTTTGTCTTAAAACAGAAGTTAATTTTAATACAGCGTGTTATGAGTAAACACAGACAACCAATCATTGACTGCCCCTCAATTGTTTGTTTATCATTTGAAAAACGGAATGTTTCAACTCACCCGTCTTGACAATTTCACACTCAACATAGATATACAAATTTTGTGTACAAATACTACTGTAGTTGAAAGGGCCTGGCCTCCTGCATTGCCCAATTGGCACTGGAAAACCAGCAAAAAAAATTCCGGGACAGCTTGAGCTCTCAACCCCCTGGATCCTCGGAGCACCAGCGGATCAAGACTCATGGATGGTAGTCTGCATGCTTCCCCTGAGCCCTTGCTATCGGAGATGGCGAGGTCGGCGGCGCATGGCGAGGACTCACCCTACTTTGCAGGGTGGAGGGCTTACGATGAGGACCCCTATCACCCCATCGTGAATCCATCAGGTGTCATTCAGATGGGTCTTGCAGAGAACCAGGTAGAGCTAGCGGCTATTTTTGTTGCCAAAATCTTTGTTCATTTCATGTGCTTCATGTGCTTCAGGGGGCAAAGGTTTCTGTAGGGCAAGGTAGGGCAGCCCTATTTTGTTTTTTGGTGCATATATTTAAATACATGTATTATTTCTGAATAATTTGAGTGATTGTACATCAAAAACGGATCCTATATAGAAAGTTATACTTGTTTAGTGAATACTGCGCAAAATCGTCTTTGAAAGAAAATTAAGACTAGGTGCCGAAAGCATACTCATTTTCTAGATGCAACGTGAATAAAATTTCTTGTATTACAGCGATTTATCATGGATCTTACCATATACTACAAAATAACCTTGAGTATCAATGATTCATACGTGAAGAATTAGAAAATTCAGAGATTTCTTGCTATTTGAAAGGAACTTCCAACGATATCATCACCTCGGAGTTGGTATTGCTTTTAACTGTGGCGATGAAAACAATTGAAATGGATTTTCCGGTGACAAAGATCATCAACACAGAGGTGGAAATTGAGCGAGGCATATTCAAAATTAGAATTATAGAAGATTTTCATGAAATAAGGTCAAGTATTACCATTTAGGTGATATTATTGGTATGTTTATAGGTTTTACTTATAAGTTATAACCAAATATGTTTTTGTTTTTATTGTACTAAGTGATTGTGCTAGAATCATGTACTCCTTTCGATCCAAATTAATTGACTCTAATTTATCTAGATATGGACATATCTAGACATGTTTGTTGACTAGATACATCTATACCTAGACAAATTTAAGTCTATTAATATGAATCGGAGGAAGTACAACATAATGTCTCAAGGCTATTTTTATCTTTGCATCAATTCTGACAATTCGTCCTATCTTAAATTTTTGTAGTCCTTCGCCACTGCTTCAGGAAGCTGATCAGCCCGTGTCTGTTGGTGTAGGTGTCGTTTGATCTCTTGGAGGAGTACCTGAGGGAGCACCAGGACTGCGGCGGCGGGTTCAGGCAGAACATCGTGTTCCAGGACTACCATGGCCTCAGATCCTTCAGGGTGGCAATGGCGAGCTTCATGGAGCAGATAAGAGGTGGCAAGGCCAGGTTCGATCCGGACCGCATCGTCCTCACCGCCGGCGCCACCGCCGCCAACGAGCTCCTCACGTTCATCCTTGCTAACCCTGGCGACGCGCTCCTCGTCCCTACCCCATACTATCCAGGGTCTACACTGTTCCGTTGACATGGTTTAATTGCGTGATCTTGTTATATGCGGTGACGTAGTTTTGACTCTGCCCCGTGCATGTCGTGATGTTTTGTTGCAGGTTTGACAGGGACCTGAGGTGGAGAACCGGCGTGAACATCGTCCCGGTGATCTGCGACAGCTCCACGGGGTTCCAGGTGACCGCGGGCGCGCTCCAGGCGGCGTACGAGGAGGCCGCTGCGGCCGGGATGCGCGTCCGCGGCGTCCTCATCACGAACCCGTCGAACCCGGTCGGCACCACGGTCGAGAGAGCCGTCCTCGAGGACATCCTCGACTTCGTGGCGCGCAACAGCATCCACCTCATCTCCGACGAGATTTACTCCGGCTCAGTCTTTGCCTTGCCGGACCTCGTGAGCGTGGCCGAACTCGTGGACGAGCGCGGCGACGATGGCATCGCTGGCCGAGTCCACATCGTGTACAGCCTGTCCAAGGACCTCGGCATCCCGGGGTTCCGCGTCGGCGTGGTCTACTCGTACAACGACGCCGTCGTGGCCGCGGCGCGGCGCATGTCCAGCTTCACGCGGGTCTCGTCGCAGACGCAGCGGACGCTCACCGCGGTGCTCACGGACACGGCCTTCGCCGCGCGGTACATCCGCGCCAACCGGGACCAGCTCCGGGAGCGGCACGATCACGTGGTGGCCGGGCTCGCGCGCGCCGGCGTTGGGTGCATGCGCAGCAACGCCGGGCTGTTCGTGTGGGTGGACATGCGCGAGATGCTGGACGAGGCGACGGTGGAAGGAGAGCTGAGGCTGTGGCGTCGGGTAATGGCCGAGACGAAGCTCAACGTCTCCCCGGGGTCGTCGTGCTATTGCTCGGAGCCTGGGTGGTTCAGAGTGTGCTTTGCCAACATGAGTTTGGAGATACTGGATGTTGCACTCCGAAGAATGAGTTGTTTCATGGAGAGATGGAACCGTGCAAGGCAATAGTTTTTTTTTTGACAATCAATACCACATATATTTATAGCAACAAATAGTACATGGTAGAGATACATGAACTGACTCCAACGATTACAAAATAAAGTCTAAAAGATAGTAACAAATCTTCGAGATCTTCAATTTCTTTCTTCTTCTTCAGAACACAATCTTGTACTTTCCAAGGCAAAAAAGATAGATAACGAACCATAGACCTGTAGATACCGACGAAAGTTCTCCTATAATTTTTTGAGCGCAATGCCAAGGTTGCGTGCACGCACGCAACCATTAAAGCAGTCATACAACATCGGCAAGAGTACCAACACCAGTATGTCAGGGAATAATAACCGACTAGCTTTGTCGTCGTCGATGGAGAGCCGAGAGTACGAATCACCATTGTCGAGGACGTAGCAGCCGGGACAAAACTGCGAGGATAATCCTCCTCGCGGCAACAACGACAAAAGATCCAAAATCGATCTGCGAAGCAAGATCCGAAGGCCCATACCTAGAAAATTGTGATTGGTCAACACCACCATTGGCGCCGGGAAGAAGATCTCGTCGCCGAACGATAGGCCGAAGATCACTTATTGCAGACGATGCCATCTCCATTGAGGGGAAACCAGCAAGAAGGCGGCTACCAAAATCCTAACATAATCTAATGAAAACAATACTTTTATTCGAAACTCCAATCATAGATCGGGTTCCCCACTCCTCCTGACGCCGGCGAAGCCGACCGGAGGAGGGGGAACCAATCTATGGAGGAGGATGAACTGAAGGCGGCTAGGGTTGAGACACGGCGGCTACACGGAGACGCAGTTAGTTTCACGGAAACAATGCACAGCAATGTGCAAGGCAATAGTTGGACGTTAAAGGGGGAAATAATTTGATGGGACCTCTTCAACAAATTCATTTTTGTGGACTAACTCCGTCGATTGACATGTGGTCCAGACCCCATAAAACTATTTTCCTATTATTTGTTTGCCATGTTTCCCTTTTTTGGGAGGAATGTTCGGCGAGTTACGCAAGCGGACAAGTGAAGAGAAATACAATTCTACCATGCACGCTACATCACATGTACATCTACCCTTTATTTCTTTGGTTTGCTTTGAGATTTGCCATGAAGTAATCTTGTACACGCGTAGGGTACAATGGCTACGGCACCCATCACATACACACACACTCTCTCTCTCTCTCTCTCTCTCTCTCTCTCTCCTTCCCTCTCTCTCTCACTAGTCCATCTATTTTAATTTCTATTCTAAATTTAAGAGGAGTGTGATCGATGTCAAAATATTTATCAAAATTATTAAAGTGAATGCGCAATAAGAGATAAAAAAATCTGAAGCCCGGGCAAAACTAAGATCTAATCTAAGGTAGATGCAAGTAACGACATTACATGATCATCACACCCTTGATGAACAAGAGCGGAAAACGTTGGCAACGTTGGTCGATGAAGTCATCGCCGTGATTCAATCGATCCAACATATCGCAACAAACGTGCTTCCGAGGTGACCATAGATACAGCTCGGTAACGTCTCTTCTTGATCGACAAGAGAAAGTGGACAAATGAAAACCGAGCTACATGTAGTTTTATTCTTGAATTCTTAAAAATAAGTATTTTAAAGTTTTTAAAAAATATGAAACAAATTTCTATCGGTAGCCAATGATGTATACTACAAACCTGTAAAAATCTTGATGCAAACTACTTTACATTCTAAGCTACACAAAATAACAAAATCTGACAAATTATATAGTGTTGAATTTTTTTCAGATTTTGTCATTTCCGTGTAGCCTAGGATATAAAGTATTTTATATTAAAGATTGTGCACATTGCTAACCCTAAGTTTTTGTTTCAGTTTTTTAAAAAATTCTGAAATATGAATGTTGACTGTTTGGAAATAAAGTCCCACGTGTAGTTCGGCCTCCGGTTTTAGTTTCCGTGGCATATATGCTGTCACATGTATGTAAAGTGGTCAACTACTTGCTCAGATCTCTGCGCGCCACGAACGGCTATGATATCTGCTGGCTGCATAACTAGCTCGTCAAACTAGCTTGTCAAATCCTGAATATCTGCAGGCTACCACACGAATGGCTACGATCTCCGCGCGACACGAACAGCTACGATATCTGCTGGCTGCATAACTAGCTTGTCAAATCCTGAATATCATGACGAAATCCTTGAGTGATAGATATCTTGGACTGCAGGCATTGATAGGCATTGATAAGTGCGAATGTTTCAGACACTTAGTTGACAGAGTGATCGCAAGGATCAGTGGATGGAAAGAGAAACTCCTGAGTCTGGGAGACTCCTGAGTCTGGGAGGAAAGGAAATTCTCATTAAAGCTATTGCTCCAGCTATACTAGTTTTTGCTATGATGGTTTTCAAAATTTCGAAAAACATTTGTAAAGGAATATCAGACGCCATCTCTCAGTTCTGGTGGGGCGATGAGGAAGAGAAGAAACATATGCATTGGAAGGCTTGGTGGAAAATGTCTATCCCTAAGAAAAGTGAAGGTATGGGTTTTAGAGATTTACACTATTTTAATTTAGCTATGATGTCTAAACAGGTTTGGAGGCTGTTGAGTGAACCTGAATCGTTATGTGCAAGAGTTGTCAGTCGGCTTCTTAATACGACTTTGAAAAGTGGGAGCTCTTATACATGGAAAAGTATTATGGCTAGACTGGAATGTTTCAAGAAGGGGTACATTTGGAGAGTGGGTGATGGAACATATCAATATTTGGGAAGACAATTGGATCCCTTCAAGTCACAACTTGAAAGTCATGACTTCAAAAGGAAATAATATGTTTACTCATGTTAGTGATCTTATTAACCCAGTGGATGCTAATTGGGATGAAGATTTGTTAGAGGCTATGTTTTGGCCAGTGGATTCTCAAAGAATCAGGCAGATTCCTTTGATATAGGATTGTTATCGCCAGATTTTAGCCAAATTAGGAGATGGGCCGTGATTGAGATGGGCTTAGAGGATATGCACATAAGGTCTTTCTGAATCGGCCTCGTGCGAGAGTTTGGGCTAGATTGCCCGTATATCTGTACATTATGGTAGATCACGTTTCAGTTTAGAATTAAGAGATAGAGTTTGGTTCGTACACAGTTAGGTTTATTCCAAAGATAGAAAGTCTATGGATTATAAATATGTACCTAGGGTTATTGAGAAAGGAGGACGATCATGTTCACAACAAACACAATCTAGGCGCATCGCCACCCCTTGTTTCGAGGATTTCTTCCGGGTAAGCGTGTAACATCCCAAAAATTCAATAAAGAGATAAAGAGAGAAATTCCCAAAACCCAAATTTGAGAACCAACAAAAACTTTTTCACAACACAAGTGCTATGCATATACCCATATTTTATTTTGTGCTAAGTGTGCATATTGCCATGATGATTGTTTGTGTGTGTGCCCATGTGCCAAAACCCTAATTCCATGATCACTTAACCAATCCAATTCAAGAAAAATAAAATAAGATATAAAAGAGAAAAACCCCCCACACACTCACATATGGTTTTGGCCAATTATGCAAATACTTGATCTAGGCCATAATGGCTTGCACCATTAGTTGTAGATGCTTACTAACAACAAATAAACACCTTTGAAATCAAAGAAACTCAAATGGAATCAAATTTGAACTCAAAAACAACTCACATGCAATGATGGTCAAAATGACCAATTATAACCTGATGCCTACTTTGAGCCCTGTGTTCTCAAGTTTTCTAAACTAAACTTTGCCCAACCTTTGCACCTCATACAAGACAACATAAAAGTGAACAACTTTGGCAAAGCAACCACATACCAATTCCTTCTGGATTCAAAGATTTGATCAAGCAAAGTTGGAACCAGAAACAAAAGTGAAGATCATGTGAAATTTGAATTTTTGCAAAACCCTTCAAATTTGACCATCACCACTACCAATCTACTGCAAATAATATATAATTGCAACCCACCAAAATTCATTCAAAAATTCGAAAATAAACTACTTGCGGGCATTTCATCAAACACTTGGAGAGCACCAATCTGCCAACTCTATGCAATGCTTTGTCCAGCAGACCCTAGCCTAAACCATCACCATTAGGTCATCATCTGTACTCCATTGACCTCTCTCCACCCTGCCAAACACAAGGGACAAGCTGTGGTACACAAATTCATCATCAAATGAATCAAACCATGCCATGCCGTGGCATGGCAAGAGCTCACCATGCCATCTTTCTCTCTGACCCTCTCCACTGTGCACCACCTTGCCATTACACTTCCCCTCACTCCCCTGCATCGACTGGTACACGCCCACGATCGATCAGTGCATCACACCCTCCGAACCAGGTGCGCCCAGACACGCCCAGAACGTGCACGCGCACGACAGAGCGTGCACGGGCACGCTCCAGAACGCGCCCGGCCACGTCGACGCCAGGACGCCTCCGTTGACCCCAGCCTCCACTCTCTGCGCCAAACGCTCCGCGACACCACCCTGCGCCGCCCAGACACCGCCATTGGTCCGCGGGAACGCCGTAGCCGCCGCCCCTGTCGCCGACGTCCGCCACGGGTACTGGCCGCTCCCGTCACGCGCCAGAGCTCGTCACGCCCTTGTTTTCAACGCCGTCAAGCGTTGCGTCACCGCCAGGACGTCGCCTGCAAGCCTGCGTCATCGCCAGTCCATCACCGCTGCTGTAGCACCGTCGTCGACGATAAGCTCATCCGAGCGCCCCGGCCACCTCTCGCCACTATATAAGGAGCACTCCTCCCTCCAAATTGAGCACACCTCTCACTTCCCCTCTTCTTTCTAAGTCGCCCAGCAACCTCGCCGCTCCACATTACCCCGTAGCGCCACCCAATTGCATCCTCACTGCCGCACTCCGCCGCCGAAGCTCGCCGGAGCTAGACGCCGCCCCAGGAAACGCCACTGCTACCAGGAGGTTCCTCGTCATCGACAACGTCGCAGCGCACCTCTCCGACGACCACCGGAGCTCCGACGTGCTCTCCGACCCCCTACTGCCGCCACCCGTAAGCCCCCTTCTCGCCGGAGACGACGACGCTCGTCGTTCGTCCGATCAGCCTCTGATCCGACGGCTCACCTCTCGCGTACCGTTTTAAAAACTCACTGACGTATGGCCCCCGCTCGTCAGGCGGCCCGCTCACGCGAGACGTGCAGCTGGACCGGCCCAAGTCTTTTCCCCTGTGCAGCCCAGTAGCGTTTCCCGCCTAAGCCCACCTATTCAAATTTGAATTTTCGAATTTAATTAATTATTCCCTGATGCTGTTTTCAAAATTAAATAGAATAAAATCCACTAAACCAAATTTGACAAATTTTATATATTTGGAAACCTTGTTAAATTATCTACAAGACTACACTGGTCCCAACCCTATATTCTTTGTAGAATAAATGTGACAAAATAAACAAGACAGGGCCTTTTTCCACTTCCATTAATTATTAAAAATTAAATAAAAATGCTATTAAGTTGTTTCCAACTCTCAAAAATCATATTTCACCATATCTATCTGAATATGTAAAAATATTGCATAGTGGTTTGTATGATCATGGCCTTGTTTAAAAATTGGCCCTATGGCTATTTCTAGTTCTTTTTAAATAAACCTATCATTTATTAATATGTATGAGAGCTTCTCTCTCATTTAAATCTTGTCTCAACTAAGTTAATATGAGGTAGAGACCATGGCCAATTAAAGCTCATACTAAATTAGTTGATGATATTAAATCATTAATCATGAGTTATTAAAAGGCATGAGGTGACTTACCTCATTTAAATCATTTTCCCAATTAATACTTATGAAGAGGTTGACCTTGGTCAACCTAGGTCATATGATATTAATTAAGGAAATTAAATCTTAATAAACTTCAATGAGAGGAAATTATTTTCTCAAGAAATAAATAGAAACTCTAATTAATATTTATAATGAGAGGAAATTATTTTTTAAGAATAAAATTAAGTCAACTCCCATAATATATGTGTGATGATAGCTTAGTAGGAGTGATTCATGTGTGTGCTTGGTTTAGTACTCAAGCTTTGTGTGGTGATTGTGTGTATTATATTCGTATTTAGACGCTAGTACCGAGGAGTACACCGAGGAGGAGGAGGTCTACTTCTAGGGAGAGGAAGACCACTTTGACTGTTACACCACCCAAGGCAAGCTAATACCCTTGCAAAGTGCAAAGCTCTCCAAGAGCAAAGCACCCCACACTTTACTTTATGCTTACTAAGCCTATCCCAGTTTTTATTACAAGTTTTTTCTTTCAAGTTTTATTGCTTTATTTTATCAAAGTACTTTTTGATTCATGATTCACTTGGTCTAGAGTAGAACCACATCATCAAAGTTAGCCTATGGCAATCAAAGCTAGTTAGCATCCCTCATGACTAGTGGCTAGTGCTAAATAACTAAAATGGACTACTCTAGATGGGAACCTGGTGAACTGAAATGACTTTGAAGGATTTGAAGGTGAATATGACTAGAATGAAATGAATGGCTTGGTGAAATTGCTAAAACTAATGGTTGGGTTCGGATGCGATACCTTTCCAATATACAAGTACCCCCACAATACCTGATTATGGGTAGGGTCTAACTAGAAGTTTATATGTCTAGTATGGGTTCCCTCTAAACAAGCGTCATAGGGGTTATGCCGAGGTCTGCCTCCGAGAAATGTGAAATGACGTGAATGAGGTGAATTGTCCGGGCCCAAGCCCTGTGCATTTCCAGGTTGACGTTTGTTTTCACCGGGAGGCCAAGCTCATGGGGAGAGGTGCCTATACTAGGATGTGTAAGTGAATGGTTAGAGTTGATGATCCGCGCACTGAGTTACGATTATTCGGTTATCTCTGACGATGTAATCAAATGTTGTGGCACAAGTGTGCAACCTCTCGCAGAGTGTAAAACTATTCGAATAGCCGTGTCCACGGTTATGGACAATTGGAAAGGCCATACTGTTCCGTCATTAGAAGTTTACTTGAAAAAGATGGTTGGATTTGAAGTGGTGACTTGAATTTGAAACACAACTAAGTTGTGGGAATGACACTAATGTTCCCCCTTGAGTTAGTTACATTATGATTAGTCTTTATGAAATGCTTAAGAACTAAAACTGGCTTTATGCAAATAAAACTAGAGCTTAGCACCCCCTTATTAAAGTTGATCATAGTTACCTTAGTATTAGTTTGCGAGTACTTTGAAGTACTCACGGCTGTGTCCCTGGCTATTCAAATGGCCAGAGTATGAAGAGAGCAGAGTATGAGGATGACGGTCACCAGGACGTCTACAACAACTAGGAGTCGCCTAACGTCAAGCGTTGGCCCGTGGAACTAGATAGTCCACTTCTCATTACGCTCCGCTACTATGTTGTTCGTTGATCAATATATCAAATATTTGTGTAATATTGGATCATGTGATCCCTTTTGTAAGACAATGACGGTTTGTAATGAATGATGACTTATGGTATCAACTGTTATGTCTCGCAAACAACAATATTCGGGATTGCGATGAATGACATAATAGGCATCCGGACTTAAAAATCCGGGTGTTGACAAGTTGGTATCTGTAGCCATTGTTTGACCTTAGAGACCTAGTTTAGAATGGACGTTCTGAAAACTTTAGTTTCTAAAACAAATAAAGTAAATATTTGAAAAAAAAATTACTCATGTTCTTCTCTGTAAGATCTTTTCAAAAAAATAAGCCATGCTCCTCCTTATAAATCCATCTAAAATTTTGCCACACTTGTTCACATCTCTAACTTACTTATCCATTTCACTTTCAGATGGAGCATTACGCCCAGACGGAGTCCTACGAGCTGGGAAATGGAGGAAGTTTGGTTTTCGAGCGAGACTTGGACTTGGTGTCCGAGGAGCTTGAACGCCCACCTCCATGGAGTCCTCCAAACACTCCCGGACAAGGGAACGGAGCGGAGAGGATGAACGGACGTCTGACTTCAAGCTCGCTGGAACCCACTTCGGAGGATGAGTTTTCGGTTTCATCAGGAGCTGAGACTTGGACCTTGCGTGTCTGAGCTTTGATCACGACGCCAGGCTACTTGCCCAGTGCCTGCGCGCCAGTACTATCACGCAAGGCACTGTCCGGGCACCAGGGAGACATCCCACTTCGCGAGAGCACCGCCGTGGGAGGATGTGAATGGCGACACTAGCTTCACCACCATATCGTAGAGAAGGATCCTGGACATCATCTTCAAGGCTTAAGCCAGACCTCTGGATGGATGGCGGGCTTGCACAATTGCGTGTGAAGATCCACTTGCACAACGGGTGTGATCATCCGGCTTAAGAATGGCGCCGCCCTTCGCGCCATGGCGGACACGCACTGCCCATGGCACTCTCTTCGCACCCGGTGCTCAAGCATCATGTGGAGCATCTGGACTTTATGCTTCATGAGACCCGGAAGGATCTGGAGCTTACGCGTGTCCACGCCCACCGTGCTCAGATGGCTTTGGCTCATCATGTCGACGCCATCAGGCTACTTGCCAAGGACCGCAGGTCACTCCGCCTTCAGCGCGCCAGAAGGACGCTACTATCGTGCGTCTTCGCGAAGATACGCACCTTGGAGGCAACTGTCCGGTCCCAGCAGGACCAGATCCAGGAGATGGAGGAGGATGGAGAGGACATCCGGGGAGGCGAGGACTTCCTGAGTGACGACAACAACTTTGAGGAGGATGAGTTCACTGATGAGGAGGACTATGAGTTTCTGGAGTCTGAGGAGGATGGGATCATTCCCATCGATGTGGATGAAGACGATGAGGAGTAGTTGCACTAGCTTCACTTATGTAGGTGTGAGTTGTATCCCGCACCATGTATCGTAGCTTGGGGAAGAAGGGTTCTTAAAACCCTTAGTGTTTTAACTTGTAATGTGTGATGTTTGTCATGAATAAATAAATGTGTGTTATGTTCATCATCAAAAGACTTCAAGTTTTAAGTTTAAACTTAAACTCAAAATAAGCCATAGAAAATTCCCTCTTATCTCATGATCTATCTACCTGTTCAGATGGCCCCTCTGAATCGCAATCACGATGCAATGATGCAATTGCTGCAAACACTTTTGGCCGACAGAGAAGATGAAAGGGCTGAAAGGCAAGCCAACATAGCAGCACTGCAGCAGATCGCCCATCAGGGCCATGGAAACCATGATCATCCGGGATCCAAACTTAAGAATTTCCAAAACACCAACCCACATGTTCAGCAAGACGGAAGAGCCCTTAGATGCAGATGATTGGCTGCAAACGATGGAAAACAACTTGGAAGTAGCTGGAGTGGATGAGAATGAGAAGGTGTTGTTTGCTACGCACTACCTTGCCGGACCAGCAAGAGCTTGGTGGACAAGCGCCCGTGCATTAAATGCCGGACAAATGATGACTTGGGCTGACTTTAAGCTCAAGTTTAGCAAGTACCATGTGCCACCAGGTTTGATCAAGAAAATGAGGGATGAATTCCATGAACTGAAGCAAGGACGGATGTCGGTGGTAGAATACGCGATAGGTTCCTCACCCTGTCAAGGTACGCCCCCGATGAAACTGACACCACCGAGAAAAGGAAGGAGAGATTCCTCAACGGTCTGCACGATGAGATGCAGACAGTCTTAGTCAACATCCCCTTTGCCGACCTCCAAGCCCTAGTGGACTCTGCCATTCAGATGGAAGGAAAACTGCACCAGGCAAATGAAAACTGCAAACGCCGCATGATGCACCAAAGCGGGCCCAGCAATACCCCACGGTATCGCCCCAGCTCAAGCGGTGGTTTCAACCCCAGAAACACCAAGCCCCAGAACCAGATGTCGCGCCCCGGTTTTCAGAACCGGAGTGGAGGAAACCCAAGCCAGGAGCCCCCCACCACCACAACAACAACAACAACTATGTACACCACAACAGCAACTACAACCGCGCTCCGCAGAGAGCCCCTGCCAACAACAACCCCAATAACTCCAACACAGCCCCGAGGACCAGAAGCAATGCTATCCCCGTCACTCCCAAGGACAAGGCCACTATCACCTGTTATGAATGCGGCATAGTGGGACACTACTCCAATGAGTGCCCCAAAAGGCTGGCCAAGCTCGCCGGCAACCCTGCCCCAGCCCAGCAGCAGTGTCTCCACCGGCAAGAAGTTCGCCCCCAACAACCCGAACAACCGTGGAGGTCGCCTCTACCACATGAACGCCGAGGAAGCCCAGAAGCACCAGATATGGTGCTGGGTATGTTCTCTGTTAACTCAATACCAGCAAGAGTGTTGTTTGATTCAGGAGCATCGCATTCATTTGTTACTGAAGATTTTGTGTGAACTAGTAAGATTCAACCAATCAGCTTGAAACATGTCATGATAGTTCAAATACATGGATCAACAACTAAAGCTAGAAAATTTTGCAAAGAAGTACCCATCAGAATTCAAGAATAGTTTTTTATGCAAACTTGATTGTTATGGAAAAAAGGATTGGAAGTAGTACTAGGTATGGATTGGATGGCGAAACATCATGGATTGATAGACTGCGCCAAGAAGGCCATCACCATGACTAGTAGCACGGGAATAAAAATAGAACATGTGTCTGAGAAACTGCCCAGAAATTTCACCTGCAACCAAAGTATAGTCAAACCAACTTTGGGTCAGATCAGGGTCGTCTGTCGATGCCCTGATGTGTTTCCGGATGATCTACCTGGTATGCCCCCAGATCGGGATATCGAGTTTATCATCGAGTTAATCCCTGGAACAGGACCTATAGCCCAGAGAGCCTATAGTATGAACCCAGCGGAGTTAGTGGAGCTGAAGAAGCAGGATGATATGTTGTTCAAAGGTCTGATTCGACCAAGTGCGTCGCCTTGGAGATCACCAGTTTTGTTTGTGGATAAGAAAGATGGTGCCAATCGGTTATGTACGGATTATCGTAAACTTAACGATGTCACCATCAAAAAAAATACCCCTTGCCAAAGAGAAGACCTGTTTGACCAGTTGACCGGTGCCACTGTATTCTCTAAGATTGATCTTAGGACTGGTTACCATCAGCTGAAGATCCGTGCATCGGATATCCCCAAGACTGCCTTTACCACCAGATATGGGTTGTATGAGTACAATGTCATGTCGTTTGGATTAACCAATGCCAACTTATTTCATGAACCTCATGAATAAGATTTTCATGGACTTTCTGGATAAGTTTGTCGTTGTCTTCATCGACGACATCCTTATCTACTCCAAAACCGAAGAGGAACATGAGCAACATTTGGAGGTTATCCTAGAAACCCTTAGACATCCCAATTTGTATGCCAAGTTCAGCAAGTGCGAGTTTTGGTTGAAAGAGGTAGGATTCCTGGGACACATCTTGTCTGCAGGAGGAATTGCTGTAGATCCCGCCAAAATCAAAACCGTCGAAGAATGGAAAACCCCAACCACACAGACCGAGGTCCGTGCATTTCTTGGATTAGCAGGATATTACCGTAGATTTGTTGAAGGATTTTCAAGCATTGCCAGGCCAATGACACAACTGTTGAAGAAGGACAAGAAGTTCGAATGGACGGATAAATGTGAAGCAAGCTTCCAGCAGCTTAAGACAAGACTAACCACAGCCCCCATCCTAATCATGCCGGACATCACCAAGCCCTTTGACGTCTATTGTGACGCATCTAAGATTGGTCTTGGATGTGTGTTGATGCAAGAGGAAAGGTGATATCATACCTGGTCTCGGCAACTGAAGCAGCATGAGCAGAACTACCCAACCCATGACCTCGAGCTTGCAGCCGTAGTGTTAGCCTTGAAAGTTTGGCGTCATTATCTCATGGGTAATCGATGCGAGATCTATTCGGATCACAAGAGCTTGAAGTATATCTTCACACAGAAGGAGCTGAATATGAGGCAAAGAAGATGGTTAGAACTAATCAAGGATTATGATATGGAAATCCACTATCACCCCGCAAGGCCAATGTGGTAGCGGATGCTTTGAGTAGACAATCGTGTCAACTGAACTCCATGCAGCAGAACAACCTAGCTTGTACGAAGAGTTTGAACAGTTTAGATTGGAGCTAGTTAGTGAAGGATACCTAGCCAGCATAGAGCTGCAGCCTACCTTGATTAGCCAAATCAAGGAAGCCCAGGAAGGGAAATCCACATTGATAGAATCAAGAGTCAAATAGCAGCATGAAAGGCACCGGGATACGCCGAAGATGAAGAAGGAGTACTTTGGTACAACGGTCGCCTATGTGTGCCTTCAGATTCCGAATTGAAGCAAGTCATACTGAAGGAGGCCCACGACATCCTATACTCTATCCACCCCGGAGGTACCAAGATGTACCAGGATTTGAAGGAACAGTTTTGGTGGCATGGAATGAAGCGCGAAATCGGGAGCTACATCGCCAAGTGTGATATCTAAGAGAGTCAAGGCAGAACATCAGCGAGGACTGTTGCAACCTTTACAGATTCCGGAATGGAAATGGGACTCAGTCGGAATGGACTTTATCACCGGACTGCCCAAATCTAGCAAAGGAAATGATTCTATTTGGGTAGTGGTAGACAGATTAACCAAGGTGGCCCATTTTATCCCTGTCAAGACCACCTATCAAGGCCCGAAGCTAGCAGAGTTGTACATCTCAAGAATAGTCGCCCTGCACAGAACCCCGAAGTCAATAGTGTCAGATAGAGGATCACAGTTCACCTCAAGATTCTGGCAAAAAGTGCATGAAGGACTGGGAACCCGTCTGAATTTCAGCACCGCCTATCACCCTCAGACTGACGGACAGACGGAAAGAGTCAACCAGATACTCGAGGACATGTTTGAGAGCACATGTGTCTGGAATATGGATCAAAGTGGGAAGACTGCTTGTCTTACGCCAAAATCTCTTACAACAACAGTTACCAAGCCAGACTCGAGATGGCCCCCTTTGAAGCCACGGCAGGAAGTGCAGTACCCCTCTGAATGGTGGAGTCGGAGAAAGCCAAGTCTTTGGACCGGATGTTCTTCAAGAAGCCGAAGAGAAGGTTCACAAGATCCGCGAGTACCTCAAGACTGCGCAATCAAGACAGAAGAGCTACGCCGACAAGAGACGCCGAGAAATGACCTTCGAGATTGGAGATTTCTTTTATCTCAAGGTGTCACCCCTCAAAGGAATGCAAAGATTCCAACTGAAAGGAAAGCTTCCCGATATGTCGGACCCTTCAAAGTTCTGAGTCGCCGAGGAGAAGTATCTTATCAGCTGGAACTACCGGAAGAAATGGCGGTGTGCACAATGTGTTTCACATCTCACTGCTCCGGAAATGCGGAAGTACCAGAGAAGACTGAAGTGTTCAAGAATATTGATCACAGATCGGTGGACATCAACTCAGATTTGACATATCGCGAAGTGCCTATTCGCATCCTGGAAGAAGCATACAGAACCACCCGCACCCGGAGTATCAAGTTCCTGAAGGTTCAATGGAGCAATCATACCGAAGAAGAAGCCACCTGCGAGAAGAGGACATGAAGAAGGAATACCCAGATCTCTTTAGTACCTAGTTTTCTTTAAGATCTCAGGACGAGATCTTTGTAAGGGGGGAGGGTTTGTAACATCCCAAAAATTCAATAAAGAGATAAAGAGAGAAATTCCCAAAACCCAAATTTGAGAACCAACAAAAACTTTTTCACAACACAAGTGCTATGCATATACCCATATTTTATTTTGTGCTAAGCGTGCATATTGCCATGATGATTGTTTGTGTGTGTGCCCATGTGCCAAAACCCTAATTCCATGATCATTTAACCAATCCAATTCAAGAAAAATAAAATAAGATATAAAAGAGAAAAACCCCACACACACTCACATATGGTTTTGGCCAATTATGCAAATACTTGATCTAGGCCATAATGGCTTGCACCATTAGTTGTAGATGGTTACTAACAACAAATAAACACCTTTGAAATCAAAGAAACTCAAATGGAATCGAATTTGAACTCAAAAACAACTCACATGCAATGATGGTCAAAATGACCAATTATAACCTGATGCCTACTTTGAGCCCTGTGTTCTCAAGTTTTCTAAACTAAACTTTGCCCAAACTTTGCACCTCATCCAAGACAACATAAAAGTGAACAACTTTGGCAAAGCAACCACATACCAATTCCTTCTGGATTCAAAGATTTGATCAAGCAAAGTTGGAACCACTGTTCCTGTCACATACTTTGCCTCTGCTTCTATTCTTGTCTGTACCGAGAAGGAGAATATGCCGCTTGTCACTACTCAGGTGAGAAGGAGTCCCAGACAGAACAAATATGATGGCTTTAAAGTTAACATGGTTACTGATGCCAAGAAAGCAAAGTCAAGAGTCAAGCCTAGAAAAACTCCACGCATAGTGGACCTGGAACAGGAAGGTGAAAAAGATTCCAGTGATGCTGATGAGACTGACATTCCTCCACCAACTCCTCTTGGTGTGATACAGCATATTGGTGTTCAGTTGTGTGGTGTGCCATCAACAAAACTTTCTCCTAAGAAGCTACTAGCTAGTCTTCAGGATGAGGAAAATATAGCTTAGGCCTGCCTATTTATTGATATGAGTTTCTTAAAACAGTGGCATATTTTGTGTTGGAATATTAGAGGTTTGAATTCTAAGGAGAAACAACTTGCCTTAAGTAATGCTATTAATTCCAGTGGATGTGCTATTATTTGCTTGCAAGAAACAAAGAAGTCTCATTTTGATGCTGAATTTATTAAATCTTGCTGTCCCAAGAGGTTTGATGAGTTTGCTTATGTCCCATCTGCTGGTGCATCTGGTGGCTTGATAATTATTTGGAACAGCTCTCTCTTCCGTGGCCTGGTCATGCACTGTGAAACTTTTGCTCTCTCGGTGCATTTTACTTCCAAAGAGTCTGCTCATGCTTTCACCTTAATAAATATTTACGGCCCTTGTACCGGAGAAGAAAGAGATAATTTTGTCCAGTGGCTTAATGATGTTAATATACCTGATGATGAGGACTGGCTTTTATTAGGAGATTTCAATTTCATAAGATCCCCCTCAAATAGGAATAAACCTGGTGGAAATTATTCTGATATGTTCATCTTCAATGATTTTATAAAAAACCAAAATTTAACAGAAATTCCTATTAAAGGGAGGAATTTTACATGGAGTAATATGCAAGGGAACCCTTTGCTAGAACAATTGGACTGGTTCTTTTCCTCGTTGCATTGGACTGTCTCTTTCCCTGGAACTGTGGTTAATCCGCAAGGCAAGCCCATCTCAGATCACACCCCATGTGTGGTGTCAATTCAAACTAATATCCCAGGAAGTAAGATCTTCATATTTGAAAGCTTTTGGGCAGCCCACCCAGGTTTCTCAGAGATAGTTGCAAACAGCTGGAATAAGCCCACATATAAGAAGAATAGTGCTGCAAACTTAAATGCCAAATTGAAGAGACTGAGACATGATCTGAAACACTGGAGTAAATCTATCTCAAAACTGACAATATGTATTGAGAACACTAATAAAGCTCTTTTGGAACTAGACAATCTCGAGGACATAAGAGCCCTTTCTATTCCTGAGAGAAATTTCAGATTTATTCTCAAGAAGCACTTGCTCAACCTTCTTGATTACCAGAGACAATACTGGAAGAAAAGATGCACAGTAAGATGGACCAAATTTGGAGATGAAAACACAAAATTCTTTCATGCCATTGCCACTGACAGATATAGAAGAAATTTAGTGTCTCGGCTTAGACTTACTGATGGCACAGAAGTTACCTCTCATGCAGATAAAGAAAAGGTGTTGTTTGAGGCCTTCAAAGAGAGACTTGGCACTTCTTGTAACCCTCCTATGGCTTTTGATCTAAATGCTTTGATACAACCAATTTCTGGCCTGGAATCCTTATCTGCCCCTTTCTCAAAGGAGGAAATTGATAATGTTGTAAAACAAATGCCACCGGACAAGGCTCCGGGTCCAGATGGTTTTAATGGCCATTTTCTGAAATCTTGCTGGGCTATCATCAAAGAGGATATCTATCAGTTGTGCTTTGATTTCCATGCAGGAACCCTTGTCTTGGAAAGCATTAACATGGGCCACATTACACTTATTCCAAAAATTGGATCTCCTGAAACTGTCAATGACTACAGACCTATTACTCTTCTCAATTGTTGCTTGAAGATTCTTACTAAACTCCTAGCTAATAGACTACAGAAAGTGATTTTGTCTATTATTCACAAAAACCAATATGGCTTTCTTAAGGGAAGATCTATCCAGGATTGCCTTGCTTGGGCATTTGAGTTTATTTACCAATGTGAAGCCTCTAGGAAAGAGATCATTTTACTGAAACTTGATTTTGCCAAGGCATTCGATACTATTGATCACAGTGCCATGTTGAAAATCATGAAGCAAATGGGCTTTGATAACAAGTGGCTAGAGTGGATGAAAATGTTATTTGGTTCTGGGATGTCCTCTATTCTTCTTAATGGAGTACCTGGTAGACAATTCCACTGCAAAAGGGGAGTTAGGCAAGGTGACCCCCTGTCTCCTCTAATCTTTGTTTTGGCTGCTGATTTGCTACAGTCGGCGATCAATAGAGCTTTCAGAGAAAATTATATTCGGGCGCCATTCTCCCCTGATTTTGGTATGGACTATCCAGTAGTACAATATGCGGATGATACTATTGTCATCATGCCAGCATGCCCGGATCAGATTAATGTGATGAAAAGCATTCTTGATAACTATGCTACTTCAACTGGACTACACATTAACTATCACAAATCTGTTATGATTCCTATGAATATTTCAGAGGGTGCTGCTGTTTCTCTTGCTGGAATTATGGGATGTGCTCTAGGTCAAATTCCCTTCACTTATCTTGGTTTGCCTCTTGGCACCACAAAACCGTCTGTGTGCGATCTTTTGCCCTTGGTTGATAGAATTGAGAGAAACCTCACCTCAAATTACATGTTGATGTCATACAGTGGTAGAGTTACCTTGATTAATTCCTTGCTCACCTCCATTATCATGTTCCCCATGTGCTCTCTGAAAATTCCACCAAAAATTTTGGAACATATTGAGAAAATCCGAAGACACTGTCTCTGGAATAAAAAAGCTGATGATGGTGAACATTGTAACTCCTTGATTGCATGGGACAAGGTCTGTAGACCTAAGAAAAAAGGGGGTATTGGAGTCTTAAATCTGAAAGTTCAAAATGAGGCGCTTCTGCTGAAATATTTACATAAATTCTACAACAAAGTTGATATTCCTTGGGTCCATCTGTTGTGGAATTCATATTATACCAACAAAGTGCCCACATGCCATGAACCCCTGTGGGTCCTTTTGGTGGAAAGATGTTCTTAAACTGGTACCTACCTTTAGAGGCATTACCAGCTGCGAGATTGTTTCTGGGTCTTCCATTCTGCTATGGAAAGACCAGTGGTCTAAATCCATTACATCTGATATTTATCCAAGAGCATTTTCCTTTGCTCGGGATGAAGATGTTGCGGTGGATAGTTTCCTAACGGCTACTACTCTGTCAGCTAATTTTGTTCTACCTCTTTCTTCGCAAGCTCTAAATGAAGTCAGAGATATGCAGACTCAGATGGCACATGTTACTTTGAGCGAAGAGGGGGTTGAAAAATGGAAATATGTGTGGGGATCAGAGCACTATACTGCCAGTAAGTTCTATCAGTTTTGCTTCAGAGATTTAACACCTCATGTTTCCTTTGGCTGGCTGTGGAAATCGAAGTGCACACCTAAATTGAAATTCTTCCGTTGGTTATTATTGTACGATCGCCTGAATACACGTAATATGCTGAAGAGAAGACATTATAACATTGGGAATAATTTTGACTGCTTGTTGTGTTCCGATCCTCTGGAGGAAACATTGGAACATCTCTTTTTCCAATGCCCTTTTAGTGCATCGTGTTGGAATTTACTTGACATCACTTGGCAGAGTCAGGGTAACAGGTTGGACATGATTGAACAGGCGAGAGATAGTTGGCACAATCCAATGTTTATGGAAGTTTTCACCGTTGCAACTTGGAGCATCTGGAAGGAGAGAAATAATCAATGCTTTAATGGGGTAAACCATAACATAGCTTCCTGGAAAGCTAGATTCCAACAAGATTTCTCACTCCTAGTTCATGGAACTAAGGAAAAACTTCATCCCTTTATCACCCTTCTTTCTAATAACATTTAGGCTTCTTTCATGTCTCTCTCCATACTTGTAATTTGCTCCAATGTAATTACCCACCCTTTCAAGGGTTTTTTATTAATATATTAAGGCAGTAGGAGCCTCTCCTACTGTTAAAAGTTCAAAATAAAAAGTTGGAACCAGAAACAAAAGTGAAGATCATGTGAAATTTGAATTTTTGCAAAACCCTTCAAATTTGACCATCACCACTACCAATCTACTGCAAATAATATATAATTGCAACCCACCAAAATTCATTCAAAAATTCTAAAATAAACTTCTTGCAGGCATTTCATCAAACACTTGGAGAGCACCAATCTGCCAACTCTATGCAACGCTTTGTCCAGCAGACCCTAGCCTAAACCATCACCATTAGGTCATCATCTGTACTCCATTGACCTCTCTCCACCCTGCCAAACACAAGGGACAAGCTGTGGTACACAAATTCATCATCAAATGAATCAAACCATGCCATGCCGTGGCATGGCATGAACATGCCATCTTTCTCTCTGACCCTCTCCACTGTGCACCACCTTGCCATTACACTTCCCCTCACTCCCCTGCATCGACTGGTACACGCCCACAATCGATCAGTGCATCACACCCTCCGAACGAGGCGCGCCCAGACACGCCCAGAACGTGCACGCGCACGACAGAGCGTGCACGGGCACGCTCCAGAACGCGCCCGGCCACGTCGACGCCGGGACGCCTCCGTTGACCCCGGCCTCCACTCTCTGCGCCAAGCGCTCCGCGACACCACCCTGCACCGCCCAGACACTGCCATTGGTCCGCGCGAACGCCGTAGCCGCCCCTGTCGGGCGTCCGCCACGGGTGCGGCCGCTCCGTCACGCGCCAGAGCTCGTCACGCCCGTGTTTTCAACGCCGTCAAGCGCTACGTCACCGCCAGGACGTCGCCTGCAAGCCTGCATCATCGCCGGTCCATCACCGCCGCTGTAGCACCATCGTCGACGATGAGCTCTGATACGCGTAGATGCACACGTCCGTTGGGAACCCCAAGTGGAAGGTATGATGCGTATAGAAGCAAGTTTCCCTCAGTATGAAACCAAGGTTTAATCGAACCAGTAGGAGCCAAGAAGCACGTTGAAGGTTGATGGTCGCGAAATGTGATGCGGCGCAACACCAGGATTCCTGCGCCAACGTGGAATCTGCACAACAAAACCAAAGTACTTTGCCCCAACGAAGCAGTGAGGTTGTCAATCTCACCGGCTTGCTGTAACAAAGGATTAAACGTATCGAGTGGAAGATGTTTGCAAAGAAAACGGTAAAACACAATTGCAGTAGATTGTATGCTATGTAAAGAATAGGACCGGGGTCCACGGTTCACTAGAGGTGTCTCTCCCATAAGATAAAAGCATGTTGGGTGAACAAATTACAGTCGGGCAATTGACAAATAGAGAAAGGCATAACAATGCATATACATGATATGATAAATATAGTGAGATTTAATTGGGCATTACGACAAAGTACATAGACCGCCATCCAACTGCATCTATGCCTAAAAAGTCCACCTTCAGGTTATCATCCGAACCCCATTCAGTATTAAGTTGCAAGCAACAGACAATTGCATTAAGTATGGTGCGTAATGTAATCAACAACTACATCCTTAGACATAGAATCAATGTTTTATCCCTAGTGGCAACAGCACATCCACAACCTTAGAACTTTCTGTCACTGTCCCAGATTTAATGGAGGCATGAACCCACTATCGAGCATAAATACTCCCTCTTGGAGTTAAGAGTACAAACTTGGCCAGAGCCTCTACTAATAACGGAGAGCATGCAAGATCATAAACAACACATAAACAATAGATTGATAATCACCATAACATAGTATTCTCTATCCATCGGATCCCGACAAACACAACATATAGTATTACAGATAGATGATCTTGATCATGTTAGGCAGCTCACAAGATCCAACAATGAAGCACAACAAGGAGAAGACGACCATCTAGCTACTGCTATGGACCCATGGTCCAGGGGTGAACTACTCACTCATCACTCCGGAGGCGATCATGGCGATGAAGAGTCCTCCGGAGATGAATCCCCTCTCCGGCGGGGTGCCGGGCGTCTCCTGAATCCCAGAGATGGGATTCGCGGCGGCGGCGTCTGGTTTTCCGTATCGTGGCTCTCGTTACTGGGGGTTTCGCGACGGAGACTTTAAGTAGGCGGAAGGTCAACGCGGGGGGCCACACGGGGTGCCCAGGGGGTAGGGCCGCGCGGCCAGGGCTTGGGCCGCGCCGCCCTGTCCTGGCTGCCTCGTGGCCCCACTCGTTATCTCTTCGGTCTTCTGGAAGCTTCGTGCAAAAATAGGACCCTGGGCGAAAGTTTAGTCCAATTCCGAGAATATTTCCTTACTAGGATTTCTGAAACCAAAAACAGCAGAAAACAGCAACTGGCTCTTCGGCATCTTGTTAATAGGTTAGTTCCAGGAAAATGCATAAATATGGCATATAATGTGCATAAAACATGTAGGTATCATCAATAAAGTAGCATGGAACATAAGAAATTATCGATACGTTGGAGACGTATCAGCATCCCCAAGCTTAGTTCTGCTCGTCCCGAGCAGGTAAAACGATAACAAAGATAATTTCTGAAGTGACATGCCATCATAATCTTGATCATACTATTTGTAAACATATGTAATGAATGCAGCGATCAAAACAAAGGTAATGACATGAGTAAACAAGTGAATCATATAGCAAAGACTTTTCATGAATAGTACTTCAAGACAAGCATCAATAAGTCTTGCATAAGAGTTAACTCATAAAGCAATAAATCAAAGTAAAGGTGTTGAAGCAACACAAAGGAAGATTAAGTTTCAGCGGTTGCTTTCAACTTAAACATGTATATCTCATGGATATTGTCAACATAAAGTAATATAACAAGTGCAATATGCAAGTATGTAGGAATCAATGCACAGTTCACACAAGTGTTTGCTTCTTAAGGTGGAGGAGATAGGTAAACTGACTCAACAATAAAAGTAAAAGAAAGGTCCTTCAAAGGAAAGCATCGATTGCTGTATTTGTGCTAGAGCTTTTATTTTGAAAACATGAAACAATTTTGTCAACGGTAGTAATAAAGCATATGAGTTATGTAAATTATATCTTACAAGTTGCAAGCCTCATGCATAGTATACTAATAGTGCCCGCACCTCGTCCTACTTAGCTTGGACTACCGGATCTTTGCATGCCATGTTTCAACCAAGTGTCACAAGGGGTACCTCCATGCCGCCTGTACAAAGGTCTAAGGAGAATGCTCGCATTTTGGATTTCTCGCTTTTGATTATTCTCAACTTAGACATCCATACCGGGACAACATGGACAACAGATAATGGACTCCTCTTAAATGCATAAGCATGTAGCAATGATTATTATTCTCATATGAGATTGAGGATATATGTCCAAAACTGAAACTTCCACCATGATTCATGGCTTTAGTTAGCGGCCCAATGTTCTTCTCTAACAATTTTGCATGCTCCAACCACTAAAATGATAGATCCTTCAGACAAGACGGACATGCATAGCAACTCACATGATATTCAACAATAGTTGATGGCGTTCCCCGAAGCATGGTTATCGCACAACAAGCAACTTAATAAAGATAAAGTGCATAAGTACATATTCAATACTACGATAGTTTTAAGGCTATTTTGTCCCATGAGCTATATATTGCAAAGGTGAATGATGGAATTTTAAAGGTAGCACTCAAGCAATTTACTTTGGAATGGCGGAGAAATACCATGTAGTAGGTAGGTATGGTGGACACAAATGGCATAGTAGTTGGCTCAAGGATTTTGGATGCATGAGAAGTCCCTCTCGATACAAGGTTTAGGCTAGCAAGGTTATTTGAAGCAAACTCAAGGATGAACAGGTGCAGCAAAACTCACATAAAAGACATATTGTAAACATTATAAGACTCTACACTGTCTTCCTTGTTGTTCAAAACTCAATACTAGATATTATCTAGACCTTAGAGAAACCAAATATGCAAATCAAATTTTAGCAAGCTCTATGTATTTCTTCATTAATGGGTGCAAAGTATATGATGCAAGAGCTTAAACATGAGCACAACAATTGCCAAGTATCACATTATCCAAGACATTTTAGAATTACTACATGTAGCATTTTCCAATTCCAACCATATAACAATTTAACGAAGAAGCCATGAACATTATGAGTAAAACCTAAGGACATATTTGTCCATATGCAACAACGGAGCGTGTCTCTCTCCCACAAAGTGAATGCTAGGATCCATTTTTATTCAAACAAAAATAAAAACAAAAACAAACCGACGCTCAAAGTAAAGAACACAAGATGTGATTGAATAAAAATATAGTTTCAGGGGAGGAACCTGATGATGTTGTCGATGAAGAAGGGGATGCCTTGGGCATCCCCAAGCTTAGACGCTTGAGTCTTCTTAAAATATGCAGGGATGAACCACAGGGGCATCCCCAAGCTTAGAGCTTTCACTCCTCTTGATCATAGTATATCATTCTCCTCTCTTGACCCTTGAAAACTTCCTTCACACCAAACTTCAAGCAAACTCATTAGAGGGTTAGTGCACAATTAATAATTCACTCATTCAGAGGTGACACAATCATTCTTTACACTTCTGGACATTGCATAAAGCTACTGGACATTAATGGATCAAAGAAATGAATCCAACATAGCAAAAGAGGCAATGCGAAATAAAAGGCAGAATCTGTCAAAAACAGAACAGTCCGTAAAGACGAATTTAAAGCTGGCACCAGACTTGCTCAAATGGAAAAACTCAAAACTAATGAAAGTTGCGTACATATCGGGGATCACGCTCGTAAATTGGCAGATTTTTCGAATTTTCTACAGAGAACTGTGCCCAGATTCGTGACAGACAACAATGCTGTTTCTGCGCAGCGATCCCAAATATAACATCAACTTTGACATAGAAACTTTACTTGGCACAAAAACATGATAAGGAGAGGTTGCTACAGTAGTAAACAACTTCCAAGACTCAACAAAACAAAAAATTGCTGTAGTAAAAACATGGGTTGTCTCCCATAAGCGCTTTTCTTTAACGCCTTTCAGCTAGGCGCAGAAAGTGCAAATCAAGTAACATCGAGAGTAGAAGCATCAACATCATAACTTGTTCTAATAATAGAATCAAAAGGCAACTTCATTCTCTTTCTAGGGAAGTGTTCCATACCTTTCTTGAGAGGAAATTGATATTTAATATTACCTTCCCTCATATCAATAACAGCACCAACGGTTCGAAGAAAAGGTCTTCCCAACACAATAGGACAAGATGCATTGCATTCGATATCCAAGACAACAAAATCAACGGGGACAAGGTTATTGTTAACCGTAATGTGCACATTATCAATCCTCCCCAAAGGTTTCTTTTTAACATTATCAGCAAGATTAACATCCAAATAACAATTCTTCAATGGTGGCAAGTCAAGCATATCATAAATCTTTTTAGGCATAACAGAAATACTTGCACCAAGATCACATAAAGCATTACATTCAAAGTCATTGAATTTCATTTTAATGATGGGCTCCCACCCATCTTCTAACTTTCTAGGAATAGAAGTTTCAAGTTTTAGTTTCTCTTCTCTAGCTTTTATGAGAGCATTTGTAATATGTTTTGTAAAGGCTAAATTTATAGCACTAGCATTAGGACTTTTAGCAAGTTTTTGTAAGAACTTTATAACTTCAGAGATGTGGCAATCATCAAAATCTAAATCATTATGAGCTACAGCAATGGAATCATTGTTCCCAAGGTTGAAAAAATTCAGCAGTTTATCACAAGCAGTTTCAGCAGTTTTAGCAATTTCAGGCAGTTTTGTTCGCTTTGCACTAGGAGTAGAAACATTGCCAACACCAATTATTTTACCATTGATAGTAGGAGGTGCAGCAACATGTGAAGAATTAGCATTACTAGTGGTGGTAATAGTCCAAACTTTAGCTACATTATTCTCTTTAGCTAGTTTTTCATTTTCTTCTCTATCCCACCTAGCACGCCAGCCATTAATCTTATATTCTCATTAATTCTAACTTGGATGGCATTTGCTGTAGTAGTAATCTTACTATCAATATCATTATTAGGCATAACTTTCAATTTTAAAAGATTTACATCAGAGGCAAGTCTATCAACTCTAGAAGCAATAGTATCAATTTTATCAAGCTTTTCCTCAACAGATTTGTTAAAAGCAGTTTGTGTACTAATAAATTCTTTAAGCATAGATTCAAGACCAGAGGGTACACTCCTATTATTGTTGTAAGAATTCCCATAAGAATTACCATAACCATTACCATTAGCAGAAGGATATGGCCTATAGTTATTACCAGAGTTGTTCCTATAAGCATTGTTGTTGAAATTATTATTTTTAATGAAATTCACATCAACATTTTCTTCTTGAGCAACCAATGAAGCTAAAGGAACATTATTTGGATCAACATTAGATCTACCATTCACAAGCATAGACATAATCACATCAATCTTATCACTCAAGGAAGAGGTTTCTTCAACAGAATTTACCTTCTTACCTTGTGGAGCTCTTTCCGTGTGCCATTCAGAGTAATTTATCATCATATCATCAAGAAGTTTTGTAGCCGCCCCCAATGTGATGGACATAAAGGTACCTCCAGCAGCTGAATCCAATAAATTCCGCGAAGAAAAATTTAGTCCTGCATAAAGGTTTGGATGATCATCCAAGTAGTCAGTCCATGGGTTGGGCAATTCTTTACCAAAGTTTTCATTCTCTCCCATGCTTGAGCAACATGTTGAGTATCTAATTGCTTAAAATTCATTATGCTACTTCTCAAAGATATAATTTTAGCGGGAGGATAATATCTACCAATAAAAGCATCCTTGCATTTAGTCCATGAATCAATACTATTCTTAGGCAAAGATAGCAACCAATCTTTAGCTCTTCCTCTTAATGAGAAAGGAAACACTTTCAATTTAATAATATCACCATCTACATCTTTATACTTTTGCATTTCACAAAGTTCAACAAAATTATTGAGATGGGCAGCAGCATCATCAGAACTAACACCAGAAAATTGATCTCTCATGACAAGATTTAGTAAAGCAGGTTTAATTTCAAAGAATTCTGCTGTAGTAGCAGGTGGAGCAATAGGTGTGCATAGGAAATCATTATTATTTGCATTTGTGAAGTCACACAACTTAGTATTTTCAGGGGTATTCATTTTAGCAACGGTAAATAAAACAAACTAGATAAAGTAAATGCAAGTAACTAAATTTTTTGTGTTTTTGATATAAAGAGCAAGACGGTAAATAAAGTAAAACTAGCAACTAATTTTTTTGTGTTTTGTTTAGGTGCAGCAAACAAAGTAGTAAATAAAATAAAGCAAGACAAAAACAAAGTAAAGAGATTGAGAAGTGGAGACTCCCCTTGCAGCGTGTCTTGATCTCCCGGCAACGGCGCCAGAAATTTAGCTTGATACGCGTAGATGCACACGTCCGTTGGGAACCCCAAGTGGAAGGTATGATGCGTATAGAAGCAAGTTTCCCTCAGTATGAAACCAAGGTTTAATCGAACCAGTAGGAGCCAAGAAGCACGTTGAAGGTTGATGGTCGCGAAATGTGATGCGGCGCAACACAGGGATTCCGGCGCCAACGTGGAATCTGCACAACAAAACCAAAGTACTTTGCCCCAACGAAACAGTGAGGTTGTCAATCTCACCGGCTTGCTGTAACAAAGGATTAAACGTATCGAGTGGAAGATGTTTGCAAAGAAAACAGTAAAACACAATTGCAGTAGATTGTATGCTATGTAAAGAATAGGACCGGGGTCCACAGTTCACTAGAGGTGTCTCTCCCATAAGATAAAAGCATGTTGGGTGAACAAATTACAGTCGGGCAATTGACAAATAGAAAGGCATAACAATGCATATACATGATATGATAAATATAGTGAGATTTAATTGGGCATTACGACAAAGTACATAGACCGCCATCCAAGCATCTATGCCTAAAAAGTCCACCTTCGGGTTATCATCCGAACCCCATTCGGTATTAAGTTGCTAACAACAGACAATTGCATTAAGTATGGTGCGTAAGTAATCAACTACATCCTTAGACATAGAATCAATGTTTTATCCCTAGTGGCAACATGCACATCCACAACCTTAAACTTTCTGTCACTGTCCCAGGTTTAATGGAGGCATGAACCCACTATCGAGCATAAATACTCCCTCTTGGAGTTAAGAGTACAAACTTGGCCGGAGCCTCTACTAATAACGGAGAGCATGCAAGATCATAAACAACACATAAACAATAGATTGATAATCACCATAACATAGTATTCTCTATCCATCGGATCCCGACAAACACAACATATAGTATTACAGATAGATGATCTTGATCATGTTAGGCAGCTCACAAGATCCAACAATGAAGCACAACAAGGAGAAGACGACCATCTAGCTACTGCTATGGACCCATGGTCCAGGGGTGAACTACTCACTCATCACTCCGGAGGCGATCATGGCGATGAAGAGTCCTCGGAGATGAATCCCCTCTCCGGCAGGGTGCCGGGGGCGATCCCTGAATCCCCGAGATGGGATTCGCGGCGGCGACGTCTCTGAAGGTTTTCCGTATCGTGGCTCTCGGTACTGGGGGTTTCGCGACGGAGACTTTAAGTAGGCGGAAGGTCAACGCGGGGGCCACACGGGTGCCCAGGGGGTAGGGCCGCGCGGCCGGGGCTTGGGCCGCCGCCTATGCCTCAGCCCCGTGTCCCCACTTCGTTATCTCTTCGGTCTTCTGGAAGCTTCGTGCAAAAATAGGACCCTGGGCGTAATTTCGTCCGAGAATATTTCCTTACTATGATTTCTGAAACCAAAAACAGAAAACACAACTGGCTCTTCGGCATCTTGTTAATAGGTTAGTTCCAGAAAATGCATAAATATGGCATATAATATGCATAAAACATGTAGGTATCATCAATAAAGTAGCATGGAACATAAGAAATTATCGATACGTTGGAGACGTATCAAGCTCATCCGAGCGCCCCGGCCACCTCTCGCCACTATATAAGGAGCACTCCTCCCTCCAAGTTGAGCACACCTCTCACTTCCCCTCTTCTTTCTAAGTCGCCCAGCAACCTCGCCGCTCCACATTACCCCGTAGCGCCGCCCAATTGCATCCTCACTGCCGCACTCCGCCGCCGAAGCTCGCCGGAGCTAGGACGCCGCCCCAGGAACGCCGCTGCTACCAGGGAGGTTCCTCGTCATCGACAATGTCGCGGTGCACCTCTCTGACGACCACCGGAGCTCCGACGTGCCCGCCGACCCCCTACCTGCGCCGCCCGTAAGCCCCCTTCTCGCCGGAGACGACGACGCTCGTCGTTCGTCCGATCAGCCTCTGATCCAACGGCTCACCTCTCGCATACCGATTCGCTGTTAAAAACTCACTGACGTGTGGCCCCCGCTCGTCAGGCGGCCCGCTCACGCGAGACGTGCAGCTGGGCCGGCCCAAGTCTTTTCCCCTGTGCAGCCCAGTAGCGTTTCCCGCCTAAGCCCACCTATTCAAATTTGAATTTTCGAATTTAATTAATTATTCCCTGATGCTGTTTTCAAAATTAAATAGAATAAAATCCACTAAACCAAATTTGACAAATTTTATATATTTGGAAACCTTGTTAAATTATCTACAAGACTACACTGGTCCCAACCCTAGATTCTTTGTAGAATAAATGTGACAAAATAAACAAGGCAGGGCCTTTTTCCACTTCCATTAATTATTAAAAATTAAATAAAAATGCTATTAAGTTGTTTCCAACTCTCAAAAATCATATTTCACCATATCTATCTGAATATGTAAAAATATTGCATAGTGGTTTGTATGATCATGGCCTTGTTTAAAAATTGGCCCTATGGCTATTTCTAGTTCTTTTTAAATAAACCTATCATTTATTAATATGTATGAGAGCTTCTCTCTCATTTAAATCTTGTCTCAACTAAGTTAATATGAGGTAGAGACCATGGTCAATTAAAACTCATACTAAATTAGTTGATGATATTAAATCATTAATCATGAGTTATTAAAAGGCATGAGGTGACTTACCTCATTTAAATCATTTCCCAATTAATACTTATGAAGAGGTTGACCTTGGTCAACCTAGGTCATATGATATTAATTAAGGTAATTAAATCTTAATAAACTTCAATGAGAGGAAATTATTTTCTCTCAAGAAATAAATAGAAACTCTAATTAATATTTATAATGAGAGGAAATTATTTTTCTTAAGAATAAAATTAAGTCAACTCCCATAATAAGCATGTGGTGATGATAGCTTAGTAGGAGTGATTCATGTGTGTGCTTGGTTTAGTACTCAAGCTTTGTGTGGTGATTGTGTGTATTATATTCGTATTTAGACGCTAGTACCGAGGAGTACACCGAGGAGGAGGAGGTCTACTTCCAGGGAGAGGAAGACCACTTTGACCATTACACCACCCAAGGCAAGCTAATACCCTTGCAAAGTGCAAAGCTCTCCAAGAGCAAAGCACCCCACAATTTACTTTATGCTTACTAAGCCTATCCCAGTTTTTATTACAAGCTTTTGCTTTCAAGTTTTATTGCTTTATTTTATCAAAGTACTTTTTGATTCATGATTCACTTGGTCTAGAGTAGAACCACATCATCAAAGTTAGCCTATGGCAATCAAAGCTAGTTAGCACCCCTCATGACTAGTGGCTAGTGCTAAATAACTAAAATGGACTACTCTAGATGGGAACCTGGTGAACTAAAATGACTTTGAAGGATTTGAAGGTGAATATGACTAGAATGAAATGAATGGCTTGGTGAAATTGCTAAAACTAATGGTTGGGTTCGGATGCGATACCTTTCCAATATACAAGTACCCCCACAATACATGATTATGGGTAGGGTCTAACTAGAAGTTTATATGTCTTAGTATGGGTTCCCTCTAAACAGCGTCATAGGGGTTATGCGAGGCTGCCTCCGAGAAAGTGAAATGACGTGAATGAGGTGAATGTCCGGCCCAAGCCCTGTGCAGTTCCGGGTTGACGGTTTGTTTTCACCGGGAGGCCAAGCTCATGGGGAGAGGTGCCTATACTAGGATGTGTAAGTGAATGGTTAGAGTTGATGATCCGCGTACTGAGTTACGACTATTCAGAGTTATCTCTGACGGATGTAATCAAATGTTGTGGCACAAGTGTGCAACCTCTGCAGAGTGTAAAACTATTCGAATAGCCGTGTCCACGGTTACGGACAATTGGAAAGGCCATATTGTTCCGTCATTAGAAATTTACTTGAAAAGGATGGTTGAATTTGAAGTGGTGACTTGAATTTGAAACACAACTAAGTTGTGGGAATGACACTAATGTTCCCCCTTGAGTTAGTTAAATTATGATTAGTCTTTATGAAATGCTTATGAACTAAAACTGGCTTTATGCAAATAAAACTAGAGCTTAGCACCCCCTTATTAAAGTTGATCATAGTTACCTTAGTATTAGTTTGCGAGTACTTTGAAGTACTCACGGCTGTGTCCCTGGCTATTCAAATGGCCAAAGTATGAAGAGGAGCAGCAGTATGAGGATGACGGTCAACAGGACGTCTACAACAACTAGGAGTCGCCTAACGTCAGCGTTGGCATGTGGAACTAGATAGTCCACTTCTATTACGCTTCCGCTACTATGTTGTTCGTTGATCAATAGATCAACTATTTGTGTAATATTGGATCATGTGATCCCCTTTTGTAAGACAATGACGGTTTGTAATGAATGATGACTTATGGTATCAACTGTTATGTCTCGCAACAACAATATTCCTGGGATTGCGATGAACGACATAATAGGCATCTGGACTTAAAAATCCGGGTGTTGACAAAGCGTCATGCTGCCCAGATCCCATCTTGCGATCTGGGCAGTATCAGTTTATTCGTTGTTTTGTGTTGCTCGTACTGAAGCCTTGTTGATGGCGAGTAATACCGTTATCATAGATGTTTTGGGGCTAACATCGATACTTACATCGATATGTTTGCTTAGTTATGCTGCCCCTAAATATCTAGCTGCCTTTGCACCTATCTTAGGTGTAAGGGAAGCGTCTTGCTTGGTCTTTATTTAGTAGATCTGATCTGTTATGGTTGTTCCTTGTTCTCCAAGGATTAGTTTGATATCAGCATGGTTAGGCCTTGCAAACGGATTGAACGATCCAGTAGTGCGTAAGGTATGGTTTGCCGATCAAGAGGGGTTGTTCGGAATCGACTGTGTTGGTTTTTAGGCCTCTTCTGGGACTAGTTTTCTGTTATCTTTCGTATCTGCCAGGCTCAACTACGTGTAGGACGTTCCAATTATGCGGTGAAAGCCCTAGACTATCGTAGATCGATTTAACTTGATATTGACAAAGCAGGATCCCCATGTTATCGTAGATCCAATACGAACCATGGGTCAATCGGCACTGAGCCGATTCACGGGGTAACTGAGAGCCGATCGAGGCTCGGATTTATGTTTACGTGTCGCCATGCAGAAATTAGTTGAAGCAATCCATCACCTTCCTGACCGGTATAGGTGAGGTGGCCCTCGCAATAGCCAGGACGTGTGCAGTTTTGCGGGCCGTCGCCCGGGGACCAGGGCCCACAGGCGGTTACGGGGCTGCCGGCTCTTCGTGTTGCTCGTCGCTGCTCGCCGGTGAGTTTTGGCAGGCAACACATTCTGGCATGCCCGGTGGGACCTGCTACAGCAACTGCGTCAACATCTGCAGCTGAGATGGCGGACGAACCAATCACGTACGGAGATCTGCCTAAGGAGCACAAGAAGAAATATGATGATATTAAAGCTGTCTTCGAAGCCGATCTCATCTTTCGAGAGGACCCGTAAACATGGCATTAGGTGGAAAGGGTTCTCACCGAGGCGTTCTCGATGAAGTAGATCTGTCGATCCCTTGAAGAACGCACCGAGCTCTCGCGAAGTTAATTGTGGTGGCTCATTCTCTACACCGTCATTCTGAGAGCCTGGTGAACGCTTTCGAGCGCATTGCGGTTCGCGTGGTTCAGGAAATCATGAAGCATCGGTACTCTCCGTCAGGGCTTGCCCTAGGGACTCACCAGGAGAAATACCGTTCCAGACTGTAGCTGCCATTCACGCTTGCAGCTCTAGAGCCACAGGGTTCACCGGCATACGTCGTCTACAAGATTGGAGGCGATCCTGGCGATTGCCAATTCCTGTATGAGCCGCCTAAAGAAATCCCACATGGATACGTGTGCACATACGTGCGGACTGCAATAATGGCGCGCACGAACCAGATTGCAGTAGGAGGGATTTACGGAGCGGACGCCGATAAACAGGCGTGGCTAGCTAAATATGCCACCGGACGAGTCATGAGCTCAGCCTGCAGCTCATACCGTGGAACAAATCGTACAATCTTGAGAGACCGATTCGGCATCCTGCCAAAGGGAGAACGGTCGGCTATTCCAAGCCATACCCCAACGAATATGATTTGATTCCGCTGCCGCCCAAGTATCGGCTCCCTGAGTTCTCAAAGTTCAATGGATCAGAAGGGTCTAGCTCAATTGAGCATGTGAGCCGATATTTGGCACCATTGGGCATGATTTCAGACCCGTTACGTGTAAGGTTTTTTGCGCAATCTCTCACGGGACCAGCTTTTGGGTGGTACCTCGTTGCCACCAGATTCAGTCCGGACGTGGAAGCAGGAAGAGCGGTTTCATGTTCAATATCACTCGAAGCTACGAGGCTGGCATTGCCGATCTAGCGCAGTGCGAAGCGGGGAGAAACGGTGTCGAATACATTCAGCGTTTCGGAACTGTCAAGAACCGATGTTATTCGCTCGTTTAACTTAGAAAGAAGCAGTCGATCGGAAGCGTTGGGCCTCGCAGCGCCGACCAGGATCTGGCTTTCCAAGTGGAATACAATTCACGCACATGGTCCGAAATTAACATTGTATGGCGACCTGTACCAAGAAAAGTTCAACGCCCGATAGGCCTGGTCGAGACAGAAGAAGTTGGGGACTCTGAGAAGACCAGGAAGTAGCCGCAGCTGAATGGGCTCGGGGGCAGATCCCGTGTCCCAAATGGGTGAAACAACAAGGGCCTGCAAAAGGGTTTGACTTCGATGTAAGCAAAGCTGAGCAGATATTCGATTTATTGCTTAAGGAAAAACAGCTGAAGTTACCCGAAGGCCATAAAATCCCTACGGCGCAAGAAATGAACGGGAGACCGTACTGCAAGTGGCATCACTCGTTCACCCATATTATCAATGACTGCAAAGAGTTGCGTCGGCAGATCCAAACGGCGATAGAACAAGGCCGTTTGATCCTTGGTCAGTTTGCCATGAAAGTGGACACGCAACCGTTTCCTGGCGTCAACATGGTGGAACACAATCACTCCACGAGGCGTCAGCTAGGTTTCTCATTCGATGTTAACATGGCAGGGCCTGTATACCACCATGGCAGGGATAAAGAAGAAATTGGTCACTCCCGTGGCAAGGAAAAGGAGGAGGCCGGCCCACGCGACCGGCCCCGATATGATGACAGACGGTACGTCACCGAGGAACAAGTGAGAAATGTGCGGTATCAACGACCGCTCTCCGCGCATCTCCTTAACAAATATGAGCGTCGATCGACCGGCCGGCGGTACGACATAGATGACGAAAGATATCGTCGGTCTGATGTAAACAACGGAAAATATCATCGGTATGATAGAGACGACGAAGGATATGAGCACCGCGCTAAGGGGAAGTCAAGAGAGCAGGAAGACATGGACAGACACTGGGATTGTCCTTTCTTTAAGCACTGCTGGGATTCAGGAATGAGCCGATTGCCTACAATCGACAACTGCCCGGAATGTAGACAGCGAAGGAGGACACATGTGAGGTTTCAGTGTTCAAGCGTCTAGGGCCTCCCATCTCAGAACAGACGAGCTGAGTCATCTCGAGTGGAAGATTTCGAGGAGTCGAAGATGAAGAAGAAGATAGATACCACCGGCCAAGGTGGTGCCCTAATGGACTCAGTCACTCCCAAAAGCGTAGGGTTCAGCGGCTACGTAGCTTGGAGGAAGCCGAGGCGCAATACCTGCACACGTTGAGGAAAGCGCGACCCGATCTAGCCGTGAAAATTCAACAAACTTTGGAGGCGGAGACTCGTCCACAGAAGAAAGAATGGCACCCCAAACAAATAAAAGCCGATGCGAAGGCATCGGCTGGCACAAATATGGTGTTCATACTTCCGTCGGAGTTTTGTGCTCCAAGAACCGAAGAAGTGCCGGTAGCACAGTTTGACTGCGGCCCACGACCAGTTATCTTTGAAAAGCCACGAGAGAAGAGCTACAAACATTTGAAGGCCCTGTACCTAAAAGGTTATATCAACGGGCAGCCTGTCGGCAAGATGTTGGTTGACACGGGAGCGGCGTCAATATAATGCCATACTCCATGCTACGGCGTTTGGGACGCTCTAACGCAGATCTGATCAAAACTAACGTCACACTAAGCGACTTCAACGGCCAAGCATCAGAAACGCAAGGCGTTCTGAACGTGGATCTAACCGTGGGCCGAAAAACCATCCCTACATCATTCTTCATCGTCGACAGCAAAAGCACCTACGTTGTCCTGCTAGGGAGGGATTGGATTCACGCTGATACGTCTCCAACGTATCGATAATTTCTTATGTTCCATGCCACTTTATTGATGATACCTACATGTTTTATGCACATTATATGTCATATTTATGCATTTTCTGGAACTAACCTATTAACAAGATGCCGAAGAGCCAGTTGCTGTTTTGCTGTTTTTGGTTTCAGAAATCCTAGTAAGGAAATATTCTCGGAATTGGACGAAATCTTCGCCCGGGGTCCTATTTTTGCACGGAGCTTCCAGAAGACCGAAGAGGGAAGGAAGTGGGGCCACGAGCGCCGACACCATAGGGCGGCGCGGCCCACCCTGGCCGCGCCGACCTAGGGTGTGGGGCCCTCGTGTGGCCCCAGCGCTGCCCTTCCGCCTACTTAAAGCCCCGTCGCGAAAACCCCACCGAGAGCCACGATACGGAAAACCTTCCGGAGACGCTGCCGCCACGAATCCCATCTCGGGATTCAGGAGATCGCCTCCGGCACCCTGCCGGAGGGGATTCATCTCCCGGAGGACTCTTCATCGCCATGATCGCCTCCGGAGTGATGAGTGAGTAGTTCACCCCTGGACCATGGGTCCATAGCAGTAGCTAGATGGTCGTCTTCTCCTTGTTGTGCTTCATTGTTGGATCTTGTGAGCTGCCTAACATGATCAAGATCATCTATCTGTAATACTATATGTTGTGTTTGTCGGGATCCGATGGATAGAGAATACTATGTTATGATGATTATCAATCTATTGTTTATGTGTTGTTTATGATCTTGCATGCTCTCCGTTATTAGTAGAGGCTCTGGCCAAGTTTTTGCTCTTAACTCCAAGAGGGAGTATTTATGCTCGATAGTGGGTTCATGCCTTCATTGACACTGGGACAGTGACAGAAAGTTCTAAGGTTGTGATGTGCTGTTGCCACTAGGGATAAAACATTGATGCTATGTCTAAGGATGTAGTTGTTGATTACATTACGCACCATACTTAATGCAATTGTCTGTTGCTTAGCAACTTAATACTAAATGGGGTTCGGATGATAACCTGAAGGTGGACTTTTTAGGCATAGATGCAGTTGGATGGCGGTCTATGTACTTTGTCGTAATGCCCAATTAAATCTCACTATATTTATCATATCATGTATATGCATTGTCATGCCCTTTTCTATTTGTCAATTGCCCGACTGTAATTTGTTCACCCAACATGCTTTTATCTTATGGGAGAGACACCTCTAGTGAACTGTGGACCCCGGTCCTATTCTTTACATAGCATACAATCTGCAATTGTGTTTTACTGTTTTCTTGCAAACAATCATCTTCCACTCGATACGTTTAATCCTTTGTTACAGCAAGCCGGTGAGATTGACAACCTCACTGTTTCGTTGGGGCAAAGTACTTTGTTTTGTTGTGCAGATTCCACGTTGGCGCCGGAATCCCTGGTGTTGCGCCGCATCACATTTCGCGACCATCAACCTTCAACGTGCTTCTTGGCTCCTCCTGGTTCGATTCAACCTTGGTTTCTTTCTGAGGAAAACTTGCCACCGTGCGCATCATACCTTCCTCTTGGGGTTCCCAACGGACGTGTACATCTCCACGCAACTGTTGCATTCCATCCACAATGCACCAATGCCTTACAGTGGGATGGAGATGAAGTGGAGGTCGTTCATGCAGATGACTCGATGGAGATCTCAATAGCTGGCATGAATATTTGGGACGAAGACCAAGAGCCGATCTCGGAATCAGTTTGGACGGCTGTGAGCGCATCGAAGCTACAAAAAACGGGGTGAGGCTGGTCTTATCCACCGGCCTGACAGAGTAGCAAGAGCAAAGTCAATGGACGTACGTGGCAAGGCCGATCCCTGCGATCGGCCCCAAAAAATAAAAAGCAATGATCTCACCTCAAGCATGTCACGTAGTCGTAGTAGGGAGACTCCCTCCCGTAGTAGAGCACAAATAAGTTGTAAACCTTCATTGAGCGATGCAATCGAAAAGGGGGCCGATTCCAGCAATCGGCCCAAATTATCCTCACCATACGTTTTGCCTGTGTTCAACATCGATCTAACAGGCGACGGAAAGCTAGGATATGGGTTTACATCGGCTGATGAGCTAGAAGAGATTGACATTGGTCCTGGGGATAAGCCACGACCAACATTTATCAGAAAAAAGTTAGATCCGCATCTGAGAGGCCTGATGATAGCTTTATTGAAAGAATACCCAGATTGCTTTGCATGGGATTACACAGAGATGCCTGGGTTAGACAGGAGCATCATTGAGCATCGGCTCCCTCTTAAGAAAGGATTTCGGCCGTTCCAGCAACGAGCACGACAGATGAAGGCCGAAATTTTAGAAGAAGTCAAGAAAGAGATCGAGAAAATGTTGAACGCCGGGTTCATCAGGCCATGCAGGTATGCTGAGTGGATTTCTAGTATCGTACTGTAGAGAAAAAGGACGGCCGATGGCGCGTCGCCATAGATTTTCGGGATCTCAATAGAGCCACTCCAAAGGATGAGTATCCAATGCCGGTAGCAGAGACATTGATCAATGCAGCTGCTGGTCATAAGGTTTTAAGTTTCATGGATGGCAATGCCGGTTACAACCAAATTTTTATGGCTCCAGAAGATATACACAAGACTGCATTCAGAGTACCAGGTTCGGTGGGTTTGTTTGAATATGTAGTCATGACATTTGGACTGAAAAATGCCGGCGCAACATACCAAAGAGCCATGAATTACATCTTTCATGATCTGATCGGCAAGTTGGTGGAGATTTACATTGATGACGTGGTAGTCAAGTCTGTTTCAGTAGAAGGACACTTGGAGGATTTGCGACGCATCCTGGACCGAACTAGAAAATTCGGGCTAAGAATGAATCCAAAGAAGTGTGCTTTTGGTGTAACGGCCGGTCAATTCTTGGGTTTCTTGGTTCATGAACGCAGAATTGAGATCGGCCTGAAAAGTCAGGAGGCAGTGCGAACAATGAAGCCACCTACCACGAAGAAGGAACTCCAGTGTCTCATCGGCAAAATCAATTTCATCAGAAGGTTCATCTCCAATCTGTCAGGGCGAATCGAGCCGTTCATGGGATTGGTAAAAATTAAATCTGATGAGGAGTTTCGCTGGGGGGCAGAGCAACAGCGAGCGTTTGACGAGATTAAAGAGTATCTAATGAAACCACATGTGTTGGTTCCGCCCCAGCAAGACAGACCATTCTATATTTACTTGTCAGTAGCTAACACTTCCATCGCCTCAGTGGTGGTGCAAGTTTATGATGGTCTGGAGAGAGTCGCTTTCTACATCAGCAGGAGGATGTTGGATGCAGAGACTAGGTACCATGAGATCGAGAAGTTGTGCCTCTGCCTATTTTTTACCTGCACCAAGCTTCGTCACATCTTGCTGTCAGCGGAAATTATCATCATATGCAAATTAGATGTCATCAAACATATGATGTCGGCTCCTGTGTTGAAAGGCCGACTCGGTAAGTGGATGTTTGCATTATCGGAATTTGATATCCGGTATCAGCCTGCGAAAGCAGTCAAGGGACAGGCGTTGGCCGATCTTATTGCTGAACGAATCAACACTGATATAGCAGCACTGTCTGTGCGTGCATGGGCCATGTTTTTCGATGGATCGGTTTGTGATGATGGTTGCGGCATCGGCATTCTACTCGTGTCGCCCCGGGGGGCAACATATTCCTTCTCCATCAGGCTACCTACCCCTTGCACCAACAATGTCGCTGAGTATGAAGCAATACGCAAGGGAATGGAGTTGCTTATGGAAGCCGGGGCAGAAGCAGTGGAACTTTTTGGAGACTCAAAATGGTGATTTCCCAACTCACGGAGGAATACAAATGCGAGAGCGAGTCGCTCTTCCCATTATGGATGCAATGCCGTGAGCTGATGGTACAATTTAGGTACATAAACTTCAACTGGATCCCGAGGTCGCAAAATACCGAGGCGAACGATCTCGCACAGATGGCGTCAGGCTACAAGACGTAGCGGTGGAGCCGATGTTCAGGTACAGTTCCTAGAATCGGATGACTGGAGAGCCGATATCTTCAATTACTTGAAAGATTCGGCTCGGGGGCACCTAAACGGATAAGGTACAAGGCCATGAAGTATGTCCTTATTGGGGATGACATGTTCTACAGGACTTTGGAAGGGTTACTTCTCAGATGTCTGGGACCAGCCGAGTCAAATCGGCTCTTACACGAGGTACACGAAGGCGCCTGTGGAACTCACCAATCGGCTCATAAGATGAAATGGTTGATCAGGCGATCGGGGTTTTATTGGCCCACCATGCTTGAGGATTGTTTTAAGTACTATAAAGGGTGTCAAGCGTGTCAGAAGTTTGGGAAAATTCAGACGGTACCCGCATCAGCAATGAACCCCATCATCAAGCCTTGGCCATTTCGAGGTTGGGGCATGGATATGATCGGCAAAATCAATCCTCCATCGAGCAAAGGCCATATGTGGATTTTGGCCATTACAGATTATTTCACTAAATTGGTGGAGGTCGTCCCTATGAAGTCAGTGGCATCGAAAGATGTTATCAATTTCGTGAAAGAACATGTCATTCATAGATTCGGATTCCCCAGACTATCACGACCGATGGAGGTTCGGTCTTCGTTTCTCACGAGTTTAGAAAGTTCTGCGGGGACATGGGAATTAAGTTGATACGATCGTCTCCATACTATTCTCAAGCAAATGGGCAAGCTGAAGCGTCCAACCAGAGCCTTATCAAGCTGATTAAGAGGAAAGTCGACGAGCACCCTAGACGTTGGCACGAGGTATTGTCAGAGGCTTTGTGGGCTTATCGCATGTCATGTCATGGAGCGATAAAAACCTCGCCATACCATCTGGTCTATGGACAAGAAGCCGTATTGCCCTGGGAAATCACGGCTGGGTCAAGACGTATTACGTTTCAGAATGATTTAACAACTGAAGAATATGCAGCCCTGATGAGTGATAGCATTGAGGATCTAACGGAACTTAGACTGTGGTCGCTTGAGAAAATTAAAGAGAACAAAGCCAAGGTAGCTCGCGCATATAATAAGAAGGTGAGACCAAAAGAGTTCCACGTTGGTGATCTGGTATGGGAAGCTGTATTGCCATTGGGGACTAAGGATGCAACGTATGGTAAATGGTCTCCAAATTGGCACGGGCCGTACAGGGTCGACCAAGTTTTAAAGGGTAACACATACATGCTCGAGGAGCTGAGTGGTGTGAAGTTCCCAGTGGCTGTCAATGGTCAGCATCTCAAGAAATATTTCCCAAGTATGTGGGATGATGGACAGTGAAATATGGGGGCCGATGCATGAAATCGGCCAGTAAAAAAAATATACAAAGCAACAGGACGCAAAGCACAGCCGATGCACAGACATCGACTTTAGACTAAAAAGCCGATGCGCAGCCATCGACTCTAGAGGTACAAACTGTTACGAGCAGGTATCAGGTTACATGGATAGGCTCTACTGAAGGAATGCCTCGAAGGCACGGAGGGCGTCAGCACGGACACGATCCACCTCGGCGATCTCGGCCTCGTCATCTTCGTCCTCGTCCGTCACTAGTCGTTTGTTCAGGGCATTTTGCCAGATCAGTTTTCAGTTGAGCTTTGAGGCCTTCTGCTTCCTCTTGGGAGCGGGCAATAAGAGCTTCCTTATCGTAAATAAGCTGTTTGGTTGCCCGGACCCTCTCTTCAAGGTCCTCCAATTCCTTTCGCAAGGTCTCAAGTTCGGCGGTGCTGACAGAGGTGTCAGTTTTGGCATCTAAGGCCGCCTTTTTCTCATTGAGCCGCTGACATTTGTCTGCAATGTCAGCTTTGAATGGAAGTTGGGCGTGGCGTAGATCGATTCTCTGACGAGCTAACTTCACCCTTGACCCGTAGACAGACAGAGTCACAACTGGCCAAAGTTTCACCTGCAACGTTACCGGGAGATGGTGCTTGATTTCTTCAAGAACGCTCTTCACTTCCTCGGGGTTTTCAACCAACGTCTCGATCGGGGAGGAAAGCAAGGCTTTGAGACGCTGGAATTGATGTTGGACAGCACTGGGTCGTGGTTCATCGCATGCCGTAGAAGGAGCTGGTTCGATGGATTCAGGGTCGAACGTTAGCAAGCCCGAGAGGTCACAACCCTGACAAACAAAAACAGCGTCAGTATGCAGCAAAAGGGAAGGGTAAGCCAAACGAAAGGAGTATACCTCTCCTGAGACCAGGGGGACAGCCGATGATGAGGTAATCGGCTCTTGTGTTTCTGCTGGGGGCTTGGCCAAATTGGCGACCTTGTCAACGGCACCTTTAGGGATTACTGGATCCAGGTTTGCGGAGGGCATCTGTACTTCCTCGACTCCCCCACTAGAAGTGTCATCAGTCTGCAAAGGAGGTGGTTAGCCGATGTGAGCAGCAATGGATTAGCATGAAAGATGAGCCGGGGAGAGTATGGAGGGTAATTACATTTGAAGCCTCTTGGTTTGATGAAGGGGCTTGCGGTTCCTTTCGAGTCCTCTTGGTGCTCACGCCCTGCCCCTCTTTGATTGGAGCTTGGGGGCAACAGGTTCAGGAACTGGCCTTTTCCTGGAAGCCGATGGTGGCAAATCTGGCTGGCTCTGCATGGTGATTTTCCCAGAGTTGTCCGAGCTCGAATCCCCTCGATTGGATTGTGTTTCCTCGCTGGAGTTGTCTTCGGTGGAGGCCTATAAAAAAAGAGTTAGTAAGCACAAGCATGTTTGCAGAAGCCCATAAGGATAGATGAAATCAGTCAAGGCATGGATCAACGTACGTGCAAGCTCTCTTGATCTGGAGAAGGGCTCCGGCGCTTCAAAGTTTTCCTGGCGGCTACATTCCTCACCGTCGTTCTCGCCTTGGTTGGGGCTCGGGGGCAGCTGGCCCGGAAGATACTTTGCTCTTGGAAGCCGATTTTGGTGAAATCGGCTGGCTCTGCATCACGACCTTTTTCAAGGGCGGCGAGCTTTTGCAGAAGAGGACCACAGGAGCCGGTGGGAAGAATTCAAAGGGGGAGCCGTCATCATGTGTAGGTTCTGGACCATCTTGTTGCTGCAAGGAGACAGAGCAAGGTTATAAAAATCATTGTAAGCCACTTCAAGAAAATTTACGAGTGGTAGTACCTGTTCTGCGGGGATATTATATTCAGCATCGAGTTGTTTCAGCAACGGTCCCAGAGCTCTCCTGAAGGCATGAGTTTTCCACATTGACCACCAGGTCTCAAAACCATCGGTTGACGAGGTGAAAGAGAGGTTGTTAGGGATTGGGATGGCTAGAGCATCAAAGAAAGAGTAACACCTCCGACCGGTGAGGAGATCGGGCAAGTCAGCTCTGCTCTCTGTTAAGTGGTGGAGGAAGAAATGGGGAGACACCTGCCCAAGACCAAACTGCCGGGCTGCTACGACCGGCTGATAGGACTCATAACCAGGTTTGATTATTCTGTTTGATGTGCTCATGCCAACTGGAAGGAAGCAGGGACGGATCATGGTGGAATACAATTGTCGGGTGCTGGTGTCATCGGCAAAGCTGTCTAGCCTGAAGGAGACTGGGTTTTCAAAATTTTCAGATTCCGTGTAAGGAAAGAAGAGAGGATTGTCCAGGCCTTGGAAGAAAATGCTGAACCACTTTGATGCTTCCTTGGGGATCAGTTTACTACCTGGAAGGCTATACAAGGCTTGGCCGTAGCTAGTGCATCGGATCTGCTTCCCGTTAGCATCTGGAAAGGTGCAAGTGGCCAAAAGTGGGAAGTTTGGGATATGGTTCTGGAAATACAGCTGAGCCCATAGCTGAATAAACCACCAGGGACCTCCTGTTTTGACTGCTTTTTGGGAAGATAATTTGACAGACATTAGTTGGAGATATCGATAGACCTCTCCAAGGAACAGTTTGCCGATGCCAAGCTGGGTGCCTCTGGCAAGTTCATAGGCCAAGGGAAGATAATTCTTGGTCGGAGCAAGTGAAGGGCCACAGAATATGAAGTGTTCCAACCAGAAATTTAGGAAGGCCGTGTGTTCTTTCTCTGTTACAGGGCCTTTATTTTTCATGTGGCGACGAAGGTAAGCACCCCAGTTTGTGCACTCTGTTTTGGAAGAGAGCTTGAAAGGGACCCTTGGCAGCATAAAAGCAGAGGGGCTGGGGGATGTAACGTCTAGGCCAGTGATCATTACCACATCTAGCAGAGTTGGTGTCATGGGGCCGTGGCCAAACATGAAGCAGTTCAGAGCATCAGACCAGAAGTAGCCGATGGTTTTTAGAAGGTTTTCATGCTTCTCAAGGGGAGACAATGATAAGGACAGAGCATCGGCTATTCCTGTGGTTTCCCATGTGGATTGGTAAGTTTTGGATACTCTACTGTACCAGGAAACCCAATCATCAGGAGGGTTAGTGTAATCTCCCAGGTTTAGAGACGGTCGAGGGGTAGATTTTAGAAAGGGATGTGCATTGCATTGCAAATTCTGGGGAAATTTCGCGCTTTTAAACAAAAACTGCATCAAAGGGGGACAAGTTTCTCTCTCGACACCTTACAGGGTTAGGGTTTCGAGAGTGCGACAAACTTGCATCTCACCTATCTAGTTTAGGGTTTTGAGAAGAGAGGGGAGAGATTGCATCAAATTTAAGTTGCATGATTGAATTCAAACCAAAGTTGAATTTGAATTTCAAATTCAAACATTAAATGGATATCTCACAATTCAAACTTGAGATAATTCAATAAACAATTATAAGTAATCAAGAATATAAATAGTACAACAATTATATAAAGCTCATTAAGAAAAATGGGAGCTTTATTGATAATCACACATAATACATTGTCATTTACAATATCCAGAATAGTAATATGAAATATTACAACACATTACATAAATTGGCAGAATAGAAGAAAGAAAATAAAAGAAAAGTACAAGGTAATATGCTATCTTAAATACTACAAAGTAATCTCCATTTGAACTTGGATTTGATGATCTTCATGCCCATTTGGATCATCAGATTGATCCCTGCATAAATCAAAGCAAAAACAAGTTATGCCAAGTGGCATAGCCACTTGGCAGGTTAGAAAGAAATGGAAATGGTGGATAATACCAAGTTCTGCCGAGCTGATCCACTCTCACAGCCAAGTGCAAAGTATCAGGATACACACACACACAGCCTGCTCACAAGGCTGTGTGCATGGAGCACAACACACACACACAGCTAGTGAGTCACCAACACATGCCAGGCCTTGTTGTCGACCAGAGAAGAAGAAGAAGATCATATAAAAGCTTTTCACAGCCCAAAACCCTAGCCATTAGCTTCATCCATCGACAGGCAGCAGGGTAAGTCATAAGATACCAAGAACAGCTCAAGAACACCAAGAACAGGTGAACAGCTAGAGCTGTTTCACCTATTCCCCAATCACCAGAAAATAAACCAAGATATCAAGCTTGCAAGGAGGAGCAGGGCAAGCCAAGAACTCAATCAGCAGCTGAACCTCTACACCAACACCCATTTCTAGGAGCTGGAGTGAGGTATACACATAGAATCATGAGCAAGCATCTGTCTTGCTCATAAATAAGCATGTGCATCAAACACACACAAGCCATAGGGTGTGAGTACCCTGTTTGTGTCATCATCTGGCTACCAAGTCAGTGGTGCAAGCAAATATGGGTGAGCCAATAGGTAATCACCAAGGGAACACTGGTTAGACCAAGTCAGTGGCTTAACCAAGGCAATCCAGCAAGGAAATGAACCTACTTAGTCAACCAAAGTCACCTAGCACCTAAAACCTAGTACACCATCAGACTGATAGACAATATGTGTCTATCCATGTTTGTCAACATCAAAGACCACTGGGAATCCATAAAGGGATTAACCAGTAATGCATTCACCAAATTACAGCAAGCCAACAAAGGTGGGAGCTACCCTAACAGCAAAGAATTGCTGTCAAGGCCACCTCAACCACTTTACCAAACCCAACAGAGAAGCCATGCACAGATATCATCACCCAGATGGGTTCAAAAAGAAGCTAGGGTTCCCAACAAATGTTGGCATCCTTCTAGCTCAATCAAATTAACTGTAAGATGAACTGCAAGCAGTTCACATCATTTATCCACTTAGCCAAGCAAGACAACACAGATAAATGAATATACAAGTAATCAATGCACCAGAGTCTTGCAGTGGATCCAATGGATCACTGCAAGCAACAGCAGTTGCTTAAGCCAACAACAGCACACACCAGTACTTATATGTCACCCACACACAGCTCAAATTAAGCACTAGTAAGGCACAAGATGAAGCACCACAGCTTTTAACAAGCAACTGATGATCACAAGATCATCAGAAGCTTGCTAGAGCATGCCAGAGCATGCTAGGGCATCACTGGCATCACACAGGAATTATATAAATTAAACAGCCACAGTTAAGCAACAATTGAATCACAGACAAGTACATAAACCATTTTTATGATTGTATCCAGAGGCATATCATCAAGGAATTGATGTATATGGACAACAATTAAGCAAGGCCAAGCCTACCATGAGCCAGAGTCCAATAAGCATCACACAAATAGCACTGGCACTTGCAAATATGCAAGGATTCATCCCAGAAATCAAGCCAGGGGCAACTAACTAGATACACAGCATAGGTACAGTACCAGTAGCATCTCAAGACCAACCTAGCATGACAGGAGCATCATAGAATGTTCATGAGCAAGTGTTCATGAGTCACAACAATACAGAAGATGAGCACAGATACTTAGCTCAGAGAGAGGAGTATACCAGCATGAGCACAAGAATAGAACCAAGTCATGGCAGTAGAGCAATAGCAGCAGCTAGCCAAAAGAGCAGCAGTAGCACACACGCATGCATAGCAAGCACAAGCAGTAGAGCATGGCAGAGAAGGAAGAAGCAGGGGAGAAGATGGAGGCGCGCGTACCTGGAGCGGAGCACCACGGCGTGCCATGGCGGCACGGCGGCACGGGCCAACCACGGCAGCGCCAAGCCGCGGCCAGGCCTGGCGTCGCCGAGCGCGAGCGCCCCATCACCACCACGACAGCGCCCACGGCGGCGTCACGGCGCCAGAGTCGCCGGTGAGCGACGCATCACCGCGCAACCTCATAGCCGTGCGGGCGAACGCGACGGGGGCGAACGAAGAAGGAGACGAAGAACAGATCGAGCCGGAGGATCTGGTGCGCCGTCGTGAGGCGGTCCAGATCCGCCGCATCTCGTCGCCGGAGTTGGCCGGAGACGGCCGGAGTATTTCAGCGAAGGCGGCGGCGACCACGGCATCGCCAGAGAGTCGAGGGGGGATTAGGGTTTCTGCGCGAGGAAGAGAGGAGAGGACGAGTGGGCCGACCGAGCCGAACTGGTGGCTCGGGTGCGACCTAACCCACTGGGCCGCACTGACATGTGGGCCCAGGGGCATTTTTGCCATTTCATAATTCAATTAAAATACATAAACTTTGGAAAAGCACAATAAATATTTAATAGCTCTAAAAAAATAATTAAAAATATGAAAATTGATCAGCATAAAATTCTCTACTTGAATAAAATATCAAAGGGAATTTTTGAAGACAACTAAGAATAAGTCTTAATTTGATGATTTAAATAATCATTTAAATCACACATAATATTTTTAATATTAAAAATAAGTCCATAAATATTATTGGACATTCAAAACACCTTGACAACATTTCAAGGTTGTATTTTACCCTAAACAGAGTATCCCTAAATTGTTCTTAGTATTAACCTTCCACATAAAATAATAAAACACCGGAAAGGGGGGAACAACCCTAAAAGCTGAATCATGCATAATTGCTTCTTTAACCATTGCCCTTATCGGACAATGATGCTATTTTTCAGCAATAGAGGACAAGGGTCAGTCCACACCATCCAACTGCAACACTTTGCAGTGTTCAGGCAAGTTCATCGCTTGCTCATGTCATTTGAGTATTTTTACCAAATTACTTGCAAAGTACTATGTTTATCACTATTGCATAAAAACAAAACCACTATTTTCATAACTATGAATATGACTATGTGGTGGGCAATGGAACCATGGATTGTGTTGATATGGTGGAGGTTCCATTGCAAGGGTTTATATCCATCTAGGATTAAACAACAAATGTCGTCCAGTGATTCTTGTGCCGTATAAACCGTGTTCACCATAAGATCTGGAGTGGGACGGAGTAGTCAAAAGTGTTTCCACCTCTCGTTCATCAACGGACGCGCTTTACCGTAGACACTTGTTATCTGTCGGGGGCAAGCGGTGGGCTGGGGAAGCCTTAAGTCCCCACGGCATTGTCCGTATACACTTGTCGCCCGAAGAGCAAGCGGTGGGCTGGGGAAGCCTTAAGTCCCCACGGTTATTGCGGTCTATGATGGGTTGCAGCTACCGGCGAAGGAGTTTGGTTCGATCCCAAACTATTGTCGTGGTCGGGGTCCACCCGTGAGTGGGAATAATGGGACCGACGAGGACCCAGGGTTGGGGTATGCAACAAAGGGTGGGTGTTCGAGGTAGCGGAGGAACATGATTGACTAGGACCTTATACCGGGCCTCACACCAAAGGAAGTGTGGACGGGAAAGCTGCCCGGTTGGCACCAAGGTTAAGATCTCTTATGGGTAAAGAAACACACCTCTGCAGAGTGTAACGAATCGTGACCAGTCACTCCTTGTTCCGGGATTTGGAACTGCGAACGCTGCCGGAAAGGAACTCCATGAAGTTCTAGTAAACCGGTGAAGGCTGACGGACATAGTTCTTCTAAATAAAATCAACCTTTTGAAGAAATGGTTATTAAAACCTGCATGGTACCAGACTTTCTGGCCTGGTATCGTAGTTAGTGCATTAAACACCTCTTTCCTAATATGAACTTGTTGAGTACGCTCGTACTCATACCACTCTTAAATCCCCTGCTTAGACTGTCTGAACCATCTGGAGGAGGACAACGAAGGAGCCGATCATCTATGACAACCAGACCTCTCTATGTCGAGGTAGACTACCTGTTAGTCTACGGAACCGGGGAGGTTTCCGGAGGAGAACAATCTTAGACTCTAGTAGTAGTAGTAGTACCCGAGCAGTCCGAACTCTTAGTAAATTAACTGCTCGTTGGAATAAATGTATAGTCTCGTGAGACTTCTATATTGTAAGTTAAGTTGGGTTCGCCTCGAACCCAGGAGTATCCCTCTTAGGACCCAAGAGGAGCTCCGAGATGATATGTATATATGGTTTGTAATAATAAATGAATGAGTTATGGACCTGCTATGTTCTGTTGTACTACTCTGAGGGATGTAATATTTGCGGATTGGTACTTCGCGAATGTTATATCAACGACTGGCATACTACAACATGCAGTGGTATGCAGGGTCACCACAGTTGGTATCAGAGCAAAAGTTTTGACCTTAGGTTGGAACCTAGTAAATGGGACGAAAACGTTAGGAGTCAAATAGGATTAGTAAAGAATTCTCTAAAAATATGGTGTATATTCACTTGAGAATAAAACAATCATATCTTTTAGTGCGATAATTCTTTATTATCTCTATTATGATGCATTATTACTAATCTTATATTCTCTCTTTTCTACAGCCAACTATGGCAAGTTCACGTTCGGGACGTAACGTGAAAGTGATGGAATCAAACCTGAGTGAATATGATGGAGGACTCGCGGATATTCTTCGTGCCATGTTGCTTGAATTTGGGTGCGATCCCCAAATCAAAGTAACGAAATACATGTACTACGACGGTACAGTGTTAGCGAAGTGTAGGGTTGGACTAAGACTTCCAGAATCCCTAGGAATGAGTGTAGTGATGCCAGCTGGTGAGGCTAGAACTATCCAAACAGCCTACCACATTGCCATAATGAGAGCCATCACCGATATTCGGGAACATAAGACGAAAGAGCTTATTGGATCCGAATTTTCTCATATTCCTCATATGGAGGAGGAAGATGATCCTATGCTTAACCACTTTAAGTATGCTAAACGCAAGCCAGCAAAAGCCGCTAAGTACATGGATAATAGTCGTAACCTACTGACATTGTTCTTTCAGTTGAACCGACATTTGTCGGGAGCAATTGACACAATGTTGGAAGAATTCACTGAGCCCAAGGAGGAGACAAAAGGAAAGGAACCCATGGAGGGAGTGGTTCATACACCAGTTTACTCAGCTGGTGACTACATTAGCATTGACCATCCAGAACAGCAAACCACACCTATTACACCTAGGTACTTTCCTAGTTACTCCTATGGAGGATACGAAGGTGGAGAGGAATCCGGAAACCATCAGCGTTCCGTGACTCCTATAGAAAACTCAACAGGTTGGCGTTGGGGAGCAGATACTAGAAACCATAGTGATTCGGTTAGGTATAATCCTGAGATGAATGATGATGCCACAACCCAGTTTCAGAACAATCAGTATAATAGAGGAGATATTGAGGGGTATCCGATGCTGATTGAGTCTGATACTGATGGTGGAGATACCTATGGCGGAGTCACCGGGGAGTACACCCGATGGGTGGATTATGATGCACTGAATGACCAGTTCATGAACACAGATTTTTCCCTCGGATCATCATCCGATTCCGACTACAAGCCTACGGGAAGACCCTATGTTCCAGATTCTGTCAGGAGGACTTCACGTTCGACCGGATGGAAGCCTGGGATGTACCGGGAGTGAAGCACGACTAGAGACCACCATGGGAGGCGAGACTACAATACAGTTGTACCACATGTATTGTAGTATGTAATATTTGTATAAATTTGTACATATACTTCAATAAGTGAGTTTGCATACTCACATCGCTACTGAGTATTGTAATAAGACCACTTATGTATGTATATACAGGGTATATGTTTTGTATGATTTGCATTTGCTTCTTGATTTCCATTGCGTGACTAGTTCTGTGCACAAAGTTGAGCTCAGAAAACTTGCGCATGGAGTAATTATGAGTACCACTTTGTGTTGCAGAACTAGGGGGATATGTCGGGAGCGCCGAGTGAGGAGAGTGAAGAGCAGCGCCTCGAGCGTGAGGCCAGGCAGAAGGCTGAGGCTGATGAAGCAGCCAGGAATCAGTTTCCACCACCACCACCACCGATGACGCAGCAGAATTTCCTCCAGTATATGCAAATGATGGAGGAAAGGCAAAGGATTACCATGGAGCAGCAGAACAAATTCTTCCACGATCTGCTGCAACAGAACAAAGTGGAAAGACCTGAGAACCAGGGAGTCACACTGTCAGACTTCCAAAACACTAAGCCAATCTCCTTTGCATACGCGCCCGAACCCATGGACGCGGAAGATTGGTTGATGGATACTGAGCGTAAGCTCAATACAGTTGGATGCAACGACCTGGAGAAGGTCAGGTATGCGACACACTTGCTGTGTGGACCCGCCGCATCTTGGTGGGATAATATAGTAGCCGTATATCCGGCTGACAAGGTATTCACATGGGAAGAGTTTAAGAGGAAGTTCAGGGAATCCAATGTCCCTGAAAGCATAGTAGAACTGAAGCGTCGAGAATTTGAAAGTCTCGAGCAGAAGGATAAGGCCATCCTGACTTACGTCAGGGAGTTTTCAGGATTGTCTCGGTATGCCGTGGAGGAGGTTAATACCGAGGACAAGAAAAAGAAGAGGTTTATGCGAGGATTGAATCCTCAGTTCAAGGTACAGCTCAGGATGCTGAGAGCGACTGAATTCCAAGAGTTGGTGGATGCAGCCATCACTCTTGAAGATGATTTCAAGCAACTGCAAGAGGAGAAGAGGAAGAAGGCTAAATTTGAGCCTAAGAGGTTTGGCAGCAACAAGCCAAACATGAGCTTGAGTTTCAAGCCTAGATTCAACAACAACTACAATAGCAGGAGAAACCAAGTGTTTCAGACTGCAAATCAGATAATTTGTCGAAGCTGTGGACTTCCAGGACATCACTCGAGGGATTGCAGGAAGCCAAAGATAATTTGTTTTGGGTGTCGCCAGGAGGGGCACATGTTGAAGGACTGCCCCAAGAGAAAGAATGAAGGAGGTCAGTCAGGAGGAGGAGGAAGCCGAGGAGGAAACACCGGAGGGAATTGGAAGAACAAGAAACCCTTCGGCAAGTTAAACTGCACCAGCTTGGAGGAGGTGGTGAACTCCGATCAAGCAGTGATAGGTACGCTTCAGATACTCACTCATCCTGGCAAAGTACTTTTTGATACTGGTGCAACTACATCATTCATTTCCCAGCAATTCATCATCAAACATGGGATTAGATGCACTAAGTTAGATAAACCCATAACCATACTTTCTGCGGGGGGAACGATATTAGTAACCCACACCAAACCTGGACAAGTCATTATGATCAATAAGTGTGCGTTTGACGCAGACCTGTTCATTTTACCGATGAAGGACATTGATGTCATTCTTGGTATGAACTGGTTAGAAGAAAATGGAGCACTGATAGATTGTACCCATAAGACAGTGTCTTTGAAAAGCCCAGGTGGAGATAGAATCATATACCAAGGAGATAAGCATACTCAGATTGAAGTTGAGTTGAAGTTGAATAGTATGAAGGAGGTGAAACTCGAGGACATTCCAGTTGTCAACGAATTCCAAGATGTATTTCCTAAGGAATTACCTGGAATGCCACCAGATAGGGAGATAGAATTTACTATCGACCTAATTCCAGGAACAGCTCCCATTGCTAAAGCACCATACAAGATGGGGCCTAAAGAGTTGAAAGAACTCAAGGAACAATTGGATGACCTGGAACAGAAAGGATTCATACAGGAGAGTATCTCACCATGGGGATCACCTGTGATCTTTGTGGATAAAAGAGATGGAGGTCGACGGATGTGCGGAGACTACAGGAACTTGAATAATGTTACTATCAAGAACAAATACCCACTTCCTAGAATCCAAGATCTTTTTGATCAAGTTAGAGGCGCGGGAGTCTTTTCCAAGATTGATCTAAGATCCGGTTATCACCAGATAAAGATCAAGAAGGAAGATGTTCCGAAAACAGCCTTTGTCTCGAGGTACGGACATCATGAATACCTCGTAGTACCTTTTGGACTAACCAATGCCCCAGCAATATTCATGAATCTCATGAATAAGATCTTCATGCCATGTCTAGACAAGTTTGTCATCGTATTCATCGATGATATCTTGATATATTCCAAGGACAAAGCTGAACATGCTGAACATCTCAGAATAGTGTTACAAACACTAAGAGAACACCAACTGTACGCCAAGTTCAGTAAGTGTGAGTTTTGGCTAGATCAAGTAGAATTTCTTGGTCATGTTATTAGCAAGGATGGGATAGCAGTAAACCCAAGTAAAGTAGCATCAGTTTTGGATTGGGAAGCACCCAAGAACGTCAAGGAAATCCGAGGATTCTTGGGAATGGCAGGATACTATCGGAGATTCATTGAAGGATTCTCCAAGATAGCAGGACCAATGACCAAGCTGTTAAGAAAGAACACACCATTCGTGTGGTCTGATGAGTGTGAGAAGAGTTTTCAGACTCTAAAAGAGAAACTCACCACAACACCGGTGTTAGCAGTTCCGGAAGATGGCAAGGACTACACCGTGTACTGCGACGCATCCAAATATGGATTAGGATGTGTGCTTATGCAAGATTGGAAAGTAATATCATATGGATCGAGGCAACTCAGACCTCATGAAGTAAATTATCCAACTCATGATTTAGAGTTAGCAGCAGTTGTCTTTGCACTCAAAACTTGGAGACATTTTCTCTATGGAGCCAAGTGTGAGCTCTATACGGATCATAAGAGTCTCAAGTACTTCTTCACTCAGAAGGAACTCAATATGACAGAAAAGATGGCTTGAATTGATTAAGGACTATGATTTGACCATCAATTATACTCCAGGAAAGGCTAATGTAGTAGCAGATGCCTTGAGTAGGAAGAGTACTGGAGGAATAGAACAAGAAATATCACCGGAGTTGAAGAAGGAAATAAGCCAAGCCCAAATACAACTTTGGGAGAAAGAAGCTCACGAAGGACTATCGGCTTTACAAGTAGCCGATGAAATGAATGTTAACCTAAAGAATGAGATAATCATGGGTCAATTGGATGATCCATTTATCGTGGAGGAGATGAGGAGGATTGACGAAGGAAGACCATCAGAATTTCACCGAGGAGAAATGGGATCATTGTGGTTCCAGAAAAGGATTTGCGTTCCGGATATTGATGAGATCAAGGAAGTTATACTCCGGGAAGCACATCAAACACCATACTCCATACATCCAGGAAGTACAAAGATGTACATGGATCTCAAAGAATTATTCTGGTGGAATAATATGAAGAGGGAAATAGCACAATATGTGGCAGAATGCCATACATGCCAAAGAGTGAAAGCTGAACATCAAAGTCCAGCAGGAAAGTTACAACCTTTACCAATTCCAGAATGGAAATGGGAAGAGATAGGTATGGACTTCATCACCGGACTACCCATGACTAATAAAAAGAAGGACATGATATGGGTAATCGTGGACCGGTTGACGAAAAGTGCACACTTCTTAGCAGTAAACCAGCAGGACAAAGGAGAGAAACTCATCGATCTTTACATCAAAGAGATCGTGAGTAAACATGGAGTGCCCAAAAAGATAGTGTCAGATCGAGGATCCGTGTTCACATCAGCATTTTGGAAACAATTACATGAAGCTTTAGGATCCAAGCTAGATTATAGCACTGCATATCATCCTCAGACAGGTGGACAAACAGAGAGAACAAACCAGATATTGGAGGATATGCTTAGGGCTTGTGCCCTAGACTTCGGAGGATCATGGGAGGAACACTTGCCACTAGCAGAGTTTTCATACAACAATAGCTATCAAAGTAGTATCAAGATGGCACCATTCGAAGCTCTATACGGAAGGAAGTGTAGATCACCGATATGTTGGTATGAAGCTGGATCAAGCAAGGAGTTCAACCCTGATTATGTCAAGGAAAAGCAACATATCATTGACATTATAAGAGATAGACTGAAGATAGCCCAAAGTCGACAGAAGAGCTATGCAGATCAGAAGAGAAGAACTTGGGAGCCACAAGTTGGAGATATGGTATATCTTAAGGTGAGCCCGATGAAAGGTCTTCAGAGATTTGGAGTAAAAGGAAAGTTGAGCCTGATGGCGTGTAACTCACACGTTCGTTGGGAACCCCAAGAGGAAGGTATGATGCGCACAGTAGCAAGTTTTCCCTCAGAAAGAAACCAAGGTTTAATCGAACCAGGAGGAGCCAAGAAGCACGTTGAAGGTTGATGGTGGCGAAATGTGATGCGGCGCAACAACATTCCGGCGCCAACGTGGAACCTGCACAACACAACCCAAGTACTTTGCCCCAACGAAACAGTGAGGTTGTCAATCTCACCGGCTTGCTGTAACAAAGGATTAACCGTATTGTGTGGAAGATGATTGTTTGCAAGAAAACAGTAAAACAAGTATTGCAGTAGATTGTATGCGATGTAAAGAATAGGACCGGGGTCCACAGTTCACTAGAGGTGTCTCTCCCATAAGATAAAAGCATGTTGGGTGAACAAATTACAGTCGGGCAATTGACAAATAGAGAAGGGCATAACAATGCATATACATGATATGATAAATATAGTGAGATTTAATCGGGCATTACGACAAAGTACATAGACCGCCATCCAACCGCATCTATGCCTAAAAAGTCCACCTTCAGTTATCATCCGAACCCCATTCAGTATTAAGTTGCAAAAACACACAATTGCATTAAGTATGGTGCGTAATGTAATCGACAACTACATCCTTAGACATAGAATCAATGTTTTATCCCTAGTGGCAACAGCACATCACAACCTTAGAACTTTCTGTCACTGTCCCAGGTATCAATGAAGGCATGAACCCACTATCGAGCATAAATACTCCCTCTTGGAGTTAAGAGCAAAAACTTGGCCAGAGCCTCTACTAATAACGGAGAGCATGCAAGATCATAAACAACACATAAACAATAGATTGATAATCACCATAACATAGTATTCTCTATCCATCGGATCCCGACAAACACAACATATAGAATTACAGATAGATGATCTTGATCATGTTAGGCAGCTCACAAGATCCAACAATGAAGCACAATTAGGAGAAGACGACCATCTAGCTACTGCTATGGACCCATAGTCCAGGGTGTGAACTACTCACTCATCACTCCGGAGGCGACCATGGCGGTGTAGAGTCCTCCGGGAGATGAATCCCCTCTCCGGCAGTGCCGGGGCGATCTCCGAATCCCCCTAGATGGGATTCGCGGCGGCGCGTCTGAAGGTTTTCCGTATCGTGGCTCTCGGTACTGGGGTTTTCGCGACGGAGGCTATTTGTAGGCGGAAGGGCAAAGTCGGAGGGCTGACGAGGGGCCCACACCATAGGGCGGCGCGGGCCCCACTCTGGCCGCGCGGCCCTATGGTGGCGGCGCCTCGTCGCCCACTTCTTATCCCTTTCGGTCTTCTAGAAGCTTCGTGCAAAAATAGGACCCTGGGCGGTGATTTCGTCCAATTCCGAGAATATTTCCTTACTAGGATTTCTGAAACCAAAAACAGCAGAAACAGCAACTGGCTCTTCGGCATCTTGTTAATAGGTTAGTTCCGGAAAATGCGTAAATACGACATATAATGTGCATAAAACATGTAGGTATCATCAATAAAGTAGCATGGAACATAAGAAATTATCGATACGTTGGAGACGTATCAGCATCCCCAAGCTTAGTTCTGCTCGTCCCGAGCAGGTAAAACGATAACAAAGATAATTTCTGAAGTGACATGCCATCATAATCTTGATCATACTATTTGTAAACATATGTAATGAATGCAGCGATCAAAACAAAGGTAATGACATGAGTAAACAAGTGAATCATAAAGCAAATACTTTTCATGAATAGTACTTTCAAGACAAGCATCAATAAGTCTTGCATAAGAGTTAACTCATAAAGCAATAAATCAAAGTAAAGGTGTTGAAGCAACACAAAGGAAGATTAAGTTTCAGCGGTTGCTTTCAACTTATAACATGTATATCTCATGGATATTGTCAACATAAAGTAATATAACAAGTGCAATATGCAAGTATGTAGGAATCAATGCACAGTTCACACAAGTGTTTGCTTCTTAAGGTGGAGGGAGATAGGTAAACTGACTCAACAATAAAAGTAAAAGAAAGGTCCTTCAAAGAGGAAAGCATCGATTGCTGTATTTGTGCTAGAGCTTTTATTTTGAAAACATGAAACAATTTTGTCAACGGTAGTAATAAAGCATATGAGTTATGTAAATTATATCTTACAAGTTGCAAGCCTCATGCATAGTGTACTAATAGTGCCCGCACCTCGTCCTACTTAGCTTGGACTACCGGATCTTTGCATGCCATGTTTCAACCAAGTGTCACAAAGGGGTACCTCCATGCCGCCTGTACAAAGGTCTAAGGAGAAAGCTCGCATTTTGGATTTCTCGCTTTTGATTATTCTCAACTTAGACATCCATACCGGGACAACATGGACAACAGATAATGGACTCCTCTTAAATGCATAAGCATGTAGCAACAATTATTATTCTCATATGAGATTGAGGATATATGTCCAAAACTGAAACTTCAACCATGATTCATGGCTTTAGTTAGCGGCCCAATGTTCTTCTCTAACAATTTGCATGCTCCAATCATTAAGGTGATAGATCCTTCAGACAAGACGGACATGCATAGCAACTCACATGATATTCAACAATAGTTGATGGCGTTCCCCAGAAGCATGGTTATCGCACAACAAGCAACTTAATAAAAGATAAAGTGCATAAGTACATATTCAATACTACGATAGTTTTTAAGGCTATTTTGTCCCATGAGCTATATATTGCAAAGGTGAATGATGGAATTTTAAAGGTAGCACTCAAGCAATTTACTTTGGAATGGCGGAGAAATACCATGTAGTAGGTAGATATGGTGGACACAAATGGCATAGTAGTTGGCTCAAGGATTTTGGATGCATGAGAAGTATTCCCTCTTGATACAAGGTTTAGGATAGCAAGGTTATTTGAAGCAAACTCAAGGATGAACCGTGCAGCAAAACTCACATAAAAGACATATTGTAAACATTATAAGACTCTACACCGTCTTCCTTGTTGTTCAAAACTCAATACTAAATATTATCTAGACCTTAGAGAGACCAAATATGCAAATCAAATTTTAGCAAGCTCTATGTATTTCTTCATTAATGGGTGCAAAGCATATGATGCAAGAGCTTAAACATGAGCACAACAATTGCCAAGTATCACATTATCCAAGACATTTTAGAATTACTACATGTAGAATTTTCCAATTCCAACCATATAACAATTTAACGAAGAAGAAACTTCGCCTTGAACATTATGAGTAAAGCCTAAGGACATATTTGTCCATATGCAACAGCGGAGCGTGTCTCTCTCCCACAAAGTGAATGCTAGGATCCATTTTATTCAAACAAAAACAAAAACAAAAACAAACCGACGCTCCAAGTAAAGAATACAAGATGTGACTGAATAAAAATATAGTTTCAGGGGAGGAACCTGATGATGTGTCGATGAAGAAGGGGATGCCTTGGGCATCCCCAAGCTTAGACGCTTGAGTCTTCTTAAAATATGCAGGGGTGAACCACGGGGCATCCCCAAGCTTAGAGCTTTCACTCCTCTTGATCATAGTATATCATACTCCTCTTGACCCTTGAAAACTTCCTTCACACCAAACTTCAAGCAAACTCATTAGAGGGTTAGTGCACAATTAATAATTCACACATTCAGAGGTGACACAATCATTCTTTACACTTCTGGACATTGCATAAAGCTACTGGACATTAATGGACCAAAGAAATTCATCCAACATAGCAAAAGAGGCAATGCGAAATAAAAGGCAGAATCTGTCAAAAACAGAACAGTCCGTAAAGACGAATTTTAAAATGGCACCAGACTTGCTCAAATGGAAAAACTAAAAACTAATGAAAGTTGCGTACATATCTGAGGATCACACTCGTAAATTGGCAGATTTTTTCGAATTTTCTACAGAGACTTGTGCCCAGATTCGTGACAGACAGCAATGCTGTTTCTGCGCAGCGATCCCAAATATAACATCAACTTTGACATAGAAACTTTACTTGGCACAAAAACATGATAAGGAGAGGTTGCTACAGTAGTAAACAACTTCCAAGACTCAACAAAACAAAAAATTGCTGTAGTAAAAACATGGGTTGTCTCCCATAAGCGCTTTTCTTTAACGCCTTTCAGCTAGGCGCAGAAAGTGCAAATCAAGTATTATCGAGAGTAGAAGCATCAACATCATAACTTGTTCTAATAATAGAATCAAAAGGCAACTTCATTCTCTTTCTAGGGAAGTGTTCCATACCTTTCTTGAGAGTAAATTGATATTTAATATTACCTTCCCTCATATCAATAACAGCACCAACGGTTCGAAGAAAAGGTCTTCCCAACACAATAGGACAAGATGCATTGCATTCGATATCCAAGACAACAAAATCAACGGGGACAAGGTTATTGTTAACCGTAATGTGCACATTATCAATCCTCCCCAAAGGTTTCTTTTTAACATTATCGGCAAGATTAACATCCAAATAACAATTCTTCAATGGTGGCAAGTCAAGCATATCATAAATCTTTTTAGGCATAACAAATACTTGCACCAAGATCACATAGAGCATTACATTCAAAGTCATTGAATTTCATTTTAATGATGGACTCCCAACCATCTTCTAACTTTCTAGGAATAGAAGTTTCAAGTTTTAGTTTCTCTTCTCTAGCTTTTATGAGAGCATTTGTAATATGTTTTGTAAAGGCTAAATTTATAGCACTAGCATTAGGACTTTTAGCAAGTTTTTGTAAGAACTTTATAACTTCAGAGATGTGGCAATCATCAAAATCTAAATCATTATGAGCTACAGCAATGGGATCATTGTTCCCAAGGTTGGAAAAAATTTCAGCAGTTTTATCACAAGCAGTTTCAGCAGTTTTAGCAGTTTCAGGCAGTTTTGTTCGCTTTGCACTAGGAGTAGAAACATTGCCAACACCAATTATTTTACCATTGATAGTAGGAGGTGCAGCAACATGTGAAGAATTAGCATTACTAGTGGTGGTAATAGTCCAAACTTTAGCTACATTATTCTTTTTAGCTAGTTTTTCATTTTCTTCTCTATCCCACCTAGCACGCAATTCAGCCATTAATCTTATATTCTCATTAATTCTAACTTGGATGGCATTTGCTGTAGTAGTAATCTTATTATCAATATCATTATTAGGCATAACTTTCAATTTTAAAAGATTAACATCAGAGGCAAGTCTATCAACTCTAGAAGCAATAATATCAATTTTATCAAGCTTTTCCTCAACAGATTTGTTAAAAGCAGTTTGTGTACTAATAAATTCTTTAAGCATAGCTTCAAGACCAGAGGGTACACTCCTATTATTATTGTAAGAATTCCCATAAGAATTACCATAACCATTACCATTAGCAGAAGGATATGGCCTATAGTTATTACCAGAGTTGTTCCTATAAGCATTGTTGTTGAAATTATTATTTTTAATGAAATTCACATCAACATTTTCTTCTTGAGCAACCAATGAAGCTAAAGGAACATTATTTGGATCTACATTAGATCTACCATTCACAAGCATAGACATAATCACATCAATCTTATCATTCAAGGAAGAGGTTTCTTCAACAGAATTTACCTTTTTACCTTGTGGAGCTCTTTCTGTGTGCCATTCAGAGTAATTTATCATCATATCATCAAGAAGTTTTGTAGCCGCCCCAAAGTGATGGACATAAAGGTACCTCCAGCAGCTGAATCCAATAAATTCCGCGAAGAAAAATTTAGTCCTGCATAGAAGGTTTGGATAATCATCCAAGTAGTCAGTCCATGGGTTGGGCAATTCTTTACCAAAGTTTTCATTCTCTCCCATGCTTGAGAAACATGTTCAGTATCTAATTGCTTAAAATTCATTATGCTACTTCTCAAAGATATAATTTTAGTGGGAGGATAATATCTACCAATAAAAGCATCCTTACATTTAGTCCATGAATCAATACTATTCTTAGGTAAAGATAGCAACCAATCTTTAGCTCTTCCTCTTAATGAGAAAGGAAACACTTTCAATTTAATAATATCACCATCTACATCCTTATACTTTTGCATTTCACAAAGTTCAACAAAATTATTGAGATGGGCAGCAGCATCATCAGAACTAACACCAGAAAATTGATCTCTCATAACCAGGTTTAGTAAAGCAGGTTTAATTTCAAAGAATTCTGCTGTAGTAGCAGGTGGAGCAATAGGTGTGCATAGGAAATAATTATTATTTGCATTTGTGAAGTCACACAACTTAGTATTTTCAGGGGTATTCATTTTAGCAACGGTAAATAAAGCAAACTAGATAAAGTAAATGCAAGTAACTATTTTTTTGTGTTTTTGATATGGAGAGCAAGACAGTAAATAAAGTAAAACTAGCAACTAATTTTTTTGTGTTTTGTTTAGGTGCAGCAAATAAAGTAGTAAATAAAATAAAGCAAGACAAAAACAAAGTAAAGAGATTGAGAAGTGGAGACTCCCCTTGCAGCGTGTCTTGATCTCCCGGCAACGGCGCCAGAAAAAGAGCTTGATGGCGTGTAACTCACACGTTCGTTGGGAACCCCAAGAGGAAGGTATGATGCGCACAGTAGCAAGTTTTCCCTCAGAAAGAAACCAAGGTTTAATCGAACCAGGAGGAGCCAAGAAGCACGTTGAAGGTTGATGGTGGCGAAATGTGATGCGGCGCAACAACAGGGATTCCGGCGCCAACGTGGAACCTGCACAACACAACCCAAGTACTTTGCCCCAACGAAACAGTGAGGTTGTCAATCTCACCGGCTTGCTGTAACAAAGGATTAACCGTATTGTGTGGAAGATGATTGTTTGCAAGAAAACAGTAAAACAAGTATTGCAGTAGATTGTATGCGATGTAAAGAATAGGACCGGGGTCCACAGTTCACTAGAGGTGTCTCTCCCATAAGATAAAAGCATGTTGGGTGAACAAATTACAGTCGGGCAATTGACAAATAGGGAAGGGCATAACAATGCATATACATGATATGATAAATATAGTGAGATTTAATCCGGGCATTACGACAAAGTACATAGACCGCCATCCAACTGCATCTATGCCTAAAAAGTCCACCTTCACGTTATCATCCGAACCCCATTCAGTATTAAGTTGCAAAGCAACAGACAATTGCATTAAGTATGGTGCGTAATGTAATCGACAACTACATCCTTAGACATAGAATCAATGTTTTATCCCTAGTGGCAACAGCACATCACAACCTTAGAACTTTCTGTCACTGTCCCAGGTGTCAATGAAGGCATGAACCCACTATCGAGCATAAATACTCCCTCTTGGAGTTAAGAGCAAAAACTTGGCCAGAGCCTCTACTAATAACGGAGAGCATGCAAGATCATAAACAACACATAAACAATAGATTGATAATCACCATAACATAGTATTCTCTATCCATCGGATCCCGACAAACACAACATATAGAATTACAGATAGATGATCTTGATCATGTTAGGCAGCTCACAAGATCCAACAATGAAGCACAATTAGGAGAAGACGACCATCTAGCTACTGCTATGGACCCATAGTCCAGGGGTGAACTACTCACTCATCACTCCGGAGGCGACCATGGCGGTGTAGAGTCCTCCGGGAGATGAATCCCCTCTCCGCAGGGTGCCGGAGGCGATCTCTGAATCCCCCGAGATGGGATTCGCGGCGGCGGCGTCTCGGAAGGTTTTCCGTATCGTGGCTCTCGTACTGGGGTTTTGCGACGGAGGCTATTTGTAGGCGAAAGGGCAAAGTCGGAGGGCTGACGAGGGGCCCACACCATAGGCGGCGCGGCCCCTCGGCCGCGCGGCCCTATGGTGGCGGCGCCTCGTCGCCCCTTCTTATCCCTTTCGGTCTTCGGAAGCTTCGTGCAAAAATAGGACCCGGGCGTGATTTCGTCCAATTCCGAGAATATTTCCTTACTAGGATTTCTGAAACCAAAAACAGCGAAAACAATGGCTCTTCGGCATCTTGTTAATAGGTTAGTTCCAGAAAATGCGTAAATACGACATATAATGTGCATAAAACATGTAGGTATCATCAATAAAGTAGCATGGAACATAAGAAATTATCGATACGTTGGAGACGTATCAGGCCATACATCGGACCTTTCAAGATACTGAGTCAGAACCGAGGTTTAGCCTTTGAATTGGATCTACCAGGAAGACTAGCTCAAGTTCACAATGTATTCCATGTGTCGCAACTCAGGAAATGCTTAAAGACCCCAGATGAGCCAGTATCACATGCTGAGATCGAGTTACAACCAGATTTGACTTACATCGAGAAGCCAGCCAAGATTCTCGAGGAGAACTGGAAACAACTCAGGAATAGAGCTATAAAGTACTGCAAGATACAATGGAAGCATCACCCCGTGAGGGAAGCCACCTGGAAAAAGAAGAAGACTGAGGAAAACATACCCCAAACTGTTCAGGTATTACAACCACAACTTCGGGACGAAGTTTTCTTTAAGGGGGAAAGGTTGTAATGTCCCAGGTTTAGAGACGATCGAGGGGTAGATTTTAGAAAGGGATGTGCATTGCATTGCAAATTCTGGGGAAATTTCACGCTTTTAAACAAAAACTGCATCAAAGGGGGACAAGTTTCTCTCTCGACACCTTACAGGGTTAGGGTTTCGAGAGTGCGACAAACTTGCATCTCACCTATCTAGTTTAGGGTTTTGAGAAGAGAGGGGAGAGATTGCATCAAATTTAAGTTGCATGATTGAATTCAAACCAAAGTTGAATTTGAATTTCAAATTCAATCATTAAATGGATATCTCACAATTCAAACTTGAGATAATTCAATAAACAATTATAAGTAATCAAGAATATAAATAGTACAACAATTATATAAAGCTCATTAAGAAAAATGGGAGCTTTATTGATAATCACACATAATACATTGTCATTTACAATATCCAGAATAGTAATATGAAATATTACAACACATTACATAAATTGGCAAAATAGAAGAAAGAAAATAAAAGAAAAGTACAAGGTAATATACTATCCTAAATACTACAAAGTAATCTCCATTTGAACTTGGATTTGATGATCTTCATGCCCATTTGGATCATCAGATTGATCCCTGCATAAATCAAAGCAAAAACAAGTTATGCCAAGTGGCATAGCCACTTGGCAGGTTAGAAAGAAATGGAAATGGTGGATAATACCAAGTTCTGCCGAGCTGATCCACTCTCACAGCCAAGTGCAAAGTATCAGGATACACACACACAGCCTGCTCACAAGGCTGTGTGCATGGAGCACAACACACACACACAGCTAGTGAGTCACCAACACATGCCAGGCCTTGTTGTCGACCAGAGAAGAAGAAGAAGATCATATAAAAGCTTTTCACAGCCCAAAACCCTAGCCATTAGCTTCATCCATCGACAGGCAGCAGGGTAAGTCATAAGATACCAAGAACAGCTCAAGAACACCAAGAACAGGTGAACAGCTAGAGCTGTTTCACCTATTCCCCAATCACCAGAAAATAAACCAAGATATCAAGCTTGCAAGGAGGAGCAGGGCAAGCCAAGAACTCAATCAGCAGCTGAACCTCTACACCAACACCCATTTCTAGGAGCTGGAGTGAGGTATACACATAGAATCATGAGCAAGCATCTGTCTTGCTCATAAATAAGCATGTGCATCAAACACACACAAGCCATAGGGTGTGAGTACCCTGTTTGTGTCATCATCTGGCTACCAAGTCAGTGGTGCAAGCAAATATGGGTGAGCCAATAGGTAATCACCAAGGGAACACTGGTTAGACCAAGTCAGTGGCTTAACCAAGGCAATCCAGCAAGGAAATGAACCTACTTAGTCAACCAAAGTCACCTAGCACCTAAAACCTAGTACACCATCAGACTGATAGACAATATGTGTCTATCCATGTTTGTCAACATCAAAGACCACTGGGAATCCATAAAGGGATTAACCAGTAATGCATTCACCAAATTACAGCAAGCCAACAAAGGTGGGAGCTACCCTAACAGCAAAGAATTGCTGTCAAGGCCACCTCAACCACTTTACCAAACCCAACAGAGAAGCCATGCACAGATATCATCACCCAGATGGGTTCAAAAAGAAGCTAGGGTTCCCAACAGATGTTGGCATCCCTCTAGCTCAATCAAATTAACTGTAAGATGATCACAACTGCAAGCAGTTCACATCATTTATCCACTTAGCCAAGCAAGACAACACAGATAAATGAATATACAAGTAATCAATACACCAGAGCCTTGCAGTGGATCCAATGGATCACTGCAAGCAACAACAATTGCTTAAGCCAACAACAGCACACACCAGTACTTATATGTCACCCACACACAGCTCAAATTAAGCACTAGTAAGGCACAAGATGAAGCACCACAGCTTTTAACAAGCAACTGATGATCACAAGATCATCAGAAGCTTGCTAGAGCATGCCAGAGCATGCTAGGGCATCACTGGCATCACACAGGAATTATATAAATTAAACAGCCACAGTTAAGCAACAATTGAATCACAGACAAGTACATAAACCATTTTTATGATTGTATCCAGAGGCATATCATCAAGGAATTGATGTATATGGACAACAATTAAGCAAGGCCAAGCCTACCATGAGCCAGAGTCCAATAAGCATCACACAAATAGCACTGGCACTTGCAAATATGCAAGGATTCATCCCAGAAATCAAGCCAGGGGCAACTAACTAGATACACAGCATAGGTACAGTACCAGTAGCATCTCAAGACCAACCTAGCATGACAGGAGCATCATAGAATGTTCATGAGCAAGTGTTCATGAGTCACAACAATACAGAAGATGAGCACAGATACTTAGCTCAGAGAGAGGAGTATACCAGCATGAGCACAAGAATAGAACCAAGTCATGGCAGTAGAGCAATAGCAGCAGCTAGCCAAAAGAGCAGCAGTAGCACACACGCATGCATAGCAAGCACAAGCAGTAGAGCATGGCAGAGAAGGAAGAAGCAGGGGAGAAGATGGAGGCGCGCGTACCTGGAGCGGAGCACCACGGCGTGCCATGGCGGCACGGCGGCACGGGCCAACCACGGCAGCGCCAAGCCGCGGCCAGGCCTGGCGTCGCCGAGCGCGAGCGCCCCATCACCACCACGACAGCGCCCACGGCGGCGTCACGGCGCCAGAGTCGCCGGTGAGCGACGCATCACCGCGCAACCTCATAGCCGTGCGGGCGAACGCGACGGGGGCGAACGAAGAAGGAGACGAAGAACAGATCGAGCCGGAGGATCTGGTGCGCCGTCGTGAGGCGGTCCAGATCCGCCGCATCTCGTCGCCGGAGTTGGCCGGAGACGGCCGGAGTATTTCAGCGAAGGCGGCGGCGACCACGGCATCGCCAGAGAGTCGAGGGGGGATTAGGGTTTCTGCGCGAGGAAGAGAGGAGAGGACGAGTGGGCCGACCGAGCCGAACTGGTGGCTCGGGTGCGACCTAACCCACTGGGCCGCACTGACATGTGGGCCCAGGGGCATTTTTGCCATTTCATAATTCAATTAAAATACATAAACTTTGGAAAAGCACAATAAATATTTAATAGCTCTAAAAAAATAATTAAAAATATGAAAATTGATCAGCATAAAATTCTCTACCTGAATAAAATATCAAAGGGAATTTTTGAAGACAACTAAGAATAAGTCTTAATTTGATGATTTAAATAATCATTTAATATTTTTAATATTAAAAATAAGTCCATAAATATTATTGGACATTCAAAACACCTTGACAACATTTCAAGGTTGTATTTTACCCTAAACAGAGTATCCCTAAATTGTTCTTAGTATTAACCTTCCACATAAAATAATAAAACACCGGAAAGGGGGGAACAACCCTAAAAGCTGAATCATGCATAATTGCTTCTTTAACCATTGCCCTTATCGGACAATGATGCTATTTTTCAGCAACAGAGGACAAGGGTCAGTCCACACCATCCAACTGCAACACCTTCTGTTCAGGCAAGTTCATCGCTTGCTCATGTCATTTGAGTATTTTTACCAAATTACTTGCAAAGTACTATGTTTATCACTATTGCATAAAAAACAAAACCACTATTTTCATAACTATGAATATGACTATGTGGTGGGCAATGGAACCATGGATTGTGTTGATATGGTGGAGTTTCCATTGCAAGGGTTTATATCCATCTAGGATTAAACAACAAATGTCGTCCAGTGATTCTTGTGCCGTATAAACCGTGTTCACCATAAGATCTGGAGTGGGACGGAGTAGTCAAAAGTGTTTCCACCTCTCATTCATCAACGGACGCGCTTTACCGTAGACACTTGTTATCTGTCGGGGGCAAGCGGTGGGCTGGGGAAGCCTTAAGTCCCCACGGCATTGTCCGTATACACTTGTCGCCCGAAGAGCAAGCGGTGGGCTGGGGAAGCCTTAAGTTCCCCACGGTTATTGCGGTCTATGATGGATTGCAGCTACTGGCGAAGGAGTTTGGTTCGATCCCAAACTGTTGTCGTGGTCGGGGTCCACCCGTGAGTGGGAATAATGGGACCGACGAGGACCCAGGGTCGGGGTATGCAACAAAGGGTGGGTGTTCGAGGTAGCGGAGGAACATGATTGACTAGGACCTTATACCGGGCCTCACACCAAAGGAAGTGTGGACGGGAAAGCTGCCCGGTTGGCACCAAGGTAAAGATCTCTTATGGGTAAAGAAACACACCTCTGCAGAGTGTAACTAATCGTGACCAGTCACTCCTTGTTCCGGGATTTGGAGCTGCGAACGCTGCCGGAAAGGAACTCCATGAAGTTCTAGTAAACCGGTGAAGGCTGACGGACATAGTTCTTCTGAATAAAATCAACCTTTTGAAGAAATGGTTATTAAAACCTGCATGGTACCAGACTTTCTGGTCTGGTATCGTAGTTAGTGCATTAAACACCTCTTTCCTAATATGAACTTGTTGAGTACGCTCGTACTCATACCACTCTTAAATCCCCTGCTTAGACTGTCTGAACCATCTGGAGGAGGACAACGACAACCCTGACGGAGCCGACATCATCGGCTATGACGAACCAGACCTATCTGGAGGTGTCGAAGGCATAGACTACCTGATAGTCTACGGAACCGGGGAAGGTTCCGGAGGAGAACAATCTTAGACTCAGTAATAGTAGTAGTAGTACCCGAGCAGTCCGAACTCTTAGTAAATTAACTGCTCGTTGGAATAAATGTATAGTCTCGTGAGACTTCTATATTGTAAGTTAAGTTGGGTTCGCCTCGAACCCAGGAGTATCCCTCTTAGGACCCAAGAGGAGCTCCGAGATGATATGTATATATGGTTTGTAATAATAAATGAATGAGTTATGGACCTGCTATGTTCTGTTGTACTACTCTGAGGGATGTAATATTTGCGGATTGGTACTTCGCGAATGTTATATCAACGACTGGCATACTACAACATGCAGTGGTATGCAGGGCCACCACAGTTAGGCCAGGCTCGTAAGCAGTCGGCCCAGGAAGTTAGATCTAAATTCTGGTGCACGAAGGGGATCCTATTGGCCTCGCAAGAAATCAGATGGGCAAGACTCTCGATAGTACGGGGGCCAAAACAAAGAGAGTTTGGAAGAGAAGGATTGATGTCTACGGGTGCTTCTATTCTTGTAGATAGTGTTGGGCCTCCAAGAGCAGAGGTTTGTAGAACAGCAGCAAGTTTTCCCTTAAGTGGATCACCCAAGGTTTATCGAACTCAGGGAGGAAGAGGTCAAAGATATCCCTCTCAAGCAACCCCAATCACGATACAAGAAGTCTCTTGTGTCCCCAACACACCTAATACACTTGTCAGATGTATAGGTGCACTAGTTCGGCGAAGAGATGGTGAAATACAAGTAGTATGTATGTATATGAGTGGTAATAGCAATCTGAATAAAATATGGCAGCAAGTAAACATGCAAAAAAACAGTAAATAAGCGGTGTTTGCAGTATTGGAAACAAGGCCTAGGCATCATACTTTCACTAGTGGACACTCTCAACATTGATCGCATAATAAATAACTCTTTCTCATATGTGCTACATACACTCTTTTGTTGGATGACAAACACCAGTCGTTGTGTAGGGCTACAAGAGCACCTCAATACCGGAGTTAACAAGCTCCACAACATTCGATGTTCATATTTAAGTAACCTTAGAGCATAATAGATCTTTGCAAAATAAACCAAGAACTAACATAGCATACACACTGTCCACATTACACTATGAAAGGAGGAATAGATCACATCAATACTATCATAATGATAATTAACTCCACAACCTACAAGAGATCATGATCACAGCCTACGACAAGAACCACACGGTGCACACACTAGTCACCTTTACACCATGCAGGAGGAATAGACTACTTTAATAACATCACATGAGTAGCACACAACTAGTAGCGATACAAAGCTCATCATATGGATCTCAATCATGTAAAGCAGCTCATGAGATCATTGTATTGAAGTACATAGGAGAGATTAACCACATAGCTACCGGTACAGCCCCGGCCTCGATGGAGAACTACTCCCTCCTCATGGGAGCAGCAGCGGTGATGAAGATGGCGGTGGAGATGGCAGCGGTGTTGATGGAGAAGCCTTCCGGGGCACTTCCTCGTCCCGGCGGCGTGCCGGACAAAGACTCTGTCCCCCGGATCTTGGCTTCGCGATGGCGGCGGCTCGGAACTTTTCTCGTACCGTGGCTTATTCGTATCGGGGTTTTAGGTCAGGGACCTTATATAGGCGAAAGGGGAGCCTCGGAGGGGCCTGGTGGGGCCAGACACCAGGCCGGCGCGCCCCCCCCCCCTCAGGCCGCGCCGCCTTAGTGTGTGGGGCCCCTGGCCCCCTCTGGTCCCTCTCGGGTGTTCTGGAAGCTTCCGGGGAAAATAGGGTACTGGGCGTTGATTTCGTCCGATTCCGAGAATATTTCCTTACTAGGATTTCTGAAACCAAAAACAGCAGAAAACAGGAACTGACACTTCGACATCTCGTCAATAGGTTAGTGCCGGAAAACGCATCAAAACGATATAAAGTGTGAACAAAACATGTAGGTATTGTCATAAAACAAGCATGGAACATCAGAAATTATAAATACGTTGGAGACGTATCAGCATCCCCAAGCTTAGTTCCTACTCGTCCTCGAGTAGGTAAACGATAACACAAATAATTTCTGAGGTGACATGCTACCATCATATTCTTGATCAACATTATTGCAAAGCATATGACATGAATGAAGTGATTCAAAGCAATGATCTATAGGTTGCTAACAAATAGATAACATATAGCAAAACTTTTCATGAATAGTACTTTCAAGACAAGTATCAAAAAGTCTTGCATAAGAGTTAACTCATAAAGCAATAAATTCTTAGTAAAGGCATCGAAGCAACACAAAGGAAGATATAAGTTTCAGCAGTTGCTTTCAACTTTCAACATGCATATCTCATGGATAATTGTCAACATAGAGTAATATGATGAATGCAAATAAGCAAGTATGTAAGAATCAATGCACAGTTGACACAAGTGTTTGCTTCTAAGATGGAAGGAAATAGGTAAACTGACTCAACATAAAGTAAAAGATAGGCCCTTCGCAGAGGGAAGCAGGGATTAAATCATGTGCTAGAGCTTTTTAAGTTTTGAAATCATATAGAGAGCATAAAAGTAAAATTTTGAGAGGTGTTTGTTGTTGTCAACGAATGGTAATGGGTACTCTAACTATCTTATCAACCAGACTTTCAAGAGCGGCTCCCAAGAAGGACGTTATCTCTACCAGCAAGGTAGATCATCCCTCTTCTCTTTTGTTTACACATGTACTTTAGTTTTATTTATTAGATGACACTCCCCCCAACCTTTGCTTACACAAGCCATGGCTAACCGAATCCTCGGGTGCCTTCCAACATTCACATACCATGGAGGAGTGTCTATTTGCAAATTTAAGTTGCTTACTGATGAATCAGAGCAAAACATGTGAAGAGAATTATTAATGCAAGTTAATTAATTGGGGCTGGGAACCCCATTGCCAGCTCTTTTTGCAAAATTATTGGATAAGCGGATGAAGCCACTAGTCCATTGTGAAAGTCTGTCAAAAGTAAATGACAAGATAGAAAGATAAAACACCACATACTTCCTCATGAGCTATAAAACATTGACACAAATAAGAGGTAATAGCTTTTGAATTGTTTAAAGGTAGCACATGAAGTATTTACTTGGAATGGCAGGAAATACCACATAGTAGGTAGATATGGTGGACACAAATGGCATGGGTTTTGGCTCAAGGTTTTGGATGCACGAGAAGCATTTCCTCTCAGTACAAGGCTTTGGCTAGCAAGGTTGTTTGAAGCAAACACAAGTATGAACCGGTACAGCAAAACTTACATAAGAACATATTGCAAGCATTATAAGACTCTACACTGTCTTCCTTGTTGCTCAAACACTTTTACCAGAAAATATCTAGACCTTAGAGAGACCAATCATGCAAACCAAATTTCAACAAGCTCTACAGTAGTTCTCCACTACTAGATTTAAACTACATGATGCAAGAGCTTAAACATGATATATGAGAGCTCAAAACAATTGCCAAGTATCAAATTATTCAAGACCATATGAAGTATTTTCTTATTCCAACCAAATAGCAACAAGTGAAGCGATCAACTTTCGCCCTTGAACATTAAAAGCACAAACGAAGAACACTAGTGTTCATATGAAAAAGTGGAGCGTGTCTCTCTCCCACACAAGGATGAACTTATTCAGGGAATGAAAATAACAAAACGAAAATAAAAGCACACAGACGCTCCAAGTAAAATACATAAGATGTGACTGAATAAAAATATAGTTTCACTAGAAGAAACCGATAAGTTGTCGATGAAGAAGGGGATGCCTTGGGCATCCCCAAGCTTAGATGCTTGAGTCTTCTAAAAATATGCAGGGATGAACCACGGGGGCATCCCCAAGCTTAGACCTTTCACTCTTTCTTGATCATAGTATATCACCCTCTTCTATTGACCCTTGAAAACTTCTGCCACACCAAACTTCAAGCAAACTCATTAGAGGGTTAGTGCATAATCAAAATTCACATGTTCAGAGGTGACACAATCATTCTTAACACTTCTGGACATTGCACAAAACTTATGAAAGTTAATGGAACAAAGAAACCCATTCAACAAAGCAAAAGCGGCAATGCGAAATAAAAGGCAGAATCTGTCAAAAACAGAACAGTCCGTAAAGATGAATCTGAAAGGGGCACTTAACTTGCTCAAACGGAAAAACTCAAAACTAATGAAAGTTGCGTACATATCTGAGGATCACACACGTAAATTTGCAGATTTGTTTGATTTTTTTACAGAGACTTCTGCTCAAATTCGTGACAGACAGCAATGATGTTTCTGCGCAGCAATCCAAATCTAGCATCAACTTTACCATAGAGACTTTACTTGGCACAAAAACATGATAAGGAGAGGTTGCTACAGTAGTAACCAACTTCCAAGACTCAACAAAACAAAAATTGCTGTAGTAAAATAAACACATGGGTTATCTCCCAAGAAGTTCTTTCTTTATAGCCATTAAGATGGGCTCAGCAGTTTTAATGATGCACTCGCAAGAAATAAGAGTTGAAGCAAAAGAGAGCATCAAGAAGCAAATTCAAAGCATATTTAAGCCTAACCCACTTCCTATGAAAAGGAATCTTGTACACAAATAAATTCATGAAGAACAAAGTGGCAAGCATAGAAAAGCAACACAAGCGCAATTTCAAGATTCTCAACATAAAGAGGGGAAACTTAATATTATTAAGATGCATATAACCATGTTTCCCTCTCTCATAATAACTTTCAGTAGCATCATGAACAAACTCAACAATATAACTATCACATAAAACATTCTTGTCATGAGCCACATACATAAAATTATTACTCTCCACATAAGCATAATCAATTTTATTAGTTGTAGTGGGAGAAAATTCAACAAAGTAGCTATCATTATTATTCTCATCAAGTGTAGGAGGCATAGTATAATCATCATAAAATTTACTCTCCATAGTAGGCGACACCAAAAGACCACTATCATTATAATCATCATAAATAGGAGGCAAAGTATCATCAAAGAAAATTTTCTCCTCAATGCTTGGGGGACTAAAAATATCATGCTCATCAAAACCAGCTTCCCCAAGCTTAGAATTTTCCATATCATTAACAACAATGGTGTTCAAAGCGTTCATACTAATATCATTGCTACCAGCATGCAAATAAGATTCCATAGGTTTTCTAATTTTCGCAGCAAACAATCCATGTCTTAACTCAGGAAATAAAATAAGAAGCTCATTGTTGCTCTCCATTATGCCTAACTAGTGTAAACAAGAAACCAAAGGATGCAATTGCAGGATCTAAAGGAAATAGCTTCGAGTACTTACAACGGCGCCGAAAAATAGCTTAGTAGCCGAGATCCGGAGTGTGAGTACCTTTTACCTTTCCTCCCCGACAACGGCGCCAGAAAATAGCTTGATGTCTACGGGTGCTTCTATTCTTGTAGACAGTGTTGGGCCTCCAAGAGCAGAGGTTTGTAGAACAGCAACAAGTTTTCCCTTAAGTGGATCACCCAAGGTTTATCGAACTCAGGGAGGAAGAGGTCAAAGATATCCCTCTCAAGCAACCCTGCAATCACGATACAAGAAGTCTCTTGTGTCCCCAACACACCTAATACACTTGTCAGATGTATAGGTGCACTAGTTCGGCGAAGAGATGGTGAAATACAAGTAGTATGGATGTATATGAGTGGTAATAGAAATCTGAATAAAATATGGCAGCAAGTAAACATGCAACACAACAGTAAATAAGAGGTGTTTGCAGTATTGGAAACAAGGCCTAGGGATCATACTTTCACTAGTGGACACTCTCAACATTGATCGCATAATAAATAACTCTTTCTCATATGTGCTACATACACTCTTTTGTTGGATGACAAACACCAGTCGTTGTGTAGGGCTACAAGAGCACCTCAATGCCGGAGTTAAGCTCCACAACATTCGATGTTCATATTTAAATAACCTTAGAGCATAATAGATCTTTGCAAAATAAACCAAGAACTAACATAGCATACACACTGTCCACATTACACTATGAAAGGAGGAATAGATCACTTCAATACTATCATAATGATAATTAACTCCACAACCTACAAGAGATCATGATCATAGCCTACGACAAGAACCACACGGTGCACACACTAGTCACCTTTACACCATGCAGGAGGAATAGACTACTTTAATAACATCACATGAGTAGCACACAACTAGTAGCGATACAAAGCTCATCATATGGATCTCAATCATGTAAAGCAGCTCATGAGATCATTGTATTGAAGTACATAGGAGAGATTAACCACATAGCTACCGGTACAGCCCCGAGCCTCGATGGAGAACTACTCCCTCCTCATGGGAGCAAGCAGCGGTGATGAAGATGGCGGTGGAGATGGCAGCGGTGTCGATGGAGAAGCCTTCCGGGGCACTTCCCCGTCCCGGCGGCGTGCCGGAACAGAGACTCCTGTCCCCCAGATCTTGGCTTCGCGATGGCGGCGGCTCGGAACTTTCTCGTACCGTGGCTTATTCGTATCGGGGTTTTAGGTCAGGGGCCTTATAGGCGAAAGGGGAGCCTCGGAGGGGCCCTGGTGGGGCAGACACCAGGCCGGCGCGCCCCCCTCAGGCCGCGCCGCCTTAGTGTGTGGGGCCCCTGTGGCCCCCTCTGGTCCCTCTTGGGTGTTCTGGAAGCTTCCGGTTTAAATAGGGTACTGGCGTTGATTTCGTCCGATTCCGAGAATATTTCCTTACTAGGATTTCTGAAACCAAAAACAGAAAACAGAACTGGCACTTCGGCATCTCGTCAATAGGTTAGTTCCGGAAAACGCATCAAAACGATATAAAGTGTGAACAAAACATGTAGGTATTGTCATAAAACAAGCATGGAACATCAGAAATTATAGATACGTTGGAGACGTATCAAGGATGCGGCAACAAAATGTCTGATACCTAAAATTAATGGTGAAATAAGGCATTAATTCAGATGTTTTCTATTAGTTCTAACACTATGCTCGGATGGCGAGGGGCAGTTAAAGATTACCTTCAGGCCAGAGACCGTTGCGTTGGCGTTGGACGATTCCGCCATCTGATTCGCTGGCGGAGATGAATCTGCGCGGTTGGGGATCTGGGATTCGCGTTGCCGCGAGTTGAATCTGTTCGATGGGCAATTGGAGATCTGAGTTTGGTCCTTTAGACGAGGGTCACAGGTTACCGTTTGAATTTGGGGAATGTCCGCTTGGACCTGTCTAAATAGGTAACTGAGTCTGGCCTTACTGGCGTTTTATGGTAAAAGACCGATGCGTTGCTATCGGCTCTTTGTGCGTTGACCTACTTTGACAATCGGAAAAATCAGACATAGAAGCATTCTTCATTGACTAAGAGGGTTTTTTACAATAAGAGCCGATTGCTCACAAAAGGGAGATCTGCTACCTAATGTACTACTACTAGCCCTATTCTAGTAGTCCCTAGTCTAGGGGCCGGCGCCGTCGCTGCCGTCGCTGCCCTCGTCGTCGCCGTCCTTGCTGCCATCGGCGTTGCTGCCGGCGATGTCTTCGTCGCTGCTGAAGCCGGCAGGGGCTTCTTCTTCTTCTTCGTCGTCGTCGTCGTCCTCCGACCCGGCGCGGAAGCGCTTCGCCGGCGGGTATTCATCGGAGGAGGTGTCGTCCTCCGTTTCCTCCTCCTCGTCGGAGGAGATGTCCTCGCCCCAGGAGAAGGCGTCGTCGTCGCTCTCTTCCTCCAACTCCCCGTCGACGAGGAACTGGAGGTTATCCTCCCCGTCGGTCAAGGATTCATCATCCTCTGACTGACGGAGAAATCCCAATCCGCCTCGTCCCACCACAGTGGGGCGAGGGCCTCGTACGCCGCTATCGGGTCGTACTCCGGCGTCGGCTCACGGGAGGAGGAGGATTGGGAGGAGAGGCCCGAAGAGCAGGAGGCAGAGGAGGAGTCCATGGTTGCAGAGGAGGGGAGTTTCGATTGCTAATGCAGAACAAGAGGATGAGGAGGCAAACTGCTCGGATGAGGTTAAATAAAGGGGATGCAGTGGAAGATGATTCAATGTTGTGGCGGTTTTCGAGGATGCGGTGCCAAAACTGTCAAATCGTGCAGTACGGAGAAGTTGAGAAGGCAAGGCATCATGATGGAAGGGCACTGTAGCGGTTCTGCTCTGCAACGCGGTTCTGCTCTGCTATGTCAAATCATGATGAAGGAAAAAAAAGTGGTTTTGGAATTATTATTGCCAAAACCAGGGGGCATGTGTTATCGCCAGATTTTAGCCAAATTAGGAGATGGGCCGTGATTGAGATGGGCTTAGCGGATATGCACATAAGGTCTTTCTGAATCGGCCTCGTGCGAGAGTTTGGGCTAGATTGCCCGTATATCTGTACATTATGGTAGATCATGTTTTAGTTTAGAATTAAGAGATAGAGTTTGGTTCGTCACAGTTAGGTTTATTCCAAAGATAGAAAGTCTACGAACTATAAATATGTACCTAGGGTTATTGAGAAAGGAGGACGATCACGTTCACAACAAACACAATCTAGGCGCATCGCCACCCCTTGTTTCGAGGGTTTCTTCCGGGTAAGCGTCATGCTGCCCAGATCGCATCTTGCGATCTAGGCAGTATCAGTTTATTCGTTGTTTTGTGTTGCTCGTACTGAAGCCTTGTTGATGGCGAGTAATACCGTTATCATAGATGTTTTGGGGCTAACATCGATACTTTTCTGATATGTTTGCTTAGTTATGCTGCCCCTAAATATCTAGCTGCCTTTGCACCTATCTTAGGTGTAAGGGCAGCATCTTGCTTGGTCTTTATTTAGTAGATCTGATCTGTTATGGTTGTTCCTTGTTCTCCAAGGATTAGTTTGATATCTGCATGGTTAGGCCTTGCAAACGGGTTGAACGATCCAGTAGTGCGTAAGGTATGGTTTGCCGATCCAAGAGGGGTTGTTCCGGGAATCGACTCTGTGTTGGTTTTTAGGCCTCTTCTGGGACTAGTTTTCTTTCGTATCTGCCAGGCTCAACTACGTGTAGGACGTTCCAATTATGCGGTGAAAGCCCTAGACTATCGTAGATCGATTTAACTTGATATTGACAAAGCAGGATCCCCATGTTATCGTAGATCCAATACGAACCATGGGTCAATCGGCTCTTTGAGCCGATTCACAGGGTAACCTGAGAGCCGATCGAGGCTCAGATTTAATATTTACGTGTCTGCCATGCAGGAAATTAATTGAAGCAATCCATCACCTTCCTGACCAGGTATAGGTCAGGTGGCACGTCCTCGCAATAGGGACGTGTGCCGGATTTTTGCGGGCCGTCGCCCGAGGGACCAGGGCCCACCAGCAGTTCTGGGAGCCTCCCGGCTCTTCGTGTTGCTCGTCGCTGCTCGCCGGTGAGTTTTGGCAGGCAACAAGGATAGAGAAGATTTAGTGGCATGGCACTATAATAAACTGGGTCTCTTTTCAGTTCGATCTGATTGCCAATGGGATTATAAATTCGGTAGAAACAACAGAAATACAAGTGTTACCGATGCTGCTTCGAACACTGTTTGGGAAAAGTTATGGGGCCTAGAGATTCCGAATAAGATAAAGATTTTCGGGTGGAGGGTTTTGCATGGGATGATTCCGTGTAAGGGAGTCCTTGCAAACGACACATTGGAAATCAAGGGGGTTGCCCATTATGTAATGATGGATGTGAAGATATCAAACATATGCTCTTTACCTTCCATAGGGCAAAGGAGGTTTGGAGATGCTTGGGTTTAAGTGAGGCTCTTGATGAAATCTTAATCCAAGACATATCAGGTTCAGTGATTGTGGAGGAGATCATAAGGAAGGGTGGTCGTCTTCAACTGATGGACAACTTGGGTTTTGCTGAACTAGTTCTTTGTGCTGGGTGGTACATCTGGTGGGAAAGAAGGAAAAAAGTCCATGATGAGGAGGTACAAGTGCCTTATCGTTCCGCGACATCCATTGTGATTATCACTAAAAAATATATGCAAGCTGTAAAGAAACCTCAGAGGAAGAAAGAGGTGGCTTGGTCGAAACCAATGGAGGGCATGCTGAGAATTAATGTTGATGTTGCGTTTGATAGTCAGTCGGGGAGAGGAGCTGCAGGTGTGGTAATAAGATTTTATACGGGTCAATGTATTACTGCAGCCCAAAGATTTCTACCGTATGTGGTAGATGCACCTATGGCAGAAGCCTATGCTCTTCGAGAGGGACTAGTGTTGGCACAACACATTGGAATTAATAACTTTACTAGTTGAATGCCCGTGCTTCGCCACGGCTCAATAAACTGATCCAACTAAAAAAATTAATTGTAAAACACAAAATTTATGCTTAATTAGTTATGCGTTAAATATGTGAAATGCCATATACAACTCATTTTGGTTGTATGATTGGTTACTACAGAAAAAATAACATCAAACTTCCCTAGAGCCTATATAGCACAAATATCAGTGCGGTTGCTACGGGTTCATTTTCTATTATGTGGATGAATCTGGCGTGAGATGAGGCTGACTCCATCTAAGCCAAGCGATCTGAAAGTTGTTGTTGATGACCAGCTTGGGGAGGACGATGGCGCTCAGCTTGTTGCAATGCCGCCTCTTCTTAGACGCCGAGTGTGAGTTGGTACTTTGCATTGTTTCAATGTAAACATAATTTACATAGGGAATAAAGGAAAATAAAAAATATAATACTAAAAGGTGCATGTAACGCCTGCTACCCTAGCCTACTCCTCGTCATCGTCGAGCACCACAAATTCGGGTATATGTCACATAACCTTTAGAAGCACGTGTCAAATAACCTTTACAAACAAACTGATTTACACATGAATTATTTGGAGCTTCCGTTCGCTGGCATTGTTGCCAAGCTTCCAAACAGCTCGCTTGGGCAGCACAACACCGGCACCTCCAGCCAGCTTCCCTATCCCTATTATTCTTTTTCATAAAAACACGTTTTATGCAAAGTTGGAACTTGTCAATTTTAGAGAAATTTCGCCTGGCAACAATCTCTGCTCACTTTCTCGAGTCCTTTGTTACCAACCCGCCATTGAGCAACCAGATGGTGCTCCTCACACTCATTGACCCTGTCAATCTATGTCAAATATCGAAAAAAGAAGATACACATGAACTCTCTAGACTTAATAGGTTACATGAGTTTTTGCTTTAAAATAGAGATAAATTTTATTACGTGAATTTTCTTTGTAATAAGATAGTTTGTTAAGGTTTCAAAAAAAAGATAGTTTGTTAAGAGGACGGATTTGTTCGGTAGAGACAAGGATATTTAACCTTCAGTCCTTCACTGTGTACAAATTAACATATATTCTTCATCGGAGATATTACAAAATATTAAGTGCATGATAGTTAGAACACCCTGTAAACATCCGATTTAAATATAAATGCTTCCTTTGAGCATACACAAACGCACGGGCATTCTGTTTCGTACCGGATCAAAGAGAATCCTCTGTACTTTAGAGCAAAGTATTAAACCTATGGCAACAAAGAAACCCAGAATGCTTACCAACACAAAAGGATGGTCATCTAAAAAAAAGAGCACAAGGACGACACCACACCATGATTGCTCATCTCCATCTCTGTGCATTAGAGACACCACTGCACCATCATGCATTACACCTATAGTATCAGATTGAGCGGAAGAGTGATGAAGAGGGGAAACATGTAGAACAATATCCCTGTCTCTTGATCATATGCATGTTCAGAGCCACCTTCAAAACCATGTCCAACTCCATGTATTGTCACACCGGTAATCCATCGTTTGGCATCCATGCTGTGGAGAATAGTACCACGCCATCGTCTGACCGAAGGTTGACAGAAGGCACAGACAACTACAAAAGTTCAGATTTGTGGACACCCAAGAAAGCGAAGCTTCCTCCGGTACGCTGCGCATGCAGAGCCTGAGCCTCTGATTGTTCTTGGACAAACATCCTCGGAGTGACTGCTCATACTCTAGTGTGTTCCCATGGAGGCCTCCGCCAGCACGGGAGAGGACAACGTAGGCTGACAGAGTGACAGGCACCACCCAGCACAAATAGCTTTCAGTCTGCGTTGGAGTCTTGGAGAGCATGGCCTTGAGCCCTTGACCGTGGTTGTGCTAGTTTTACCTCCGGCCGCCTTCTTCACGGGCTGAACGCTGGAGCGTGCAGGAAAATTTCAGGGAGCAAGAACTCACCGCATATGAGAGCCAAAACATTTCCCACGACCTCGCTTCGGTTCCCCAACGACCATGGTGAGACTGTCAGATGCAAACAACAAGAAGCGAAGTAGGTGATGTGTGCATTCCTCAGTCGCCGTTGCTTCCACCCATCTTTGGACTCTGATCAGCCCCAAATACCTTGCGAAACACATAGGTATTGGTCTAGAAAAAAGGTATTGGTCTAGAACCTGACCAGAACGGAAACGCCTGCGCCCAACGCTCAAGTCTCGACATCGTCCCAGCCACCTTCGACTCTTCTCCTCTCTCCAAGTCATGTTGCCGACTTGCCGCTAACCTGTCCCCTGCTGCGCCGCCTCACCGGAGCATGTCGTGGTACATACTTGCACTCGAGCGAGCGGAGCATGCCTCTTGCTCGAGCATCTTGTAGTACGGTATGCTGATGACTACCGCTTTGTCTGTCGCGCTGGCTAGCGCACCCACACTGCGAAGGAGAGTAGTCCAAGACCGACCTCATGGGCACCAGCGATCGTCGGCACGCAAGCGCAACGAAGCCCAGGCAGCGGCTGGGGAGGGTTTCATAGGCACAGGCGATTTGCGACGGAGACGGTGGGTTTGGGCAGCTGTGCAGAAAGATGTAGAGAGAGTTTTTTTAAACAAAGATACAGAGAGAGTTTGTTAAGCGGATTTCTTTAGAATCAGATAGAGTTTGTTAGATGCCAAGTCGTGTGAGATAAGTCTTCCTTATATCTCTCCCGTTGAGGTTAGTTTGCAACAGAAAAAAACACTCCGGGGGAGATGAGCGGATTATGGTATGCGGTTGGGATTACAAAGAGGTGAGAGCGTTTTTAGGAGAGGATTGGAGGGAGTGCGGGGTGGCATGTTGTTTGTAATTTTTGGACGTGGGGGTATTATTGTCCATCCTGAAAATATGACACCAGGCATTCACCAGTTTGCTCTTAATAGTAGAGATTATCCAGATCGGTTGCACACAGGTTGTGGAAACTATGAGAGATGGTGGATTTTGTGCTACGGCTGCTGCTGCCATATATGACGATTGTCAAATCATTTGGAGTGGCTTTAGCAAGGTGGATGTGGAGCATTGTCATCGGAAAGCAAATCAAGTGGCGCATGAGCTTGCTAGAGATTCTTTCGAGTCTAGTAATTCTTGTATTTGGATCGATGAGCCCCCTAGTTTTATTATTAGCAAACTCGCGAATGATGTAACCGTTTTGTAGCGGCAAGTTTTTTACACACCATTTTCCTTACTTGCCTAAGGGGCTGGAAGGTTTTTAATGAGGCTTGCTTGCTTTATTTTAATGGAAAATGTTCAAAAAAAAAGCTCGTCAAACTGCTTGTCCACGTTTCCTTTTCATGCCAAAAGTAGGTTCCGCCTCCAGCAAAATGGCAGCACCTAATTTGCCCTGCAATTTACGGCCCCGTCCTCTTCCTCGCTCATCGTCGATCCCAAGTACGTATATAAAAGCTAGCCCGGCCATCCATGTCTCCTGTCGGAGCTCCATTTCTCGAGTTGCCCTTGCCGGCTTCTCGCCCCGAGCTCCGACCATTGCGCCGGTGCCATGTGCGCCCAATTCGTTCTTGGCAGCAGGTAATTACGAACGGAGCATCCATCGAGATTTGGGCAATTGTCCATTGCAATTTCATTTGATTGGCTCCATTCTCCTAACGATCGATTCAATTTGGTTTGTTACATTTTTCCCTTGCAATGTGATATGTTTTCTCATAGACGTTAATTATGTCCCTCGTGTAGATCCGCGGCGTTGTGACGCCGCCTTCTGCATCGTTAATCAAGAACGGAGTGGACGACCTGGTAATCGTCACCAGTCACGACCTCGCGTGACGCAACAATGGCGGCCGAGATCAAGGATCCCGCCGCGCCCACTCAGCCCATGCACGACCGCAAGCTATCCCACTCCAACTCCTTCTCGACGGCGACCGAATCACCGCTGCCGTCGCCGGCTTGGTCGCCGGCCCCACCATCGTCGTGCGAAAGAATCCCCGTCTCCGAGCTAGACAGGCAGTCGTCCTTGTCCTCCACCTCCTCCTACGAGAGCTTCTACCAGATCGAGGCCGCCACCGAGCCGGCGGCGGATCAAGAGTTCGTGCCGACGACCCTTCCGCCGGCAGTCCAGACAATGATGGCGCAGGGGCAGCCCGCCGTTGCCGGGTACGACCCGAAGAGGCTCCCATCGTCGATGTTCCGTACGCAGTCGACATGCCCGGCAGAATGGAGCGCCACCTCCGACCAGTCGCTCTTCAGCATCCAACTCGAAAACTCCGGCGAGCTCGGTGGCCCGCTCTATGGCGTCGGCGACCTCTACTACGACGCCGCCGGGGTGTTCCACCGCCTCTCCTCCGCCACGAGACTCCCGGTCGTCCCAGAGGTGTCGTCGTCGACGTCGCCGGGAAGCTCCAGCGGGGGTTTGTGCGTGAAGGATGACTGCGGGAAGTGCGGCAGTAGCATGAGCACGAAGTCCGTCAGGTTCGCCGCCTCAACCGACAGCGACTGCAGGCGCACGCCCGTCTCCCCTGCGTGCGTCATCTCTCTTCGATCGTTTGCATTGCGTTCGCTGTTTTCGTATCCCCTGCTAGTCGTCTATCATCGTCGTCATCCTGACGTGCGGATCTTGTGTCTTGATTTTGCAGCCTTGAGGCCACGCTGGAGGAGGGGGATGCGCCGGCGACGGAACCTGGCGCGGCGGCGGATGGCTGGTGCTGCTGGCCGTCGTTGTGGTGGCCAAGCTGCGCCTGCGACTGCCGCTGCGGCGACTGCCGATGGTCCTGAATTTGGCGTGCCTAGGAAAGTTTGGACATGTCGAATCCATTAAAATCGGTCTTCTTTGCTCGGTTGTGGAAAGGCGTACATAGCTGGGGACTTGGGGTAGGCGCTTGCATGTTCTTACGTGCATGCACACGCGGCTGTATTTGCGAGCAAACAGAATACAGATGGTGCCTAAAAAAAGACTGGATATTGTTGGTCATCATCGAATCTTCACCAAACTTATGCAACTCACCATTAACACATGTCAAGATGCAAATCTGACGATTTGAAAACATTTTTTTGCGAATCAAGACGTTTTATTAATTACTGATGGCTATTACAGTCTTCCTCAAAAATACTATAGCTAAAAACTGTGGATTTTAGTTTACATTTTTCGGAAACCTGAAAGTGTCACAAAAAATGAGGTACACTCGTAACTAGTTGCGAAATATTCGCACTCAAAAACTGTGAGGCCCTTTTCCTATTTACGACTTTATTCGCAACAAAAAAAATTCAACTGCAACTACTTGAACAGAAAAAAATCTTAGTTACAATTCAACTTATAACTTAAACTTAAGTGCATGAATCATGATAGAAATCAATGATGTAGAGAAAACTAGCAAAACCAAAATTTCTCGTCCATAAAATTCAGCTGGTGTAGAGAACGGGTCGTCGCTCCGTTGGTATGCTCTACGTAAGCACAAGCTGCCGGCCAGAGTCTGAGAGCATCTCCAGTCGTGTCTCCCAAAGCGTCCCCCAAACGGTGCCGGATCGAACGTTTAGCGGACGTGTTTTGTTCGTACCATGTTTGGGGGACGTCGCTCCCCAGCCGCGTCCCCCAAACGCGTCCCCAATCAAAAATTCAAATAGTTTGTAATCAAAAGAGATCGAGAACCAACCTGAGGTTGGGTGGTTAGGAGGATGGTTGTATCCCCAGCCCACCAGAGTTCAAACCCCAGGTTTGACATCTGTGTGTCTCATAAAGGCGGAATATTCATTCAGTGGGAGGCGACGTTCCCGTCGACAGCGAGGCGCCTGTGGTGACTTCGTCAATTTCAAGATCCAATCCGCCGGCTCAGTCTTCCGGAGATGCTCATAGGGGTAGGGTGTGCGTGTGTGCGTTCATAGGGGTGAGTGTATGCGCGTGTATGTGAGCGTCTGCGTTTGTACTGTGTTCCTCAAAAAAAAAAAGAGATCGTTCCCGCCGAATCGTCGCGATCAGAGTAGCAGCGATCAAATTACTGGGCGCGCGATCATATTACAGACCGGTGGTGCATGCTAAATTAGAAGAAGGGGTTGGGCGACGCCGACGCATCCTGAGTCGACGTAGGCCCGTCGATCACGATGAACTCGTCGCGATCTGCCCGGTGGTGTGCATGCTCCGTCTGCTCCGTCGCCGACGCCGAGGCAGAGGCCGACGCAGGTGTAGCAGCAGATGCTGCCGTAGACGCGTCTGCCGGCTCTTGCTCCGGGGTTGGGGTTGCTGCCGCTGCCTCGGCCGCCGCCATTTTGGCTTCGATGTCGTTGAGGATCTGGCCTTTGAAGAAGTTGTGCGCCGCCCGCGTCCGGGGAGACATTCCCTCTGTCGACGCTCTCAGCAGGGACATGTCGTCCCTGCGTTTCTTGAGCTCCAACTTCTCCTCTTGCCTCTTGAGCAGCTCCGCCCACCTTTCGTCGGCCTTTTTGTCGCGGGAGAGCAAGGTCGAGGAGACCTCGACGAGGCATTTCGTGATCGACGCCTGCGTCTTCTCGGACGACGCAGCGTCGGCCAAGGCGGCCTTGGCAGCCTTGTTGCCAATAGGACGCCCTGCCGACGTTGCCAGCGGCGCATCCAGATCAATGACGTCTTTCCCCTTCGACAACGACAGGCGCGTCAACCGCCATTTGTGGTTCAGTTTGAGCTTGCTATAGCAATGCGTCAGCGTGAAAGACTTGTGACCGTCCGAGTTCCTCCGGTACATATCCATGGCCTTGTCAAACTAACCAAAGGAAACACAATCATTTCATCGAACAAAATGTAGGCGCTGCAGATTATCTAAGAAAGAGTCGTACCATTTGGCTGATGTCGACGCCGCTCTCGCCTCTGGTCTCGATCTCGTGATGGAACCCATGGAACATGTTCACCGACGCCTGGATGATGACCCATGGCGTCGACATTGCCTTTTGTCTCCTCTTTATTGTCACTTTGTTGTAGTCGCTATTGATCAACTTGCGCTCATCAAACTCGGCCTTGATTCTTGCCCAATACTTTCCGTACTTTTGGTTGGTGCCGATGATGGAGTCATGGCTCACCGTCGCCCACGACTCACACAGACATTGATCCTCCAGAGGCGTCCACTTGGGGCCTCGTGTGCCCGACGCCTTCTTCTTCTTCGTCCTCACGCCGTCCGCGTCTACCTCCACGAGATCATCCTCACCGGCACCCTCCTCGTCCTCTTCCTCGCCGCCCTCTTCGTCCTCGTCCTCGTCGTCCTCCACCCCTCCTCCTCCTCCTCCTCCACCTCCTCCTCCCCCTCAGCACCGGCACCGTCGAATTCGAGCGGCCCTGATACGTCTCAAACGTATCTATAATTTCTTATGTTCCATGCTACTTTTATGACAATACTTGCATGTTTTATACATACTTTACATCATTATTATACATTTTCCGACACTAACCTATTAACAAGATGCCGAAGTGCCAGTTGTTTTTTGCTGTTTTTGGTTTCAGAAATCCTACAAAGGAAATATTCTCGGAATTGGACGAAATCAACGCCCAGGGTCATATTTTTCCATGAAGCTTCCGGAAGACTGATGACCCACAAGTATAGGGGGTGTATCGTAGTACTTTCGATAAATAAGAGTGTCGAACCCAACGAGGAGCAGAAGGTGTTGGCAGCAGTTTCGATGAAGGTTTCACTGTAAATGCTCACGAACAAGTATTCAAGGGGTTTTGATATTGCAGATAAATAAAGTACGAGTAAGTAAAATGCGAGAGAAATAATTGCAGCGAGTGGCCCAATCCTTTTTAGCACAAAGGACAAGCCGGTTTGTTTACTTATAATGACCAAACGTTCCTGAGGACACACGGGGATTTTAGTCTAGTGCTTTCGCTTCATGTAGCTAAATAATCTTCATTGTTTTGATAAGTGTTGTGTGGGTGAACCTATGCTAATGCACCGCCCTTCCTAGGACTAATACATACTTGTGATTATACCCCTTGCAAGCATCCGCAACTACAAGAAAGTAATTAAGATAAATCTAACCACAACCTTAAACTCTGAGATCCTGCGATCCCTCCTGCATCGATATACTAACGGGGGCTTAGGTTTCTGTCACTCCGGCAACCCCGCAATTAGCAACCGAATACAAGATGCACTCCCCTAGGCCCATAAATGGTGAAGTGTCGTGTAGTCGACGTTCACACGACACCACTAGAAGAATGACACCACAACTTAAATATCATAACATTGAATATTACTCAACCATAATTCACTACTAGCATTTAGACTTCACCCATGTCCTCAAGAACTAAACGAACTACTCACGAGACATCATATGGAATACAATCAGAGGTGATATGATGATGAATAACAATCTGAACATAAACCTTGGTTCAATGGTTTCACTCAATAGCATCTACAACAAGTATAGAATAACACCGGGAGAGTTTCCCCTATCAAACAATCAAGATTTAACCCGAATTGCTACAGCGATGACGAGGTGCAGCGGTGGTGATGGCGGTGTAGATGGTGGAGATGATGATGATGATGATGGAGATGATGTCCCGCTCGATGACGATGGCGATGGCGTCGATTTCCCCCTCCGGGAGGGAATTTCCCCGGCGGATTCCTGCCCGCCGGAGAGCTCTTTTCTCTCTGGTGTTCTCCGCCCGCAGAGGCGGCTGTAACCCTTCGCGAGGTCCTCTCTGTGGCTTAGGTTTTCGGGACGAAGGAGTACGCGAAGAAAAGGAGGCGGGGCTGTGGGGCCCCCGAGCACAGGGTGCGGCGGTGCCTTGGCCGCGCCGCCCGTGGTCTGGGCCCACAATGGCTCTTCTCTTCTCCCCCTTCGGCTCCCTCCGTCATCTGGAAAAATAGGAATTTACGTGAAATTCCCTTCCACAGTTGATCTTCCGAAATATTGCGTTCTGACGGTGCTTTTTCCAGCAGAATCCTGGCTCCGGTGCTTGATCCTCCAATAATGATGAAACATGCAAAATAGATGAAATAACATAAGTATTGTGTCCCAATATGAAATATATCAATGAATAACAGCAAATTATGATACAAAATAGTGATGCAAATTGGACGTATCAACTCCCCCAAGCTTAGACCTCGCTTGTCCCCAAGCGAAACTGAGCTCGATAAACAAGACCACATGTTTATGGAGTGAAGAGTCGATAAATAAAATACGGACAAGAAGCATCATATTCATTCACACAAGACATTCTAGTAAACAACTTCCTCATATAACTCATCTCGAAATAAGTAAAGAGAAATCACAAGTAAAGGTGCATAAGAAATCATAATTGGTGATGGCAAACTTCGTTCTTGGTCAGAGAACTACTAACGGATTGTACTTCTAAGCAAAGCTTTCATATTAGATTTTATAGCTGAGCCTTCATATTTAAGCATGACAATCTCTTCATAATCATTGATAACTTCAAAGTCATATTCATTCAGATAAAATTGGTACTAAACAAGAAAGCATAAAAGACATGATTAACTGAATCATAGCATAAATGATTGATTCACAACAACTCAATTGCTTGCTTGAGATAGAGAGAAATAGGTTTACTGACTCAACATAAAAGTAAAAGACAGGCCCTTCGCAGAGGGAAGCAGGGATTAAATCATGTGCTAGAGCTTTTCAAGTTTTGAAATCATATAAAGAGCATAAAAGTAAGATTTTGAGCGGTGTTTGTTGTTGTCAACGAATGGTAGCGGGTACTCCCCCTTGCCAAACGAACCTTCAAAGAGCGGCTCCCATGAGGGACGGCATTTCTACCAGCAAGGTAGATCATCCCCCTTCTCTTTTGTTTACACATGTATTTTAGTTTTATTATGGGTGACACTCCCCCAACCTTGGCTTTCTCAATCCATGGCTAACCGAATCCTCGGGTGCCTTCCAACATTCTCATACCATGGAGGAGTGTCTATTGCAAAATTAAGTTGCTTACTGATAAATCAGAGCAAAACATGCGAAGAGAATTATTAATGAAAGTTATTAATTGGGGCTGGGAACCCCGTTGCCAGCTCTTATTGCAAAATTATTGGATAAGCGGATGTGCCGCTAGTCCATTGGTGAAAGTCCGCCCAACAAGATTGAAAGATGAAACACCACATACTTCCTCATGAGCTATAAAACATTGACACAAATAAGGAGTAGTAGTTTGAATAATTTAAAGGTAGCACATGAAGTATTTACTTGGAATGGCAGAAAATACCATGTAGTAGGTAGGTATGGTGGACACAAATGGCATAGGTTTGGTCTAAAGTTATGGATGTATGAGAAGCATTCCCTCTCGATACAGGTCTTTGGCTAGCAAGGTTTGATAGCAAGCATAAAGGTTGAGGGAATCAAACAAATATACATATGATAGAACAATCATGCATCTTTCTCATAAGCACAAGCAACTTTAACTTCAGAATACTAAGCATAGAGATAATAGTAATATATCTAAGTGTATTTCTCTCTTCTATTAAACATCAAGATGTTGTTGCTATTGACCAATGCTAAGTTTGCCAAAACCAAATAGATTTACTTGATGCTCCCAAAGTGATATCAATACTTATGTCAAGAGTAATCATATAATGGAGATTGCAAACTAAAATAAGATGTGCAAAAAGTAAATGATAAGACTTCTCATTAATATTCCATAACGATAACTCACACCAACGGATACATAGATAACTAACTAAGAGAGATACTTCCACATTGCATACTATTCCATATGATAACTTCCCTACTCATGATATGACACTACTTGATAGTAAAAGATAAAGGTGGTGATGTGATACCGCGGCACTCCCCAAGCTTGGAACAAACCAAGGGGATGCCAATACCGATGATGAATTACTCCTTTGGTGATGATGGTGAATCTTTGTCGTCATCAGACTTCCATGGAAGAGGCCCTCCATCAACAAAAGACATCTTGGTTTCCGGAAACCTGAAACTAGCAGCATGACTTATGCGCTTAAACCTGTTTTCATACTCACAGTTTTGATTATGAACATCATAGAGTTGAGCTTGGAGTTTGTTGGTGGTGTCGTGAAGTGAGAAGATATCATCCCACAGCTTTGCAGTCTCCTTCTTGTGCCCATCAATGAGTTCAGACACAATCTTGTGAAAGATATCCACTTCACGCTCAGCCATCTTCTTGTAGTTGAAAACCTCTTGTTCCAGCTTCTCCATCCTGTCTTCCAGACTCCCTTCTCCCTTAGGACCCTGGACATCTTTGATCTGCAACTCTCCGTCCACGAGCTGCAACTCTTTGGGGTGCATCTTCAGCTCGTTCATGTACGGGTTGACGACGTCCTCAAAGAAGCTGTCCTTCTGAGCTCCCGACGAAGACATTATGGATCTAGATCCAAAGCAGATCCTGGCAGAAAACAGCTCGAAACAAAACACGACGAGAAAACGATATTACGGACCTCCAGGGGTCCGGGGGATTATATAGCAAATATTTTTACGACAAAAGGAACCAGATCGAACCGAGTCGGAAAGGGGCGACGAGGGGCCAGACCATAGGTCGGCGCGGGCAGGTCAGGCCGCGCCGGCCTATGGTGGCACGCCCTCGTGCGTCCTTTCCACTCCGTTTCGAACTCGTAATTTTTCATATTTCCTAAAAACAGCAGAAATAATGTTCGGAAAGGTAAACGCGGACTTTTTATTACCTGTACTGTTACCTATTCAAAGTCCAGTTCTGGCGGACTGTCAATTTGTCCTTTGATGAAAGCCTCCGGTGTTTCCACTTGAATAATATCAACATCAACATTATAGGAATCACCCGAGATATAATGCTTGAGTCTTTGTCCATTCACCACTTGTGTGGCATTGCCTTGGAGAGAGCTAATTTTAATTGCTCCTGAACGATACACCTCCTCAACAACATATGGTCCTTCCCACTTCGAGAGTAATTTCCCTGCAAAGAATCTGAGACGAGACCGATACAATAGAACTTGATCTCCAACATTAAATTCTCTTTTAATGATCCTTCTATCATGCCACTTCTTAACTTTTTCTTTAAAGAGTTTAGCATTTTCATAAGCTTCATTTCTCCATTCATCTAGAGAACTTAATTGCAACAACCTCTTATTACCGGCTAATTTAGGATCTTTATTTAGTTCTCTAACAGCCCAATAAGCTTTGTGCTCTAGTTCTAAAGGTAAATGACAAGCTTTTCCATAAACCATTTTATAAGGTGACATTCCCATAGGATTTTTATAAGCAGTTCTATAAGCCCATAGTGCTTCTTTCAATTTGCTAGGCCAATTCTTTCTAGATTTATTAACAGTCTTACCTAAGATAGCTTTAATCTCTCTATTTGATAATTCTACTTGACCACTAGTTTGAGGATGATAAGCGGAAGCAATTCTATGATTAATACCATACTTAGCAAGAGTTTTTCTAAAACCTCCATGAATAAAATGAGAACCTCCATCAGTCATAATATATCTAGGTACTCCAAATCTAGGAAATATAATATCTACAAGCATTTTTATAGAGGTCTCACCATCAGCACTCTTTGTAGGTATAGCTTCTACCCATTTAGTAACATAATCAACAGCGACAAGTATATGAGTGTTACCGTCTGAAGAAGGGAAAGGACCCATGAAGTCGAATCCCCAACAATCGAATGGTTCAATAACAAGAGTATAATTCATAGGCATTTCATTGCGTCTGGAGATATTACCAACTCTTTGACATTCATCACAAGATAAAATAAATTTCCTTGCATCTTTGAAGAGTGTTGGCCAATAAAAACCTGATTGTAGAACCTTTTGCGCGGTTCTATCTCCAGCGTGATGTCCTCCATAAACACTTCCATGACATTTATTCAATATCTCCTGTTGTTCATATTCAGGAACACATCTTCGCATAATACCATCCACTCCTTCTTTGTATAAGTGTGGGTCATCCCAAAAATAATGCCTCAAGTCATAAAAGAATTTCCTCCTTTGCTGAGCTGAAAAGGTTGGAGGCAAATACTTCGAAACAATAAAGTTAGCATAATCTGCATACCAAGGGCTCTCTCGCGAGCTCACCTTTATTACAGCCAATTGTTCATTTGGAAAACTATCATTAACAGGAACAGGATCATAAGCAATATTTTCCAATCTAGACAAATTATCAGCAACAGGATTATCAGCACCTTTCCTATCTATAATATGTAAATCAAATTCTTGCAACAGAAGTACCCATCTAATAAGCCTTGGCTTAGCATCTTTCTTTGTCATAAGGTATCTAATTGCAGCATGATCAGTATGAATTGTAACTTTCGAATCAACAATATAGGGTCTAAACTTATCACAAGCAAAGACTACAGCTAACAATTCCTTTTCAGTTGTAGCATAATTTCTTTGAGCAGCATCAAGAGTCTTACTAGCATAATGAATAACATTTAATTTTTTATCTACCCGCTGTCCAAGAACAGCGCCTACAGCAAAATCACTAGCATCACACATAATTTCAAAAGGCAAATTCCAATCAGGAGGTTCGACTATAGGAGCAGTTGTTAAGGCTTTCTTTAGAGTTTCAAAAGCTTCCTTACAATCATCATCAAAAACAAAAGGTACATCTTTTTGAAGAAGATTAGTAAGAGGCTTTGAAATTTTAGAGAAATCTTTAATAAATCTCCTATAAAACCCAGCATGACCAAGAACACTACGAATACCTTTAACATCCCTCGGATAGGGCATCTTCTCAATTGCTTCAACTTTAGCTCTATCAACTTCAATACCTCTCTCGGAAATTTTATGTCCCAATACAATTCCTTCATTAACCATAAAGTGGCATTTCTCCCAATTAAGAACAAGGTTAGTTTCTTCACATCTCTGCAAAACTTTATCGAGGTTTCGCAGGCAATTATCAAAAGAATTCCCATAGACAGAAAAATCATCCATGAACACCTCTACAATACTTTCGCAAAAACCATGAAAAATAGCAGACATGCATCTTTGAAAAGTAGCAGGAGCATTACATAAACCAAAAGGCATACGCCTATAAGCATAAGTTCCATAAGGACAAGTAAACGTGGTTTTCTCTTGATCTTTAGCTTTAACAGCAATTTGTGAAAACCCAGAATAACCATCAAGAAAGCAAAAATGAGTATTTTTAGATAACCTTTCTAGCATTTGATCAATAAAGGGTAAAGGGTAATGATCTTTCTTAGTAACTTTATTAACTTTTCGAAAATCAATGCACATTCTATAACCTACAACTATTCTTTGAGGAATAAGCTCATCATTATCATTAGGCACAACAGTCATTCCTCCTTTCTTAGGAACACAATGCACAGGACTAACCCATCTACTATCAGCAATAGGATATATAATACCAGCTTCAAGGAGTTTTAATACCTCGTTCCTTACCACTTCCTTCATCTTCGGAATTAGACGACGTTGATGTTCAACAACAGGCTTTGCATCATCTTCCATATTAATAGCATGTTGGCAAATAGAAGGAGAAATCCCTTTCAAATCATCAAGAGTATAGCCAATAGCTCCTCGGTGTTTCTTCAATATTTCCAATAACCTTTCTTCCTCAATCTCTCTGAAAGCTTAGAACTAATAATAACAGGATATATTTTCTTATCATCAATATGAGCATATTTAAGATTATCAGGTAAAGGCTTTAAATCAAAAACAGGATCTTCCTTTGGTGGCGGTGTTGTACCCAAATCTTCCACCGGTAAATCATGCTTGAGAATAGGTTGGCGAAGAAAAATTTCCTCAAGCTCATCTCTTTCTTTCCTAAAAGCTTCACTTTCACTATTCTCCAAATGTTGCTGCAAAGGATTATTAGGAACAAGAACAATAGATGCACACTGCTCCATTTTAAAATCATTACTAGGCAAGTCAACTTTATAAGGAGTTTTGGTAAATTTAGAAAAGTTAAATTCATAAGGTTCACCAGCAAATCTAGTCAAAATTTTCTCTTTCTTACAATCTATAATAGCTCCACAAGTATTTAGAAAAGGTCTACCAAAAATGATAGGACAATGATCACTAGCAGCAGAACCAAGTACCAAAAAGTCAGCAGGATATTTAATCTTACCACATAGAACTTCCACATCTCGAACAATACCAATTGGAGAAATAGTTTCTCTATTAGCCAAATGAATAACCACATCAATATCTTCAAGTTCACAAGAACCAATTTCGTGCATAATCTCCGTGTAAAGCTCATAAGGAATAGCACTAACACTTGCACCAATATCACATAAACCATAATAGCAATGATCACCAATTCTAACAGATAGCATAGGAACACTAACTTGTTTGGATTTATTAGGATGTGAAACAATATTAGAAGCATCTTCACAGAAAATAATATGACCATCCTCCACATTTTCAGTCACAAGATCTTTAACTATTGCAACAGCAGGTTCAATTTTAATTTGTTCTTCAGGTTCTTTAGGTTTCTTTTCACTTTTATTAACCGCACTAGATATAACAGAATACTCCTTCATTTTAGCAGGGAAAGGAGTTTTTTCAATATAAGCTTCAGGAATAACATTATCAACAGTTTCAACCACTACACATTTGTTTACAGATGAATCAACTTTATCCTTATACGGTTCATGATACTTATCAAAATTCTTTTTAGGCAGTTCATAATGAGAGGCAAAAGCTTTATAAAGATTTGCAACAACTTGGGAATCAAGACCATATGTAGCACTCATATTACGAAATTTATCAGTATCCATAAAAGCTTCAATGCATTTATAATCATAAATTATACCTGATTCTCTATCTTTGTCATTCTCCCATCCTTCAGTATTTTCTTGGATCCGATCAAGAAGGTCTCTTTTAAACTCTTCATTCTTGCGTGTAAATGATCCAGAACAAGAAGTATCCAGCAAGGTCTTGTCTTGAAAAGAAAGTCTTGCATAGAAATTATCAATAATAACATTACCAGGAAGCTCATGAATGGGGCATTTGAGCATTAAAGACTTCAATCTCCCCCAAGCTTGGGCAATACTTTCTCCATCATGAGGCCAGAAATTATATATACGGTTCCGGTCTTTGTGAATTTCACTTGGAGGATAAAATTTGGAATAAAATAAAGGCACAATGTCCTCCCAATCAATAGAATCACCATTCTTCAGCAATTTATACCAATGCGCCGCTTTACCAGACAGCGATATAGTGAATAGTTTCTTCCTAACTTCATTCATAGAAATACCTGCACATTTGAATAACCCGCATAATTCATGCAAAAACAATAAATGATCACCAGGATGGACAGTTCCATCCCCTTCATAGCGGTTATCCATAACACGTTCAATAATTTTCATAGGTATTTTATATGGTACTACTTCCTCACCTGGCGCTTCATCCACTACCGTTGCAGTAGTAGTAGATTTCCCAAATAGAAATTGAAGAGAAGATCTCTCCATAATGATTTATAGCAGCAGGCAGAAATAAAATCAGCACAAACAGTAAAGGTTTTCCTTACCAATTCCACTTACCAATAGCGCTTCACTCCCCGGCAACGGCGCCAGAAAATAGTCTTGATGACCCACAAGTATAGGGGTGTATCGTAGTACTTTCGATAAATAAGAGTGTCGAACCCAACGAGGAGCAGAAGGTGTTGCAGCAGTTTCGATGAAGGTTTCACTGTAAATGCTCACAAACAAGTATTCAAGGGGTTTTGATATTGCAGATAAATAAAGTACGAGTAAGTAAAATGCGAGAGAAATAATTGCAGCGAGTGGCCCAATCCTTTTTAGCACAAAGGACAAGCCGGTTTGTTTACTTATAATGACCAAACGTTCCTGAGGACACACGGGGATTTTAGTCTAGTGCTTTCGCTTCATGTAGCTAAATAATCTTCATTGTTTTGATAAGTGTTGTGTGGGTGAACCTATGCTAATGCACCGCCCTTCCTAGGACTAATACATACTTGTGATTATACCCCTTGCAAGCATCCGCAACTACAAGAAAGTAATTAAGATAAATCTAACCACAGCCTTAAACTCTGAGATCCTGCGATCCCTCCTGCATCGATATACTAACGGGGGCTTAGGTTTCTGTCACTCCGGCAACCCCGCAATTAGCAACCGAATACAAGATGCACTCCCCTAGGCCCATAAATGGTGAAGTGTCGTGTAGTCGACGTTCACACGACACCACTAGAAGAATGACACCACAACTTAAATATCATAACATTGAATATTACTCAACCATAATTCACTACTAGCATTTAGACTTCACCCATGTCCTCAAGAACTAAACGAACTACTCACGAGACATCATATGGAATACAATCAGAGGTGATATGATGATGAATAACAATCTGAACATAAACCTTGGTTCAATGGTTTCACTCAATAGCATCTACAACAAGTATAGAATAACACCGGGAGAGTTTCCCCTATCAAACAATCAAGATTTAACCCGAATTGCTACAGCGATGACGAGGTGCAGCGGTGGTGATGGCGGTGTAGATGGTGGAGATGATGATGATGATGATGGAGATGATGTCCCGCTCGATGACGATGGCGATGGCGTCGATTTCCCCCTCCGGGAGGGAATTTCCCCGGCGGATTCCTGCCCGCCGGAGAGCTCTTTTCTCTCTGGTGTTCTCCGCCCCGCAGAGGCGGCTGTAACCCTTCGCGAGGTCCTCTCGTGGCTTAGGTTTTCGGGACGAAGGAGTACGCGAAGAAAAGGAGGCGAAAGGGGCTGTGGGGCCCCAGAGCACAGGGTGGCGCGGCCGGCCTGGGCCGCGCCGCCCATGGTCTGGGCCCACAGTGGCTCTTCTCTCTCCCCCTTCTGGCTCCCTCCGTCATCTGGAAAAATAGGAATTTACGTGAAATTCCCTTCCACAGTTGATCTTCCGAAATATTGCGTTCTGACGGTGCTTTTTCCAGCAGAATCCTGGCTCCGGTGCTTGATCCTCCAATAATGATGAAACATGCAAAATAGATGAAATAACATAAGTATTGTGTCCCAATATGAAATATATCAATGAATAACAGCAAATTATGATACAAAATAGTGATGCAAATTGGACGTATCAAAGACCGAAGGGATAACGAAGTGCGGCGACGAGGCGCCGACACCACAGGGCCGCGCGCGGCCCGCGCCGCTATGGTGTGGGCCTCGCGCCGCCCCCTGACCTACCCTTCCGCCTACTTATAGCCTTCGTCGCGAATACCCCCGTACCGAGAGCGAAGATACGGAAAACCTTCCAGAGACGCCGCCGCCGCCAATCCCATCTCGGGGGATTCAGGAGATCGCCTCCGCACCCTGCCGGAGAGGGGAATCATCACCGGAGGGCTCTACATCATCATGCCCGCCTCCGGATTGATGCGTGAGTAGTTCATCCTTGGACTATGGGTCCATAGCAGTAGCTAGATGGTTGTCTTCTCCGCTTGTGCTATCATTGTTTAGATCTTGTGAGCTGCCTAACATGATCAAGATCATCTATTTGTAATGCTACATGTTGTGTTTGGTGGGATCCGATGAATATAGAATATTATGTCAAGTTGATTATCAATCTATCATATATGTGTTGTTTATGTTCTTGCATGCTCTCCGTTGCTAGTAGAGGCTCTGGCCAAGTTGATACTTGTAACTCCAAGAGGGGGTATTTATGCTCGATAGTGGGTTCATGCCTCCATTGAATCTGGGACAGTGACAGAAAGTTCTAAGGTTGTGGATGTGCTGTTGCTACTAGGGATAAAACATTGATGCTTTGTCTAAGGATATTTGTGTTGATTACATTACGCACCATACTTAATGCAATTGTCTGTTGTTTACAACTTAATACTGGAAGGGGTGCGGATGCTAACCCGAAGGTGGATTATTTAGGCATAGATGCATGCTGGATAGCGGTCTATGTACTTTGTCGTAATGCCCTGATTAAATCTCATAGTAATCATCATTGATATGTATTGAATCTTTATTTGTCAATTGCCCACCTGTAATTTGTTCACCCAGCATGTTAGTTATCTTATTGGAGAGACACCACTAGTGAACTGTGGACCCCGGTCCATTCTTTTACATCTGAATACAATCTACTGCAATCATTGTTCTCTATTGTTCTTTGCAAACAAATATCATCTTCCACTCGATATGTTTAATCCTTTGTTTTCAAAAGCCGGTGAGATTGACAACCTCATGTTACGTTGGGGCAAAGTATCTTGATTGTGTTGTGCAGGTTCCACGTTGGCGCCGGTTTCACGCCGCACTACACTCCTCCACCAACAACCTTCACGTGCTTCTTGGCTCCTACTGGTTCGATAACCTTGGTTTCTTTCTGAGGGAAAACTTGCTGCTGTGCGCATCACACCTTCCTCTTGGGGTTCCCAACGGACGTGCATCACGCGTATCAAGATCGTTTTCTGGCGCCGTTGCCGAGATCAAGACACGCTGCAAGGGGAGTCTCCACATCCAATCTCTTTACTTTGTTTTTGTCTTGCTTTACTTTATTTTATTTACTGTCTTGTTTGCTTTATATCAAAAACACAAAAAATTTAGTTACTTTATTTATTGTCTTGTTTACTTGCTCTATATCAAAACACAAAAAAATTAGTTACTTGCATTTACTTTATTTACCTTTTGTTTATTTCATCATGCTTCATCCTAAGTTTACTTTGAAAGATATATCGGTAGGTAGTGGGTCTATCATTGGAAAAGATAATATAGAAGAATTTTTCACTCATGTTAGTAAGACTGAAGATTTTGAAGATAGATCCTTGGTAGAACTTGCTCCTGATTATGAAATTGCTACTGCCTCTTTAGTGCACATGTTGGAAGCTAGATTTGTTAATCTTAATCCAATAATGCAACATATGTTTCTTACACTCGGTGATATGGAAGAAGGAGAAAAGAAAGATTTTGTTTTAGAAACCCTTCTTAGAGAATTTGGTGATGTAGCTAGAGAAGCTAGGAAAGTCTTTATTCGATATAAGATGCTAGGCTTGTGTACCAATTTTGCAAATATCCTTGAAAGAAGGGAAAAAGATAGGCTAAGATACACTAATAAAATCAATTGTGAGGGGGAGATTAAAATACCAATACCTCATAAACTCATAGGAATGCACGAGGCATTAGAAAAGAATTTTGATTGGATTGTCCCTGAAAATTTATTTGAGGAGAATAGTAAGCCTAAAGGTATTGAAAAGGGAGTTCCATACATAAATAAGATACAATGCATAGTTGAGAAAACTCCCAACTCCCGAGATAATAATGTTGATGCTTCTTCTCTAGATAATACTTGATTTGCACTTTCTGCGCCTAGCTGAAATGCGTTAAAGAAAAGCACTTCTTGGGTGATAACCCATGTTTTATTTTACTACTGTATTGTTGAGTCTTGGAAGTTGTTAATACTGTAGCAACCTCTCCTTATCATGTTTTTGTGCCAAGTAAAGTCTATGGTAAAGTTGATGCTAGATTTGGATTGCTGCGCAGAAACAGAATTGCTGTCTGTCACGAATTTGTAGAACTCTCTGTAAAAAAATCAAAAAATCTGCCAATTTACGTGCGTGATCCTCAGATATGTACGCAACTTTCATTAGTTTTGACTTTTTCCGTTTGAGCAAGTTAAGTGCCTCTGTAAAATTCGTCTTTACGGACTGTTCTGTTTTGACAGATTCTGCCTTTTATTTCGCATTGCCGCTTTTGCTATGTTGAATGGGTTTCTTTGTTCCATTAACTTTCAGTAGCTTTGTGCAATGTCCAGAAGTGTTAAGAATGATTATGTCACCTATGAATGTATGAATTTTTGATTATGCACTAACCCTCTAATGAGTTTGCTTGAAGTTTGGTGTGGAGGAAGTTTTCAAGGGTCAAGAGAAGAGGATGATACAATATGATCAAGAAGAGTGAAAGGTCTAAGCTTGGGGATGCCCCGGTGGTTCATCCCTGCATATTTTAAGAAGACTCAAGCATCTAAGCTTGGGGATGCCCAAGGCATCCCCTTCTTCATCGACAACTTATCAGGTCACTTCTAGTGAAACTATATTTTTATTCCATCACATCTTATGTTCTTTACTTGGAGCGTCTTTTTGCTTTTATTTTTGTTTTGGTTTGAATAAAGTTGGATCCCACCATCCTTATATTGAGATATTACGCTCCGCTTTTTCATATGGAACACTTGTGTTCTTAAGTTGTGCTTTAATGTTCATGGCGAAGGCTGAAAATTGCTTCGTTGATTGCTATTTGGTTGAAATCAGAAAATGCTTCATATGGTTTGGAATAACTTGAAACTTGGCAATTGTTTTGAGTTCTCATAGATCATGTTTAAGCTCTTGCATCATGTAGTTTAATCTATTAGTGGAGAACTACCGTAGAGCTTGTTAAAATTTGGTTTGCATGATTGGTCTCTCTAAGTCTAGATATTTTCTGGTAAAGTGTTTGAACAACAAGGAAGACAGTGTAGAGTCTTATAATGCTTGCAATATGTTCTTGTGTAAGTTTTGTTGTACCTGTTCATACTTGTGTTTGCTTCAAACAACCTTGCTAGCCCAAAGCCTTGTACTGAGAGGAAATGCTTCTCGTGCATCCAAACACCTTGAGCCAAAACCCATGCCATTTGTGTCCACCATATCTACCTACTATGTGGTATTTTTCTGCCATTCCAAAGTAAATTACTTGAGTGCTACCTTTAAAATTCATTCCTTTGTCTTTGCAATATATAGCTCATGGGACAAATAGCTTAAAAACTATTGTGGTGATGAATATGTAGTTATGTGTCTTATTTCTTATAAGTTGCTTGTTGAGCGGTAACCATGTTTCTGGGGACGCCATCAACTTTTTACTTTTGTTGGATATCATGTGAGATGCTATGCATGTTCGTCTTGTCTGAAGTAAGGGCGATTTTCATGATCAAATGGTTTGAGTATGCATATTGTTAGAGAAGAACATTGGGCCGCTAACCAAAGCCATGTATCATGGTGGAAGTTTTCAGTTTGGACATACATCCTCAATCTCTTATGAGAATATTATCTGTTGTTGAATGCTTAAGCATTAAAAGAGGAGTCCATTATCTGTTGTCTATGTTGTCCCGGTATGGATGTCCTAAGTTGAGATCTATTAAAAATGAGAAATCAAATGCAATTGATCTCCTAGGACCTTTGTACAGGCGGCATAGAGGTACCCCTTTGTGACACTTGGTTGAAACATATGTTATGCAATGATAATCCGTGTTAATCCAAGCTAATTAGGACAAGGTGCGAGCACTATTTGTATTCTATGCATGAGGCTTGCAACTTGTAGGAAGTATTATGCATAGCACATATGAATTATTACTACCGTTGACAAAATTGTTTCTATGTTTTCAAATTAAAAGCTCTAGCACAAAAATAGTAATCCATGCTTCCCTCTGCGAAGGGCCATTCTTTTACTTTATGTTGAGTCAGTTTACCTACTTCTTTCTATCTTAGAAGCAAACACTTGTGTTAACTGTGCATTGATTCTTACATGTTTACTTATTGCACTTGTTATATTACTCTATGTTGACAAATATCCATGAGATATACATGTTACAAGTTGAAAGCAATTGCTGAAACTTAATCATCCTTTGTGTTGCTTCAATGCATTCTACTTTGAATTTATTGCTTATGAGTTAGCTCTTATGCAAGTCTTGTTGATGCTTGTCTTGAAAGTACTATTCATGAAAAGTTTTGCTATATGATTCATTTGTTTAGTCATTATCTTTTGTTAGCAATCTTTTGCTTCAGATCACTCCATCCATCTCATATGCTTTATAATAATGTTGATCAAGATTATGTTGGTAGCATGTCACTTCAGAAATTATTTGTTGTTATCATTTACCTACTCGAGGGCGAGTAGGAACTAAGCTTGGCGATGCTTGATACGTCTCAAACGTATCTATAATTTCTTATGTTCCATGCTACTTTTATGACAATACTTGCATGTTTTATACATACTTTACATCATTATTATACATTTTCCGGCACTAACCTAGTAACAAGATGCCGAAGTGCCAGTTGTTGTTTTCTGCTGTTTTGGTTTCAGAAATCCTACAAAGGAAATATTCTCGGAATTGGACGAAATCAACGCCCAGGGTCTTATTTTTCCACGAAGCTTCCGGAAGACCGAAGGGATAACGAAGTGGGGCGACGAGGCGCCGACACCACAGGGCCACGCGCCCTGGCTGGGGCCCGCGCCGCCCTATGGTGTGGGCCCCGCGCCGCCTCCTGACCTACCCTTCCGCCTACTTATAGCCTTCGTCGCGAATACCCCTGTACCGAGAGCCACGATACGGAAAACCTTCCAGAGACGCCGCCGCCGCCAATCCCATCTCGAGGGATTCAGGAGATCGCCTCCGACCCTGCCGGAGAGGGGAATCATCACCGGAGGGCTCTACATCATCATGCCCGCCTCCGGATTGATGCGTGAGTAGTTCATCCTTGGACTATGGGTCCATAGCAGTAGCTAGATGGTTGTCTTCTCCTCTTGTGCTATCATGTTTAGATCTTGTGAGCTACCTAACATGATCAAGATCATCTATTTGTAATGCTACATGTTGTGTTTGGTGGGATCCGATGAATATAGAATATTATGTCAAGTTGATTATCAATCTATCATATATGTGTTGTTTATGTTCTTGCATGCTCTCCGTTGCTAGTAGAGGCTCTGGCCAAGTTGATACTTGTAACTCCAAGAGGGGGTATTTATGCTCGATAGTGGGTTCATGCCTCCATTGAATCTGGACAGTGACAGAAAGTTCTAAGGTTGTGGATGTGTTGTTGCTACTAGGGATAAAACATTGATGCTTTGTCTAAGGATATTTGTGTTGATTACATTACGCACCATACTTAATGCAATTGTCTGTTGTTTACAACTTAATACCGGAAGGGGTGCGGATGACCTGAAGGTGGATTATTTAGGCATAGATGCATGCTGGATAGCGGTCTATGTACTTTGTCGTAATGCCCTGATTAAATCTCATAGTAATCATCATTGATATGTATTGACTCTTTATTTGTCAATTGCCCACCTGTAATTTGTTCACCCAGCATGTTAGTTATCTTATTGGAGAGACACCACTAGTGAACTGTGGACCCCGGTCCATTCTTTTACATCTGAATACAATCTACTGCAATCATTGTTCTCTACTGTTCTTTGCAAACAAACATCATCTTCCACTCGATACGTTTAATCCTTTGTTTTCAGCAAGCCGGTGAGATTGACAACCTCACTGTTACGTTGGGGCAAAGTATCTTGATTGTGTTGTGCAGGTTCCACGTTGGCGCTGGTTTCACTGGTGTTGCGCCGCACTACACTCCTCCACCAACAACCTTCACGTGCTTCTTGGCTCCTACTGGTTCGATAACCTTGGTTTCTTTCTGAGGGAAAACTTGTTGTTGTGCGCATCACACCTTCCTCTTGGGGTTCCCAACGGACGTGTGCATCACGCGTATCAGGCCCCCTGCGGCCAATGAACGAGGCGCCGTCCGGACCGGATCCTGGCTCGCGCTGGGTCACTTGCTCGTACGCGGGGGGAGTAGAAGAGGTGGTTGGGCTTGAAGCCTCTATGCGGCAGCGCATCCTGGTAGTGGGGCGAAAAGTTAGACGTCACGCACCCGGGAGTGGCGGAGGGTCCGTTGTTGTAGAAGGTGGATGTCGATGGAGAGATCACTCTCGGAACGTACGCCGGCACCGACGTACTCCATGGGCTCGCGTTGGTGGCAGTGATACACCCGGCCAGTATGTGATGGTGCGCGCGCGCCGCCGAGCCTTCTTCTCCTGCTGCGCCGCCCTCCGTCCTTTCCGCTCCGCCGTCGCCATCTTCCGGCGCAGACAATCTTGATGCCATTGATCATCGGCCTAGGCTTCTTCTTCGGAGCCGGCGCCTTCCGCGGCTTCGCGAAGGGCGCCTTCGCCCCTTTCGTCTCATTGCCCGGTGGCTCCTTGGCCGCTTTCTTGGCCATCTTTTTGGGGCTGTCGGTGATGCGCGTAGATGTACACGTCCGTTGGGAACCCCAAGAGGAAGGTATGATGCGCACAACAGCAAGTTTCCTCGAAAGAAACCAAGGTTATCGAACCAGCAGGAGCCAAGAAGCACGTGAAGGTTGTTGGTGGAGGAGTGTAGTGCGCGCGTGACACGTCTCCAACGTATCGATAATTTCTTATGTTCCATGCTACTTTATTGATGATACCTACATGTTTTATGCACATTATATGTCATATTTATGCATTTTCTGAACTAACCTATTAACAAGATGCCGAAGAGCCAGTTTGCTTTTCGCTGTTTTTGGTTTTAAACTTAGTAAAGAAATATTCTCGGAATTGGACGAAACTTTCGCCCAGGGTCCTATTTTGCACGAAGCTTGAAGACCGAAGACCTAACGAAGTGGGGCCACGAGGCGGCCAGGAGGGAGGCCGGCACGGCGAGGCCCTGGGCCGCGCCCACCCCCCCGGGCCTCCTCGTGTGGCCCCCGCGTTGACCCTCCGCCTACTTAAAGCCTCCGTCGCGAAACCCCCGTACCGAGAGCCACGATACGGAAAACCTTACAGAGACGCGCCGCCGCGAATCCCATCTTGGGGGATTCGGGAGATCGTCCGACACCCTGCCGGAGAGGGGATTCATCTCCGGAGGACTCTTCATCGCCATGATCGCCTCCGGAGTGATGGTGAGTAGTTCACCCTGGACCATGGGTCCATAGCAGTAGCTAGATGGTCGTCTCCTTGTTGTGCTTCATTGTTGGATCTTGTGAGCTGCCTAACATGATCAAGATCATCTATCTGTAATACTATATGTTGTGTTTGTCGGGATCCGATGGATAGAGAGTACTATGATTATGGTGATTATCAATCTATTGTTTATGTGTTGTTTATGATCTTGCATGCTCTCCGTTATTAGTAGAGGCTCTGGCCAAGTTTTTGCTCTTAACTCCAAGAGGGGTATTTATGCTCGATAGTGGGTTCATGCCTTCATTGAATCTGGGATCGTGACAGTAGGTTCTAAGGTTGTGATGTGTGTTGCCACTAGGGATAAAACATTGATGCTATGTCTAAGGATGTAGTTGTTGATTACATTACGCACCATACTTAATGCAATTGTCTGTTGCTTTGCAACTTAATACTGGAGGGGGTTCGGACGATAACCTGAAGGTGGACTTTTTAGGCATAGATGCAGTTGGATGGCGGTCTATGTACTTTGTCGTAATGCCCGGATTAAATCTCACTATATTTACCATGTCATGTATATGCATTGTTATGCCTTTCTCTATTTGTCAATTGCCCGACTGTAATTTGTTCACCCAACATGCTTTATCTTATGGGAGAGACACCTCTAGTGAACTGTGGACCCCGGTCCTATTCTTTACATAGCATACAATCTACTTGTTTTACTGTTTTCTTTGCAAACATCTTCCACTCGATACGTTTAATCCTTTGTTACAAAGCCGGTGAGATTGACAACCTCACCGTTTTTCGTTGGGACAAAGTACTTGGGTTGTGTTGTGCAGGTTCCACGTTGGCGCGGAATCCCTGGTGTTGCGCCGCATCACATTTCGCGACCATCAACCTTCAACGTGCTTCTTGGCTCCTCCTGGTTCGATTAAACCTTGGTTTCTTTCTGAGGGAAAACTTGCTACTGTGCGCATCATACCTTCCTCTTGGGGTTCCCAACGAACGTGTGAGTTACACGCCATCAAGCTCTTTTTCTGGCGCCGTTGCCGGGGAACTGAAGAAAAGCTACACCACAGAGATTTCTAACTCCCACGTCAACTACACGCCAGCTCTTTTTCTGGCGCCGTTGCCGGGGAGATCAAGACACGCTGCAAGGGGAGTCTCCACTTCTCAATCTCTTTACTTTGTTTTTGTCTTGCTTTATTTTATTTACTACTTTGTTTGCTGCACTAAATTAAAATACAAAAAAATTAGTTGCTAGTTTTACTTTATTTACTGTCTTGCTCTCTATATCAAAAACACAAAAAAATTAGCTACTTGTCTTTACTTTGTTTGCCTAGTTTACTTTTTGCTTATTTCATCATGCTTAATCCTAAGTTTACTTTGAAAGAGATACCGGTAGGACGAGGGTGTATCATTGGAAGAGATAATATAGAAGAATTTTTCACCCATGTTAGTATGGATGAAGATTTTGAAGATATACCATTATTAAAAACTGCTCCTACTTATGAAAGTGCTTCTGCCTGTTTGATACACATGTTAGAAACTAGATTTGTTAATCTCAATCCCATAATACAACATATGTTTCTTACACTTTCGGATATGGAGATGGGAGAAAAGAGAAATTTTGTTTTAAAAGTCCTTGTTAGAGAATTTGAGGATATAGTTAAAGAAGCTAGAAAAGTTTTTATTAAGCATAAGAGGCTTGGTTTCTTTCCTAATTTTAAACAAATACTTGAAAAGATGGATATGGATAGAATTAAGTATACTAATAATGTTAATGATGGTAGGGAAATTAAAGCGCCAATACCTAGTAAACTACTAGGAATGCATGAAGCTTTGGAAAACAACTATGCTTGGCTTGTTCCTGAAAATTTGTTCGATGAGAGTAGCATGCCTAAGACTAATGAAAAGGGAGACGCTAAAACTTATATATCAAATATACTATGCTTGGTTGAGAAAACTCCCAACACCCCTGGTAATGATGTTGATGCTTCTACTCTCGATGTTACTTGATTTGTACTTGCGCCTAGCTGAAAGGCGTTAAAGAAAAGCGCTTATGGGAGACAACCCATGTTTTTACCTACAGCAATTTTTTGTTTTGTTGAGTCTTGGAAGTTGTTTACTACTGTAGCAACCTCTCCTTATCATGTTTTTGTGCCAAGTAAAGTTTCTATGTCAAAGTTGATGTTATATTTGGGATCGCTGCGCAGAAACAGCATTGCTGTCTGTCACGAATCTGGGCACATTCTCTGTAGAAAATTGAAAAAATCTGCCAATTTACGAGCGTGATCCTCAGATATGTACGCAACTTTCATTTGTTTTGAGTTTTTCCATTTGAGCAAGTCTGGTGCCATTTCTAAATTCGTCTTTACGGACTGTTCTGTTTTGACAGATTCTGCCTTTTATTTCGCATTGCCTCTTTTGCTATGTTGGATTTATTTCTTTGATCCATTAATGTCCAGTAGCATTATGCAATGTCCAGAAGTGAAAATAATGTTTGTGTCACCTCTGAATGAGTGAATTATTAATGATGCACTAACCCTCTAATGAGTTTGCTTGAAGTTTGGTGTGAAGGAAGTTTTCAAGGGTCAAGAGAGGAGAATGATATACTATGATCAAGAGGAGTGAAAGCTCTAAGCTTGGGGATGCCCCCGGTTCACCCCTGCATATTTTAAGAAGACTCAAGCGTCTAAGCTTGGGGATGCCCAAGGCATCCCCTTCTTCATCGACAACATCATCAGGTTCCTCCCCTGAAACTATATTTTTATTCAATCACATCTTGTGTTCTTTACTTGGAGCGTCGGTTTGTTTTCGTTTTGTTTTTGTTTGAATAAGATGGATCCTAGCATTCACTTTGTGGGAGAGAGACACGCTCCGCTGTTGCATATGGACACATGTGTCCTTAGGCTTTACTCATAATGTTCAAGGCGAAGTTTCTTCTTCGTTAAATTGTTATATGGTTGGAATTGGAAAATGCTACATGTAGTAATTCTAAACTGTCTTGGATAATGTGATACTTGGCAATTGTTGTGCTCATGTTTAAGCTCTTGCATCATATGCTTTGCACCCATTAATGAAGAAATACATAGAGCTTGCTAAAATTTGATTTGCATATTTGGTCTCTCTAAGGTCTAGATAATATCTAGTATTGAGTTTTGAACAACAAGGAAGACGGTGTAGAGTCTTATAATGTTTACAATATGTCTTTTATGTGAGTTTTGCTGCACTTGTTCATCCTTGAGTTTGCTTCAAATAACCTTGCTAGCCTAAACCTTGTATCGAGAGGGAATACTTCTCATGCATCCAAAATCCTTGAGCCAACCACTATGCCATTTGTGTCCACCATACCTACCTACTACATGGTATTTCTCCGCCATTCCAAAGTAAATTGCTTGAGTGCTACCTTTAAAATTCCATCATTCACCTTTGCAATATATAGCTCATGGGACAAAATAGCCTTAAAAACTATCGTAGTATTGAATATGTACTTATGCACTTTATATTTTATTAAGTTGCCTGTTGTGCGATAACCATGCTTCTGGGGAACGCCATCAACTATTGTTGAATATCATGTGAGTTGCTATGCATGTCCGTCTTGTCTGAAGGTCTATCATTTTAGTGGTTGGAGCATGCAAAATTGTTAGAGAAGAACATTGGGCCGCTAACTAAAGCCATGAACCATGGTTGAAGTTTCAGTTTTGGACATATATCCTCAATCTCATATGAGAATAATAACTTTGCTACATGCTTATGCATTTAAGAGGAGTCCATTATCTGTTGTCCATGTTGTCCCGGTATGGATGTCTAAGTTGAGAATAATCAAAAGCGAGAAATCCGAAATGCGAGCATTCTCCTTAGACCTTTGTACAGCGGCATGGAGGTACCCCTTTGTGAAACTTGGTTGAAACATGGCATGCAAAGATCCGGTAGTCCAAGCTAAGTAGGACGAGGTGCGGGCACTATTAGTATACTATGCATGAGGCTTGCAACTTGTAAGATATAATTTTCATAACTCATATGCTTTATTACTACCGTTGACAAAATTGTTTCATGTTTTCAAAATAAAAGCTCTAGCACAAATACAACAATCGATGCTTTCCTCTTTGAAGGACCTTTCTTTTACTTTTATTGTTGAGTCAGTTTACCTATCTCCTTCCACCTTAAGAAGCAAACACTTGTGTGAACTGTGCATTGATTCCTACATACTTGCATATTGCACTTGTTATATTACTTTATGTTGACAATATCCATGAGATATACATGTTATAAGTTGAAAGCAACCGCTGAAACTTAATCTTCCTATGTGTTGCTTCAACACCTTTACTTTGATTTATTGCTTTATGAGTTAACTCTTATGCAAGACTTATTGATGCTTGTCTTGAAGTACTATTCATGAAAAGTCTTTGCTTTATGATTCACTTGTTTACTCATGTCATTACCTTTGCTTTGATCGCTGCATTCATTACATATGTTTACAAATAGTATGATCAAGATTATGATGGCATGTCACTTCAGAAATTATCTTTGTTATCGTTTTACCTGCTCGGGACGAGCAGAACTAAGCTTGGGGATGCTGATACGTCTCCAACGTATCGATAATTTCTTATGTTCCATGCTACTTTATTGATGATACCTACATGTTTTATGCACATTATATGTCATATTTATGCATTTTCTGGAACTAACCTATTAACAAGATGCCGAAGAGCCAGTTGCTGTTTTCTGCTGTTTTTGGTTTCATAAATCCTAGTAAAGAAATATTCTCGGAATTGGACGAAACTTTCGCCCAGGGTCCTATTTTTGCACGAAGCTTCCAGAAGACCGAAGACCTAACGAAGTGGGGCCACGAGGCGGCCAGGGAGGGAGGCCGGCGCGGCCCGTGCCCCGGCCGCGCCGACCCACTCCCTGGCCCCTCGTGTGGCCCCCGCGTTGACCCTCCGCCTACTTAAAGCTTCCGTCGCGAACCCCCAGTACCGAGAGCCACGATACGGAAAACCTTACAGAGACGCCGCCGCCGCGAATCCCATCTTGGGGATTCGGAGATCGCCTCCGGCACCCTGCCGGAGAGGGGATTCATCTCCCGGAGGACTCTTCATCGCCATGATCGCCTCCGGAGTGATGAGTGAGTAGTTCACCCTGGACCATGGGTCCATAGCAGTAGATGGTCGTCTTCTCCTTGTTGTGCTTCATTGTTGGATCTTGTGAGCTGCCTAACATGATCAAGATCATCTATCCGTAATACTATATGTTGTGTTTGTCGGGATCCGATGGATAGAGAGTACTATGATTATGGTGATTATCAATCTATTGTTTATGTGTTGTTTATGATCTTGCATGCTCTCCGTTATTAGTAGAGGCTCTGGCCAAGTTTTTGCTCTTAACTCCAAGAGGGGGTATTTATGCTCGATAGTGGGTTCATGCCTTCATTGAATCTGGGATCGTGACAGTAGGTTCTAAGGTTGTGATGTGCTGTTGCCACTAGGGATAAAACATTGATGCTATGTCTAAGGATGTAGTTGTTGATTACATTACGCACCATACTTAATGCAATTGTCTGTTGCTTTGCAACTTAATACTGGAGGGGGTTCGGACGATAACCTGGAAGGTGGACTTTTTAGGCATAGATGCAGTTGGATGGCGGTCTATGTACTTTGTCGTAATGCCCGGATTAAATCTCACTATATTTACCATGTCATGTATATGCATTGTTATGCCTTTCTCTATTTGTCAATTGCCCGACTGTAATTTGTTCACCCAACATGCTTTATCTTATGGGAGAGACACCTCTAGTGAACTGTGGACCCCGGTCCTATTCTTTACATAGCATACAATCTACTTGTTTTACTGTTTTCTTTGCAAACATCTTCCACTCGATACGTTTAATCCTTTGTTACAGCAAGCCGGTGAGATTGACAACCTCACTGTTTCGTTGGGACAAAGTACTTGGGTTGTGTTGTGCAGGTTCCGCGTTGGCGCCGGAATCCCTGGTGTTGCGCCGCATCACATTTCGCGACCATCAACCTTCAACGTGCTTCTTGGCTCCTCCTGGTTCGATTAAACCTTGGTTTCTTTCTGAGGGAAAACTTGCTACTGTGCGCATCATACCTTCCTCTTGGGGTTCCCAACGAACGTGTGAGTTACACGCCATCACGGCGCAACACCAGTGAAACCGGCGCCAACGTGGAACCTGCACAACACAATCATGATACTTTGCCCCAACGTAACAGTGAGGTTGTCAATCTCACCGCTTGCTGAAAACAAAGGATTAAACGTATCGAGTGGAAGATGGTGTTTGTTTGCAAAGAACAGTAAGAACAATGATTGCAGTAGAATGTATTCAGATGTAAAAGAATGGACCGGGGTCCACAGTTCACTAGTGGTGTCTCTCCAATAAGATAACTAGCATGCTGGGTGAACAAATTACAGGTGGGCAATTGACAAATCAAGATTCAATACATATCAACGATGATTACTATGTGATTTAATCAGGGCATTACGACAAAGTACATAGACCGCTATCCAGCATGCATCTATGCCTAAATAATCCACCTTCGGGTTAGCATCCGCACCCCCTCTAAGTTGTAAACAACAGATAATTGCATTAAGTATGGTGCGTAATGTAATCAACACAAATATCCTTAGACAAAGCATCAATGTTTTATCCCTAGTAGCAACAACACATCCACAACCTTAGAACCTTCTGTCACGATCCCAGATTCAATGGAGACATGAACCCACTATCGAGCATAATTACTCTCTCTTGGAGTTACAAGTATCAACTTGGCCAGAGCCTCTACTAGCAACGGAGAGCATGCAAGAACATAAACAACACATATATGATAGATTGATAATCAACTTAACATAGTATTCTAGATTCATCGGATCCCACCAAACACAACATGTAGCATTACAAATAGATGATCTTGATCATGTTAGGCAGCTCACAAGATCTACAACAATGATAGCACAAGCGGAGAAGACAACCATCTAGCTACTGCTATGGACCCATAGTCCAAGGATGAACTACTCACGCATCAATCCGGAGGCGGGCATGATGATGTAGAGCCCTCCGGTGATGATTCCCCTCTCCGCAGGGTGCCGGAGGCGATCTCCTGAATCCCGAGATGGGATTGGTGGCGGCGGCGTCTCTGGAAGGTTTTCCGTATCGTGGCTCTCGGTACAGGGGTATTCGCGACGAAGGCTTTAAGTAGGCGGAAGGGCAACGCGGGGGCCACACGAGGGCCCCACACGCTAGGGCCGCGCGGCCAGGGCCTGGGCCGCGCGCCCTAGTGTGGCGGCGCCTCGTGGCCCCACTTCCTTTCCCCTGGTCTTCTGGAAGCTTCGTGTAAAAATAGGACCGGGCGTTGATTTCGTCCAATTCCGAGAATATTTCCTTACTAGGATTTCGAAAAAAAAAAGAAAACAGAACTGGCGCTCGGCATCTTGTTAATAGGTTAGTGCCGGAAAATGTATAATAATGATGTAAAGTATGTATAAAACATTCAAGTATTGTCATAAAAGTAGCATGGAACATAAGAAATTATAGATACGTTTGAGACGTATCAAGCATCCCCAAGCTTAGTTCCTACTCTCGAGTAGGTAAACGATAACACAAATAATTTCTGAAGTGACATGCTACTAACATAATCTTGATCAACATTATTGTAAAGCATATGAGATGAATGGAGTGATCTGAACAAAAGATTGCTAACAAAGATAATGACTAAACAAATGAATCATATAGCAAAACTTTTCATGAATAGTACTTTCAAGACAAGTATCAACAAGACTTGCATAAAAGCTAACTCATAAGCAATAAATTCAAAGTAGAATGCATTGAAGCAACACAAAGGATGATGAAGTTTCAGCGGTTGCTTTCAACTTGTAACATGTATATCTCATGGATAGTTGTCAACATAGAGTAATATAACAGGTGCAATAAGTAAACATGTAAGAATCAATGCACATAGTTAACACAAGTATTTGCTTCTAAGATAGAAAGAAGTGGGTAGACCGACTCAACATAAAGTAAAAGAATGGCCCTTCGCAGAGGGAAGCATGGATTACTATTTTTGTGCTAGAGCTTTTGTTTTGAAAACATAGAAACAATTTTGTCAACGGTAGTAATAATTCATATGTGCTATGCATAATACTTCCTACAAGTTGCAAGTCTCATGCATAGAGTACTAATAGTGCTCGCACCTTGTCCTAATCAGCTCGGATAACACGGATTATCATCACATGACATATGTTTCAACCAAGTGTCACAAAGGGGTACCTCTATGCCGCCTACAAAGGTCTAAGGAGAAAGCACGCATTGGATTTCTCGCTTTTGATTATTCTAACTTAGACATTGATACGTCTCCGACGTATCGATAATTTCTTATGTTCCATGCTACATTATTGATGATATCTACATGTTTTATACACATTATATGTCGTATTTACGCATTTTCCGGCACTAACCTATTAACAAGATGCCGAAGAGCCAGTTGCTGTTTTCTGCTGTTTTTGGTTTCAGAAATCCTAGTAAGGAAATATTCTCGGAATTGGACGAAATCAACGCCCAGGGTCCTATTTTTGCACGAAGCTTCCAGAGACCGAGGGAAAGAAGTGGGGCCACGAGGCGCACCACACTAGGGCGGCGCGGCCTGGCCTTGGCCCGCGCGGCCCCAGCGTGTGGGCCCTCGTGTGGCCCCCGCTGCCCTTCCGCCTACTTAAAGTCTTCGTCGCGAAACCCTCTGTACCGAGAGCCACGATACGGAAACCTTCCGAGACGCCGCCGCCGCGAATCCCATCTCGGGGGATTCAGAGATCGCCTCCGCACCCTGCCGGAGAGGGGAATCATCTCCCAGGGACTCTTCATCGCCATGATCGCCTCCGGAGTGATGAGTGAGTAGTTCACCCCTGGACTATGGGTCCATAGCAGTAGCTAGATGGTCGTCTTCTCCTAATTGTGCTTCATTTTTGGATCTTGTGAGCTGCCTAACATGATCAAGATCATCTATCTGTAATACTATATGTTGTGTTTGTCGGGATCCGATGGATAGAGAATACTATGTTATGGTGATTATCAATCTATTACCTATGTGTTGTTTATGATCTTGCATGCTCTCCGTTATTAGTAGAGGCTCGGCCAAGTTTTTGCTCTTAACTCCAAGAGGATAATTATTCTCGACATATTTCTTATGTTCCATGCTACTTTATTGATGATACCTACATGTTTTATACACATTATATGTCATTATTATGCATTTTCTGGAACTAACCTATTAACAAGATGCCGAAGTGCCAGTGCCTGTTTTCTGCTGTTTTTGGTTTCAGAAATCCTAGTAACGAAATATTCTCGGAATTGGACGAAATCAACGCCCAGGTTCCTATTTTGCCCGGAAGCATCCAGAACACCCGAGAGCCGCCAGAGAGGGGCCACAGGGGGCCCACACATGGTGGTGCCGCGGCCGGGCCCGCGCACCCTTGTTTGCCGCCTCGTCAGCCCTCCGACTCCGCCTCTTCGCCTATATAAAGGTCCCTGACCTAAAACACGATACGAATAAGCCACGGTACGAGAAAAGTTCCAGCCGCCGCCATCGCGAAGCCAAGATCTGGGGGACAGGAGTCTCTGTTCCGGCACGCCGCCGGGACGGGGAAGAGCCCCCGGAAGGCTTCTCCATCGACACCGCTGCCATCTCCACCGCCATCTTCATCACCGCCGCTGTCTCCATGATGAGGAGGGAGTAATTCACCCCCGGGGCTGAGGGCTCCGCTGTAGCTATGTGGTTCATCTCTCTCTTTATGTGATCTAGTTGAATATTATCTATGTGCTACTCTAGTGATGTTATTAAAGTAGTTTTATTCCTCCTGCACGTGTGTAATGGTGACAGTGTGTGCCGTGTTAGTACTTGGCGTAGGCTATGATTATGATCTCTTGTAGATTATGAAGTTAACTATTGCTATGATGGTATTGATGTGATCTATTCCTCCTACATGGTGTGAAGGTGACAGTGTGCATGCTATGCTAGTACTTGGTTTAGTCGTGTCGATCTTTCATGCACTCTAAGGTTATTTAAATATGAACATTTAATTGTGGAGCTTGTTAACTCCAGCATTGAGGGTTCGTGTAATCCTACGCAATGTGTTCATCATCCAACAAGAGAGTGTAGAGTATGCATCTATCTATTCTGTTATGTGATCAAAGTTGAGAGTGTCCACTAGTGAAAGTCTAATCCCTAGGCCTTGTTCCTAAATACTGCTATCGCTGCTTGTTTACTGTTTTACTGCGTTACTACTGCTTGTTTACTTCCTACAATATTACTACCATCAACTGCACGCCAGCAAGCATTTTCTGGCGCCGTACTACTGCTCATATTCATTCATACCACTTGTATTTCACTATCTCTTCGTCGAACTAGTGCACCTATTAGGTGTGTTGGGGACACAAGAGACTTCTTTTTGTGGTTGCAGGGTTGCATGAGAGGGATATCTTTGACCTCTTCCTCCCCGAGTTCGATAAACCTTGGGTGATCCACTTGAGGGAAACTTGCTGCTGTTCTACAAACCTCTGCTCTTGGAGGCCCAACACTGTCTACAAGAATAGAAGCACCCGTAGACATCAAGCTATTTTCTGGCGCCGGAGGAAAGGTAAAAGGTACTCACACTCCGGATCTCGGCTACTAAGCTATTTTCCGGCGCCGTTGTAAGTACTCGAAGCTATTTCCTTTAGACTCTGCAATTGCAACATTTGGTTTCTTGTTTACACTAGTTAGGCATAATGGACAACAATGACCTTCTTATTCTATTTCCTGATTTAAGACATGGATGGTTTGATGCGAAAATTAAAAAACCCATGGAACATATTAATATGAATGCTTTGAACACTATTGTTGCTAATGCTATGGAAAATTCTAAGCTTGGGGAAGCTGGCTTTGATGAGCATGATATTTTTAGTCTCCCAAGCATTGAGGAGAAAATTTACTTTGATGATACTATGCCTCCTATATTTGATGATGAGAATAATAATGATAGCTACTTTGTTGAATTTGCTCCCACTACAACTAATAAAATTGATTATGCCTATGTGGGGAGTAATAATTTTATGCATGAGACTCATGATAAGAATGCTTTATGTGATAGTTATATTGTTGAGTTTGCTCATGTTGCTACTGAAAGTTATTATGAGAGAGGAAAATATGGTTGTAAAAATTTTCATGTTACTAAAACACCTCTCTATGTGCTGAAATTTTTGAAGCTACACTTGTTTTATCTTCCTATGCTTGTTACTTTGCTCTTCATGAACTTGTTTATTTACAAGATTCCTATGCATAGGAAGCATGTTAGACTTAAATGTGTTTTGAATTTGCCTCTTGATGCTCTCTTTTGCTTCAACTTCTATTTCTTGCGAGTGCATCATTAAAACTGTTGAGCCCATCTTAATGGCTATAAAGAAATAACTTCTTGGGAGATAACCCATGTGTTTTTTTTACTACAGTACTTTATTTTATATTTGTGTCTTGGAAGTTGTTACTACTGTAGCAACCTCTCCTTATCTTAGTTTGGTTGCATTGTTGTGCCAAGTAAAGTCTCTATAGTAAGGTTCATACTAGATTTGGATTACTGCGCAGAGACAGATTTCTTTGCTGTCACGAATCTGGGCCTAATTCTCTGTAGGTAACTCAGAAAATTATGCCAATTTACGTGAGTGATCCTCAGATATGTACGCAACTTTCATTAGTTTTGAGTTTTTCCATTTGAGCAAGTCTTGTGCCATTTTAAAATTCGTCTTTACGAACTGTTCTGTTTTGACAGATTCTGCCTTTTATTTCGCATTGCCTCTTTTGCTATGTTGGATGAATTTCTTTGATCCATTAATGTCCAGTAGCTTTATGCAATGTCCAGAAGTGTAAAGAATGATTGTGCCACCTCTGAACATGTGAATTTTGATTGTGCACTAACCCTCTAATGAGTTTGCTCGAAGTTTGGTGTGGCAGAAGTTTTCAAGGGTCAATAGAAGAGGGTGATATAATGTGATCGAGAAGAGTGAAAGGTCTAAGCTTGGGGATTCCCCGGTGGTTCATCCCTGCATATTTTAAGAAGACTCAAGCATCTGCTTGGGATGCCCAAGGCATCCCCTTCTTCATCGACAACTTATCAGGTCACTTCTAGTGAAACTATATTTTTATTCGTCACATCTTATGTATTTTACTTGGAGCGTCTGTTTGTTTTTGTTTTCGTTTTGTTTGAATAAATGCTTGTGTGGGAGAGAGACACGCTCCGCTGGTTCATATGAACACATGTGTTCTTAGCTTTTAATGTTCAAGGGCGAAAGTTGATCGCTTCACTTGTTGTTATATGGTTGGAAACAGAAAATGCTACATGTAGTAATTCTAAAATGTCTTGGATAATGTGATACTTGGCAATTGTTGTGCTCATGTTTAAGCTCTTGCATCATATACTTTGCACCCATTAATGAAGAAATACATAGAGCTTGCTAAAATTTGGTTTGCATATTTGGTCTCTCTAAGGTCTAGATAATTTCTAGTATTGAGTTTTGAACAACAAGGAAGACGGTGAGTCTTATAATGTTTACAATATGTCTTTTATGTGAGTTTTGCTGCACCGGTTCATCCTTGAGTTTGCTTCAAATAACCTTGCTAGCCTAAACCTTGTATCGAGAGGGAATACTTCTCATGCATCCAAAATACTTGAGCCAATATTCATGCCATTTGTGTCCACCATACCTACCTACTACATGGTATTTCTCCGCCATTCCAAAGTAAATTGCTTGAGTGCTACCTTTAAACAATTCAAAAAGTTATTACCTCTTATTTGTGTCAATGTTTTATAGCTCATGAGGAAGTATGTGGTGTTTATCTTTCAATCTTGTTGGGCAACTTTCACCAATGGACTAGTGGCTTCATCCGCTTATCCAATAATTTTGCAAAAGAGCTGGCAATGGGATTCCCAGTCCCAAATTAATTAACTAAAATAGACACTCCTCCATGGTATGTGATTGTTGGACGACACCCGAAGGATTCGGTTAGCCATGGCTTGAGAAAGCAAAGGTGGGGAGGAGTGTCATCATAATAAAACTAAAATAAAAAGGCACTCCTTCATGGTATGAGATTGTTGGCAGGCACCCGAGGATTCGGTTAGCCATGGTTTGTGAAAGAAAGGTTGGAAGGAGTGCCACCCAAAAATAAAATAAAATGGGAGCCGCTCTTTGAAGGTTTGTCTGGCAAGGGGGTTAGAGTACCCGCTACCATTCGTTGACAACAACAAACACCTCTCAAAACTTTATTTTTATGCTCTCTTTATGTTTTCAAAATAAAAGCTCTAGCACAAATATAGCAATCGATGCTTCTTTGAAGGACCTTTCTTTTACTTTTATTGTTGAGTCAGTTTACCTATTTCTCTCCACCTCAAGAAGCAAACACTTGTGTGAACCGTGCATTGATTCCTACATACTTGCATATTGCACTTGTTATATTACTCTATGTTGACAATATCCATGAGATATACATGTTATAAGTTGAAAGCAACCGCTGAAACTTAATCTTCCTTTGTGTTGCTTCAATACCTTTACTTTGAATTATTGCTTTATGAGTTAACTCTTATGCAAGACTTATTGATGCTTGTCTTGAAGTACTATTCATGAAAAGTCTTTGCTTTATGATTCATTTGTTTACTCATGTCATTACCATTGTTTTTGATCGATGCATTCATTACATATGCTTACAATAGTATGATCAAGGTTATGATGGCATGTCACTTCAGAAATTATCTTTGTTATCATTTTACCTGCTCGGACGCAGAACTAAGCTTGGGGATGCTGATACGTCTCCCGACGTATCGATAATTTCTTATGTTCCATGCTACTTTATTGATGATACCTACATGTTTTATACACATTATATGTCATTATTATGCTGGAACTAACCTATTAACAAGATGCCGGGCGTGCGTTTCGCTGTTTTTGGTTTCAGAAATCCTAGTAACGAAATATTCTCGGAATTGGACGAAATCAACGCCCAGGTTCCTATTTTGCCCGGAAGCATCCAACACCCGAGAGCCGCCAGAGAGGGGCCACAGGGGGCCCACACATGGTGGTGGCGCGGCCAGGGCTGGGCCCGCGCCACCCGTTTGTCGCCGCCTCGTCAGCCCTCCGACTCCGCCTCTTCGCCTATATAAAGGTCCCCGACCTAAAACACGATACGAATAAGCCACGGTACGAGAAAAGTTCCAGAGCCGCCGCCATCGCGAAGCCAAGATCTGGGGACAGAGTCTCTGTTCCGGCACGCCGCCGGACGGGGAAGAGCCCCTGGAGCTTCTCCATCGACACCGCTATCTCCACCGCCATCTTCATCACCGCCGTCTCCATGATGAGAGGGAGCACCACCTGCTGAGGGCTCCGTAGCTATGTGGTTCATCTCTCTCTTTATGTGATCTAGTTGAATATTATCTATGTGTTACTCTAGTGATGTTATTAAAGTAGTTTTATTCCTCCTGTGGTGTAATGGTGACAGCAGTGTGCATCCGTGTTAGTACTTGCGTAGGCTATGATTATGATCTCTTGTAGATTATGAAGTTAACTATTGCTATGATGGTATTGATGTGATCTATTCCTCCTACATGGTGTGAAGGTGACAGTGTGCATGCTATGCTAGTACTTGGTTTAGTCGTGTCGATCTTTCATGCACTCTAAGGTTATTTAAATATGAACATTTAATTGTGGAGCTTGTTAACTCCGGCATTGAGGGTTCGTGTAATCCTACGCAATGTGTTCATCATCCAACAAGAGAGTGTAGAGTATGCATCTATCTATTCTGTTATGTGATCAAAGTTGAGAGTGTCCACTAGTGAAAGTCTAATCCCTAGGCCTTGTTCCTAAATATCGCTATCGCTGCTTGTTACTGTTTTACTGCGTTACATCGCGTTACTACCGCTTGTTTATTTCCTACAATATTACTACCATCAATTGCACGCCAGCAAGCTATTTTCTGGCGCCGTACTACTGCTCATATTCATTCATACCACTTGTATTTCACTATCTCTTCGCCGAACTAGTGCACCTATTAGGTGTGTTGGGGACACAAGAGACTTCTTGCTTTGTGGTTGCAGGGTTGCATGAGAGGGATATCTTTGACCTCTTCCTCCCTGAGTTCGATAAACCTTGGGTGATCCACTTGAGGGAAACTTGCTGCTGTTCTACAAACCTCTGCTCTTGGAGGCCCAACACTGTCTACAAGAATAGAAGCACCAGAGACATGGAGTATTTATGCTCGATAGTGGGTTCATGCCTCCAAATCTGACAGTGAAAGTTCTAAGGTTGTGGATGTGTTGTTGCCACTAGGGATAAAACATTGATGCTATGTCTAAGGATGTAGTTGTTGATTACATTATGCACCATACTTAATGCAATTGTCTGTTGTTTGCAACTTAATACTGAAGGGGTTCGGATGATAACCAAGGTGGACTTTTAGGCATAGATGCATGTGGATAGCGGTCTATGTACTTTGTCGTAATGCCCTGATTAAATCTCACTATATTTATCATATCATGTATGTGCATTGTTATGCCCTCTCTATTTGTCAATTGCCCGACTGTAATTTGTTCACCCAACATGCTTTAATCTTATGGGAGAGACACCTCTAGTGAACTGTGGACCCCGGTCCTATTCTTTACATCGCATACAATCTACTGCAATACTTGTTTTACTGTTTTCTTCGCAAACAATCATCTTCCACACAATACGGTTAATCCTTTGTTACAGCAGCCGGTAAGATTGACAACCTCATGCTTCGCGTGGGGCAAAGTACTTTGGTTGTGTTGTGCAGGTTCCACGTTGGCGCCGGAATCCCTGGTGTTGCGCCGCATTACATTTCGCCGCCATCAACCTTCAACGTGCTTCTTGGCTCCTCCTGGTTCGATAAACCTTGGTTTCTTTCTGAGGGAAAACTTGCTGCTGTGCGCATCATACCTTCCTCTTGGGGTTCCCAACGAACGTGTGAGTTACACGCCATCAAGCTCTTTTTCTGGCGCCGTTGCCGGGGAGATCAAGACACGCTGCAAGGGGAGTCTCCACTTCCCAATCTCTTTACTTTGTTTTTGTCTTGCTTTATTTTATTTACTACTTTGTTTGCTGCACCTAAACAAAACACAAAAAAATTAGTTGCTAGTTTTACTTTATTTACTGTCTTGCTCTCTATATCAAAAACACAAAAAAATTAGTTACTTGCATTTACTTTATCTAGTTTGCTTTATTTACCATTGCTAAAATGAATACCCCTGAAAATACTAAGTTGTGTGACTTCACAAACACAAATAATAATGATTTCTTATGCACATCTATTGCTCCACCTGCTACTACAGCAGAATTCTTTGAAATTAAACCTGCTTTACTGAACCTTGTTATGAGAGAGCAATTTTCTGGTGTTAGTTCTGATGATGCTGCTGCCCATCTTAATAATTTTGTTGAACTTTGTGAAATGCAAAAGTATAAGGATGTAGATGGTGATATTATTAAATTGAAATTGTTTCCTTTCTCATTAAGAGGAAGAGCTAAAGATTGGTTGCTATCTTTGCCTAAGAATAGTATTGATTCATGGACTAAATGTAAGGATGCTTTTATTGGTAGATATTATCCTCCCGCTAAAATTATATCTTTGAGAAGTAGCATAATGAATTTTAAGCAATTAGATACTGAACATGTTGCTCAAGCATGGGAGAGAATGAAATCTTTGGTAAAGAATTGCCCAACCCATGGACTGACTACTTGGATGATCATCCAAACCTTTTATGCAGGATTGAATTTTTCCTCAAGGAACCTATTGGATTCAGCTGCTGGAGGTACTTTTATGTCCATCACTCTGGGCGCCGCAACTAAATTACTTGATGATATGATGATAAATTACTCTGAATGGCACACGGAAAGAGCTCCACAAGGTAAGAAGGTAAATTCTGTTGAAGAAACCTCCTCCTTGAGTGATAAAATTGATGTGATTATGTCTATGCTTGTGAATGGTAGATCTAATGTTGATCCTAATAATGTTCCTTTAGCTTCATTGGTTGCTCAAGAAGAAAATGTTGATGTGAATTTCATTAAAAATAATAATTTCAACAACAATGCTTATAGGAACAACTCTGGTAATAACTATAGGCCATATCCTTCTGCTAATGGTAATGGTTATGGTAATTCTTATGGGAATTCTTACAACAATAATAGGAGTGTACCCCCTGAAGCCATGCTTAAAGAATTTATTAGTACACAAACTGCTTTTAACAAATCTGTTGAGGAAAAGCTTGATAAAATTGATATTATTGCTTCTAGAGTTGATAGACTTGCCTCTGATGTTGATCTATTAAAATTGAAAGTTATGCCTAATGAGGATATTGATAATAAGATTACTACTACAGCAAATGCCATCCAAGTTAGAATTAATGAGAATATAAGATTAATGGCTGAATTGCGTGCTAGGTGGGATAGAGAAGAAAATGAAAAACTAGCTAAAGAGAATAATGTAGCTAAAGTTTGGACTATTACCACCATTAGTAATGATAATGATTCACATGTTGCTGCACCTCCTACTATCAATGATAAAATAATTGGTGTTGGCAATGTTTCTACTCCTAGTGCAAAGCGTACAAAACTGCCTGAAATTGCTAAAACTGCTGAAACCACTTGTGATAAAACTGCTGAATTTTTTTCCAACCTTGGGGACAATGATCCCATTGCTGTAGCTCATAATGATTTAGATTTTGATGATTGCCACATCTCTGAAGTTATAAAGTTCTTACAAAAACTTGCTAAAAGTCCTAATGCTAGTGCTATAAATTTAGCCTTTACAAAACATATTACAAATGCTCTCATAAAAGCTAGAGAAGAGAAACTAAAACTTGAAACTTCTATTCCTAGAAAGTTAGAAGATGGTTGGGAGCCCATCATTAAAATGAAATTCAATGACTTTGAATGTAATGCTTTATGTGATCTTGGTGCAAGTATTTCTGTTATGCCTAAAAAGATTTATGATATGCTTGACTTGCCACCATTGAAAAATTGTTATTTGGATGTTAATCTTGCCGATAATGTTAAAAAGAAACCTTTGGGGAGGATTGATAATGTGCGCATTACGGTTAACAATAACCTTGTCCCCGTTGATTTTGTTGTCTTGGATATCGAATGCAATGCATCTTGTCCTATTGTGTTGGGAAGACCTTTTCTTCGAACCGTTGGTGCTGTTATTGATATGAAGGAAGGTAATATTAGATATCAATTTCCTCTCAAGAAAGGTATGGAACACTTCCCTAGAAAGAGAATGAAGTTACCTTTTGATTCTATTATTAGAACAAGTTATGATGTTGATGCTTCTACTCTTGATGTTACTTGAATTACACTTTCTGCGCCTAGCTGAAAGGCGTTAAAGAAAAGCGCTTATGGGAGACAACCCATGTTTATTTTACTACAGCAATCTTTGTTTTATATTTGAGTCTTGGAAGTTGTTTACTACTGTAGCAACCTCTCCTTATTATGTTTTTGTGCCAAGTAAAGTTTCTATGTTAAAGTTGATGTTATATTTGGGATCGCTGCGCAGAAACAGCATTGCTGTCTGTCACGAATTCTGGCATAAGTCTCTGTAGAAAATTCGAAAAAATCTGCAAAATTACGAGCGTGATCCTCAGATATGTACGCAACTTTCATTAGTTTTGAGTTTTTCCATTTGAGCAAGTCTAGTGCCCCTTCAGGTTCGTCTTTACGGACTGTTCTGTTTTTGACAGATTCTGCCTTTTATTTCGCATTGCCGTATTTGCTATGTTGGATGAATTCTTTTGATCCATTAATGTCCAGTAGCTTTGTGCAATGTCCAGAAGTGTTAAGAATGATTGTGTCACCTCTGAATATGTGAATTTTTAATTGTGCACTAACCCTCTAATGAGTTTGCTTGAAGTTTGGTGTGAAGGAAGTTTTCAAGGGTCAAGAGAGGAGTATGATATACTATGATCAAGAGGAGTGAAAGCTCTAAGCTTGGGGATGCCCCCGTGGTTCATCCCTGCATATTTTAAGAAGACTCAAGCGTCTAAGCTTGGGGATGCCCAAGGCATCCCCTTCTTCATCAACAACATCATCAGGTTCCTCCCCTGAACTATATTTTTTTCATCACATCTTATGTACTTTGCTTGGAGCGTCGGTTGTTTTGTTTTTGTTTTTGTTTGAATAAAATGGATCCTAGCATTCACCGTGGGGGAGACACGCTCCGCTGTTGCATATGGACAAATATGTCCTTAGGCTTTACTCATAATGTTCAAGGCGAAGGTTGAAATTTCTTCGTTAAATTGTTATATGGTTGGAATCGGGAAATGCTACATGTAGTAATTCTAAAATGTCTTGGATAATGTGATACTTGGCAATTGTTGTGCTCATGTTTAGGCTCTTGCATCATATACTTTGCACCTATTAATGAAGAAATACATAGAGCTTGCTAAAATTTGGTTTGCATATTTGGTCTCTCTAAGGTCTAGATAATTTCTAGTATTGAGTTTTGAACAACAAGGAAGACGGTGTAGAGTCTTATAATGTTTACAATATGTCTTTTATGTGAGTTTTGCTGCACCGGTTCATCCTTGAGTTTGCTTCAAATAACCTTGCTAGCCTAAACCTTGTATCGAGAGGGAATACTTCTCATGCATCCAAAATCCTTGATCCAACCACTATGCCATTTGTGTCCACCATACCTACCTACTACATGGTATTTCTCCGCCATTCCAAAGTAAATTGCTTGAGTGCTACCTTTAAAATTCCATCATTCGCCTTTGCAATATATAGCTCATGGGACAAAATAGCCTTAAAAACTATTGTGGTATTGAATATGTACTTATGCACTTTATCTCTTATTAAGTTGCTTGTTGTGCGATAACCATGCTTCTGGGGACGCCATCAACTATTCTTTGTTGAATATCATGTGAGTTTCTATGCATGTCCGTCTTGTCTGAAGTAAGAGAGATCTACCACCTTAATGGTTGGAGCATGCATATTGTTAGAGAAGAACATTGGGCCGCTAACTAAAGCCATGAATCATGGTGGAAGTTTCAGTTTTGGACATATATCCTCAATCTCATATGAGAACACTAATTGTTGCCACATGCTTATGCATTAAAGAGGAGTCCATTATCTGTTGTCCATGTTGTCCCGGTATGGATGTCTAAGTTGAGAATAATCAAAAGCGAGAAATCCAAAATGCGAGCTTTCTCCTTAGACCTTTGTACAGGCGGTATGGAGGTACCCCTTTGTGACACTTGGTTGAAACATGTGTATTGCGATGATCCGGTAGTCCAAGCTGATTAGGACAAGGTGCGGGCACTATTAGTATACTATGCATGAGGCTTGCAACTTGTAAGATATAATTTACATAACTCATATGCTTTATTACTACCGTTGACAAAATTGTTTCATGTTTTCAAAATAAAAGCTCTAGCACAAATATAGCAATCGATGCTTTCCTCTTTGAAGGACCTTTCTTTTACTTTTATTGTTGAGTCAGTTTACCTATTTCTCTCCACCTCAAGAAGCAAACACTTGTGTGAACTGTGCATTGATTCCTACATACTTGCATATTGCACTTGTTATATTACTTTATATTGACACTATCCATGAGATATACATGTTATAAGTTGAAAGCAACCGCTGAAACTTAATCTTCCTTTGTGTTGCTTCAATACCTTTACTTTGATTTATTGCTTTATGAGTTAACTCTTATGCAAGACTTATTGATGCTTGTCTTGAAGTACTATTCATGAAAAGTCTTTGCTTTATGATTCATTTGTTTACTCATGTCATTACCATTGTTTTGATCGCTGCATTCATTACATATGCTTACAATAGTATGATCAAGGTTATGATGGCATGTCACTCCAGAAATTATCCTTGTTATCGTTTACCTGCTCGGGACGAGCAGAACTAAGCTTGGGGATGCTGATACGTCTCCACGTATCGATAATTTCTTATGTTTCATGCTACATTATTGATGATATCTACATGTTTTATACACATTATATGTCGTATTTACGCATTTTCCGGCACTAACCTATTAACAAGATGCCAAGAGCCAGTTTGCTTTTGTTTTTTGGTTTCAGAAATCCTAGTAAGGAAATATTCTCGGAATTGGACGAAATCAACGCCCAGGGTCCTATTTTTGCACGAAGCTTCCAAGACCGAGGGAAAGGAAGTGGGGCCACGAGGCGCCACACTAGGGCGGCGCGGCTAGCCTTGGCCCGCGCGGCCCTAGCGTGTGGGGCCCTCGTGTGGCCCCCGCGCCCCTTCCGCCTACTTAAAGTCTTCGTCGCAAACCCTCTGCACGAGAGCCACGATACGGAAACCTTCCGAGACGCCGCCGCCGCGAATCCCATCTCTGGGGATACAGAGATCGCCTCTCCGCACCCGCCGGAGAGGGAATCATCTCCTGGAGGACTCTTCATCGCCATGATCGCCTCCGGAGTGATGAGTGAGTAGTTCACCCCTAGACTATGGGTCCATAGCAGTAGCTAGATGGTCGTCTTCTCCTAATTGTGCTTCATTGTTGGATCTTGTGAGCTGCCTAACATGATCAAGATCATCTATCTGTAATACTATATGTTGTGTTTGTCGGGATCCGATGGATAGAGAATACTATGTTATGGTGATTATCAATCTATTACCTATGTGTTGTTTATGATCTTGCATGCTCTCCGTTATTAGTAGAGGCTCTGGCCAAGTTTTTGCTCTTAACTCCAAGAGGGAGTATTTATGCTCGATAGTGGGTTCATGCCTCCATTAAATCTGGGACAGTGACAGAAAGTTCTAAGGTTGTGGATGTGTTGTTGCCACTAGGGATAAAACATTGATGCTATGTCTAAGGATGTAGTTGTTGATTACATTACGCACCATACTTAATGCAATTGTCTGTTGCTTGCAACTTAATACTGGAAGGGTTCGGATGATAACCTGAAGGTGGACTTTTTAGGCATAGATGCATGCTGGATAGCGGTCTATGTACTTTGTCGTAATGCCCGATTAAATCTCACTATATTTATCATATCATGTATGTGCATTGTTATGCCCTCTCTATTTGTCAATTGCCCGACGTAATTTGTTCACCCAACACGCTTTAATCTTATGGGAGAGACACTCTAGTGAACTGTGGACCCGGTCCTATTCTTTACATCGCATACAATTTACTGCAATACTTGTTTTACTGTTTTCTTCGCAAACAATCATCTTCCACACAATACGGTTAATCCTTTGTTAGAGCAAGCCGGTGAGATTGACAACCTCATGTTTCGTTGGGGCAAAGTACTTTGGTTGTGTTGTGCAGGTTCCACGTTGGCGCCGGAATCCCGGTGTTGCGCCGCATTACATTTCGCCGCCATCAACCTTCAACGTGCTTATTGGCTCCTCCTGGTTCGATAAACCTTGGTTTCTTTCTGAGGGAAAACTTGCTGTTGTGCGCATCATACCTTCCTCTTGGGGTTCCCAACGAACGTGTGAGTTACACGCCATCAGACATCCATACCGGGACAACATAGACAACAGATAATGGACTCCTCTTTTAATGCTTAAGCATTCAACAACAAATAATATTCTCATAAGAGATTGAGGTTGTATGTCCAAACTGAAACTTCCACCATGATACATGGCTTTAGTTGGCTGCCCAATGTTCTTCTCTAACATATGCATACTCAAACCATTTGATCATGAAATCGCACTTACTTCAGACAAGATGAACATGCATAGCATCTCACATGATATCCAACAAAGGTAAAAAGTTGATGGCGTCCCCAGAAACATGGTTACCGCTCAACAAGCAACTTATAAGAATTAAGACACATAACTACATATTCATCACCACAATAGTTTTTAAGCTATTTGTCCCATGAGCTATATATTGCAAAGATAAAGGAATGAAATTTTAAAGGTAGCACTCAAGTAATTTACTTTGGAATGGCAGAAAAATACCACATAGTAGGTAGATATGGTGGACACAAATGGCATGGGGTTTGGCTCAAGGTGTTTGGATGCACGAGAAGCATTTCCTCTCAGTACAAGGTTTGGGCTAGCAAGGTTGTTTGAAGCAAACACAAGTATGAACAGGTACAACAAAACTTACACAAGAACATATTGCAAGCATTATAAGGCTCTACACTGTCTTCCTTGTTGTTCAAACACTTTACCCAAAAATATCTAGACTTAGAGAGACCAATCATGCAAACCAAATTAAACAAGCTCTACGGTAGTTCTTCATTAATAGATTAAACTACATGATGCAAGAGCTTAAACATGATCTATGAGAGCTCAAACAATTGCCAAATTATTCCAAACCATATGCAGCATTTTCTGATTCCAACCAAATAGCAATTTAACGAAGCAATTTCAGCCTTCGCCATGAACTTTAAAGCACAATTAAGAACACAAGTGTTCCATATGAAAAAGCGGAGCGTAATATCTCTAATATAAGGGATGATGGGATCCAACTTTATTCAAACCAAAACGAAAATAAAAGCAAACCGACGCTCCAAGTAAAGAACATAAGATGTGATGAAATAAAAATATAGTTTCACTAGAAGTGACCTGATAATGTTGTCGATGAAGAAGGGGATGCCTTGGGCATCCCCAAGCTTAGATGCTTGAGTCTTCTTAAAATATGCAGGGATGAACCACCGGGGCATCCCCAAGCTTAGACCTTTCACTCTTCTTGATCATAGTATATCATCCTCTTCTCTTGACCCTTGAAAACTTCCTCCACACCAAACTTCAAGCAAACTCATTAGAGGGTTAGTGCATAATCAAAAATTCACATATTCAGAGGTGACACAATCATTCTTAACACAAATCGAAACAGCAACATTGAGTTTGCCTTCTCCCCGTCTCTCTTTCGTGCGCAAAATATTCGAGTGAGTATGAGTGTGTCTTGCTCGGACCAGGAATTTAGGCCGATGAAGGGGAAGAATGCAAGCTTTCCACCATGTGTGAGAGCAGAGAGGTGTTGGTGAGGCCGCCTTACGAAGGTGAAGGAGGTGGTTCATTTTTATGATAAGTTTGGCATGAAATATTTCATATGCGCGAGCTATGATCATGATCCACCCAGACAAACAAGTTGTTTTTAAAAACTCAGGGTCCATTGGTGCCGCAACCGCCCTAGAACAGAGCGGAATTCATTGCTGATGGTCTTTTTTTTTTAAGAACTCAAGGTCCATTGGTGCCGCAACCGCCCTCTGGGAAGGACCGACCCCTTCTTCGTCCGAGGAGGATTCAGACGAAGAAGAATGAGCGTCATCGTCCAACGCCTCCGGCAATCCCTCCACACGTTCGCTAGTGTCAATGAACGCGGCCCAGTATCCTGGATCGGCAACAAAGTGGACGACCATCTGCTCCGACGGGCCGGTGCTGGGGCCTGCAGTCAGTGCCTCATGCTCTGATTGTCCTGTCATGGGTGCTGCAGTCAGGGCCAAATGCTCCGATTGAACGGTGCTCGGTCCTGTGGTGATGGCCATCTCCTCTTCACCAGCGCCTGTACTGCATTCGACATCACCATCACCAGATATAAACTGAACATACACCATAGGCTCTTCGTGCATAGCAGCACCAGGTGTGCTTGCAAACCTCATGTACGTACCCTAATTTCTATCACTCTTTACCTCCCGCAAACTCCAACGGGCAGGTGTCCCATCATCCCCTCCTACGACGATGAGAGCCTCAACAATCATCTTCTTCCTGCGCATGCTAGGACCAAACTTTGCTCAGATGCATCTTCTAATATCCACAAATCCTCTATTCACCATGTCTGTCACTACAACTTTCATCGAGTCGCAACGCGATACATCGACACCACAAAATTCGTCGCGTACGACATCTCCATAAAACACTAACACAATTTCCATCGTACCTACCGCACAACCATATTTTTAAAATAATATTAGATTACAACACAACAATATTTAACATGTGATTAACAATTTTAAATTTCATAACACAACATCATCTATAATAATTTTAACAACATTCCATAATAATTCTATTAGATGCCTACCGCTCACTCATTCCATAATAAATTTAACACCAAACATAAGACGACACTATTTTTTAATGGGTGTGTCTATGTCTCAGTTGACTGAGATTTTCTTATGTCCAGTCACCTCAGAAAAGTGCAACTGCAGTTTAAAGAAAAGTGCAACTCGGTCCAGTTACACATTTCTGGCAGAAAAGTGCATTTGCACTTTTTTAACAAAAAATACAAATCAAAGCACTTTTTTTGTAAGTGACTTAGACTTAAGAAAATCTCAGTTGACTGGAACATAGCAAAACCGTTTTTTTAATACGCAACAAATTTTAATACTACCAACTACAAACTAAAATTAAAATAAATACTGATGGATTTTAATACCTCAACTTCAGACCGTGCGCTCCACTTCTAATTATATCTTAAAATTGTTCCACCTTATTGCAATTAGAGCAGTCTATAATCAAATCCACCTAAAATACACGTTCAACATATTTAGTTAGAACATTAATATTTCAGCACCGTAATATTATATATCTACTTTAACATGGATCTTGAACAGATCATTATTTGCTACTAATGTTCACCATTACTTAGTCTAATTAGAAGTTCATTCACGATAACACATAAAATCATAGTCTATATACTTTGCATGTCGCATGTAAAAAAAATATAAATTCTATATGGCACATTTAATTAGCTATCTACGTCTTAATTACTCCCTCCGTTCCAAAATGTAAAACGTCTAAGGACTGGTCAAAAGTCAAACTTTACTAACTTTGACCAAATACTTTAAAAATATATTTTACATCTACAATATCAAATGGACATATTAAGAAACTATATTTTATGGTAAATTTATTCATGTGTAAATATTTATATTTTTGTGTATAAACTTGGTCAAACTTAAAAACGTTGATTTTTGACTAAACCTTAGACGTTTTACATTTTGGGACGGAGGGAGTACATGTTGCATGTCCTAATATACTACTCAATAATATGTCGTACTAATATTTTCATCTTACCTATACATGCAACTACGGAACATGCAAACTAATTACACTACACAACTAATTATGTTCTAACTACATAAATAAATACAACATGCTAGCTTCTTGTAATCCTTACCTTAAGCAAAGACGGAATCAACGAGGCTGCACTCAATCAACAAACATCAACTAACTGAGTAAGAGACATCAACGACCAAGAGCAAGAGACATCAACTAACTGAGCAAAGACTAAGTGCGTCAAGAAAAATGAGTATGTTCACACTGAGAGTGAGATCGACTAACGTATTTATATAGAATCGGCTCAGCTCGATGGAATCAATCCATGCTTTATTTATTGCACTCTGTCTAGATGTCTCAATTTTATCTACATATGGATGCTTTTCTAACTAAAATGTATTACATACATCCATATGTAGATAAAAGTAAGGCACCTATTTTTAAACGGAGGGAGTACTAGAGAATTTACGTCCATATTAGCTCAATTTGCAACAGTTTCGCAGCAATCACATCGAAAGCATCAAAGTTAGCAACAGTTAAAAGCACCCTATTTGGAAATAGTGGCAGCTTCTTTTGCAGCATGAAAGTGTGTGCATGTCGGCCAGATTCCCGCGCGTGGTCGATCTTGAAGCTGGCGTGAAAGTGAGCCATGCTGCATCCTGACGAATCCACGAAGTGGCGGGTCATGCCGCCGGGTGGTGCGGAGGCATCCTCCACGTCGCCCTGCCGCCAGTCCCTGGGGAGGCATGGCGCACAGGTCCGAACGGCGACGGACGACAACTCCCATCTGGCTAACGTGTCGCCACCGCCTGGGCCGGCATGTCCTGCCGCCACGCCCTCCAGCGGCATGTGGCCACGTGTCGCCTGGGGGCTCTGCCGCCACAACCGAGGTGGTCTTTTTTGCCAATTGCACTCGCATGATTTCCTTTTTGTCAATAAATTGGGCAAGGTGGTCTCTTTTGCCAGAAATTCAGAAAGGAAACTGTGTTTGGGAGAAGAAAATTGCCACATAGTTGTGTTTTGATATCCGGTTTAACTAGTCGAGAGACAAAAGAGGAGGGGCCCCACGAATGCACACACAATGATCGGAGGTGCTAAATTTTTTTGAGGGAATGGTCAGAGGTGCTAACTGGTCACGCATGGTTCAGCGTATATAGGTGCTAATTGCTCATGCATTGTTCACCGTATGCATTTAGATACATTCATGTCTGCACAAAATTAAGTAACTTTTTTTTTGGAAATGGAGGTGCTAATTGCCATAGTTTTCCGTAGTTCTGTTATCCCGCCTTGCCGATGTTTTGGCGCACCTACGAATGGTCGTTCCCCTAGTTCCAACCGAAAAAGTTAGTGCATGGCATGTGTTCTAATTTGGACAAGCCGTATGTTGCCGAAAAGTCATGGCATATGACTTACGAGCTGTGGGGAAGAAGACGTCGCTCGAGGCTATCAAAGATGAGATCGGTAAAAGATGGACCTATGTTCGCCTCTCTCTCTCTCTCTCTCTCTCTCTCTCTCTCTCTCTCTCTCTCTCTCTCTCTCTCTCTCTCTCTCCCGGTAAAGACCTACTCCTGCTTTTACTAGATTGACCGTACATGTGATTACAAGGGTCTTGAATCTCGTGACTTAGGCTACGATTAGCGCTAAGGCGAGTTCTCAATGAGTTGTCTCTTGTCCTCTCTAGGATGATCCATGTCGGCCTTATATGCACGACTGAGTTAGGGTTGCAAATTTACCCGAGTCAGTTCAGGAGGCGGTGTCCCTAAGGGATCCGACATCTATCTACTTGTACTCTACTCCAAGTCTATTTGTGTCGTGTTACTCATGGACTCCTATTGGACTGACCTAGGTGTGAGCTAGCACATGTCTCTTTGTGCAAGCCCACTAGGAAGTGGCGGCGATAAGTCGACTATGAACCTCCCTAGTCACATGGGTCATCTCCACCCTAGGGGACTACCCATTTGGCATTCCCTCGTAAATATTCTCCTTCCCTTCTTCCTCGTCCTTGCTATACCTCTCCATGCTTCTCTACCTGTCAGCCATCGTCGGTTGGCACAACCTCACCAATACCACCTACAAAATCACCCGTATCACCAGCTCTTGCACCGCCGACTACACAACCATGGTCCAGCTATTCCACATATGTGAGAGTTCCTTAACCAGAAACCAAGATACTAGGACAACTCATCTTTCTCCCGTGCATTTGTTTTAAATTAATGTTTGCCTTGGTCTACAATTGTGTATCATGTGCCTAGATTTTAGATAATTGGATCTTCTTCACCGGATTTTCATTGGCCTGTGTATCATTTGTAATGATATAATCTATATTTCCAGTTCCCTTTGTGATCTATTTTTGATTCTATGGTGAATTAGAACTCAGTCGAGTCGTAGTTCATGTCAAGGAGGTTATGTTCCCTTTATTTTCCCAAACGTTGAAATTCGACGGTGTTTTCATTCTCCAGTTTTCTAGCTAGCTCACTCAGAATTACACCCGTCAACTTCAATAGGTGGATGATACGTTGCAAACGTACCTATAATTTTTGATGCCCCATGCTTGTTTTACACCAATTTCTATATGTTTTCTTTATACTTCGTTGCACTTTTATGCATTTTCTGAAAGTAACCTATTGACAAGATGCCACAGTGTCAGTTCCATGTTTTCTGCTGTTTTGTATTTCAGAAAATTTGTACATGAAATATTCTCGAAATTGAACAAAACAAAAGCCGAAGTTCCTATTTTACTGTAACAGGAGGTGGCCACACCACCCCTGGCCGCGCCTAGGCATGGTGTGGGCCCCTCGGACGCCCACCGACCTCGCCCTTCCGCCTATTTATTCATCTGATCGGGAAAAACCTAAATACCCGAGCCTCCATTCACGAAAAGTTCCGCCGCGGCCGCCATCGCCGACCCTTGCTCGGGAGGGTTCTGAAGCTCTTCCCGCACCCGGGAGAGGGAGATCAACACCGAGGCCTCTACATTGCCATGCCCGCCTCCGAAGTGATGCGTGAGTAGTTCATCTCTGGACTATGGGTCCATAGCAGTAGCTAGATGGTTGTCTTCTCCAATTTATGCTTCATGTTTAGATCTTGTGAGCTGCCCATCATGATCAAGATCATCTTTATGTAATGCTACATGTTTTGTTTGATGGGATTCGATGAATATTGAATACTATGGTTGAGATTGATTATATACTTGTCATATGTTATTTGTGATCTTGCATGCTCTCCGTTGCTAGTAGATGCTCTGGCCAAGTATGTGTGTATGACTTCAAGAGGTAGTATTTATGCTTGATAGTGGTTTCATGCCTCTAGTAATCTGGGAGAGTGACAATAATTTCTAAGGGTGTAGATGTGCTGTTGCTACTAGGGCAGAAAACAACAATGCTTTGTCTAATGATGATTCTATTGTTTACTTTACACACTTTGCTTAATGCAATAATCTGTTGCTTGCAACTTAATACTGAAAGGGGCGCGGACGCTAACCAGAAGGTGGATTACTAGTTATAGACGCAATTGGATTACGGTCTATGTATCATGTTGTAATGCCGAAATGAATCGCATAGTAATCATCTTGTCATGTATGATCTTTACTCCGTCAATTGCCCAGCTGTAATTTGTTCACCTAGAATTTTATTTATCTTTATGGAAAGACACCTCTAGTGAACTATGGACCCCAGTCCTTTCTTTTACACTGATAAAATTCATCTACTGCAAATACTTGTTCTGTTTAATTACTGCAAGCACTGTTCTCTTTATTTCACTGCAAACAGATATCTCTTTCCACACTATATGGTTAATCCTTTGTTTTCAGCAAAACCGGTGAAAATGATAACCTCACTGTAAGTTGGGGCAAAGTATTTTGATTGTGTTGTGTGAAGGTTCCACGTTGTTGCTGACGCCGGTAGTGCGCCCTGTCAAAAGTCAGCTAGCAACAACTTCAGAAGTGATTTCTTTCTCCTACTGGTCGATTAAATCTTGGTTTCTTACTGAGGAAAAACTTCCTACTGTGCTCATCATACATTTCTGTTGGGGTTCTTCAACGGTATGCTCTGCACTCATGAGTGAATTTTTTTACAAAGCTGCCAAGCGGGGCTTTGGTCTTGATCTAGTCTACTAAGCACTAACTACAATACTACATATAAGGAAAAGAATATAATCTCCTCCCAATCGGTAAAGTTTGATTAAGTATATAAGAAAAGTATTAGCGTTTATAATAGTAAATCGATATTAGTAGGACCACCCTGAAATGTAATTTCATATAGCATGCATTTGGTATTGTTCGTATTGACATTTTTTTATATAGCAGTCAAACTTTATAAAGAGAATTTACAAATCTTTTTTGCATATTATGAAAATACATAAATACGAATTTTGAAATGTAATTTTTTCCGAAAAGAACCCTCGTGTATACCTGAACATTTTTTCTATATTTGCACACAAGTTTTCATAATAAAAATGTTATATAGCATGTGTAAAAAATACAAAGAATGTCCCGTGAATAGTCTTATTGGAGCATGAAAGTTTAACTTTTTACAGGGGAGATAATGAATATTTCTTCCTCAAAAAAACTCGTGTACGAACTTTAGAGCCGGAACGCCTTTATGCCCCCTGCCGAGAAAAAATGCGGGTTGTTCATCTCGGTGTGCGCGTTGGGCGAGACGCGACAATTCCTTTCTCTCCAAGAATTTTGCTGCTTATAAAAAGGAAAAGAGAAGAAGATCTGTGCGCGGTTAGCAGGGTACAAAGAGAAACTACTATCCTATGGTGGGAAGGAGGTGCTATTGAAAGCGGTGATCCAGGCGATCCCCGCATATGCCATGTCAGTCTTCAAGCTGCCCAAACAAGTAATTAAAGGGATACAAGATGCTATGTCCCGTTACTGGTGGGGAGATGATGATGAACATAAACATATGCACTGGTTTGCTTGGTGGAAGATGTGCGTTCCGAAGTCGAAAGGTGGAATGGGTTTTAGAGACCTACATTGTTTCAATTTAGCTATGTTAGCTAAACAAAGTTGGAGGCTTCTGTGTGAACCAGAATCTCTATGTGCTCAGATTTTTAGAGCAAAATATTATCCTACAGGTGATATCCTTAATGCACAGCTGAAAAAGGGCTCTTCATACTAATGGCAAAGTATTTGGGCAGGGTTACAAACTCTAAAGAGAGGTAATATTTGGAGAGTTGGGGACGGCTCAAACATTAATATATGGTCTGATTGTTGGATACGGAAGATTATCACTCCTCGAGGCAATACGATCCTTACAAAAGTATCTGAGCTCATTGATCCCGTTACAAGATCATGGGATGAACCCTTGACCAGATCTATATTCAGAAGTGTGGATGTGATGAGAATCTTAAGAATTCCTCTTTTGGTTGGAATGATGGATGATTTTGTTTCCTGGAATGCCACGAAGTCTGGCATATTTTCTGTCCGGTCTGCTTATCATTTGGAATGGGATCATCAGCATGGAGAGAAGCTACGCAGAACTATGCAGCAGGGGTCGGCAAATGTGAACCCAGTTTGGGCGAAGGTTTGGTCTCTCCGAGTCCCAACTAAGATGATTTTTTTGCTTGGCGGTTTTTGCATGGGGCTATTCCGTGTAAGGCTATTCTGGCCAATAGACATATAATCACTAGCGGTGTTTGTCCGGTGTGTTTGGTGCACTGTGAAGACACCCAACATTTGTTTTTCAAGTGCTCAAGGGCTGCGGAAATTTGGGAAAACCTGGGCATTGCTAATTATATTTTGGAGGCTTGCCATGAAGATAGAGAGGGTTCGGGAGCGTTTGAGGCTATGCTCAGACTACCTGACAGGAAGTCACCTCTAATTCCAGAACTCGGATTGAAGAAGCTTATTACAATAGCCTGTTGGTATATTTGGTGGGAGAGAAGGAAGATCGCTCATGATGAAAAGGTTCAGAAGCCTGCTAAATCGGCACAGGCAATAGCAGCTATTGCCCTCAATTATTGGCGTGCGCTGAAGAAGAATGCAAGAGATCGAAATCTTGGGTGGGAGAAGCCAAAATAAGATTTTGTTAAACTAAACGTCGATGCGGCCTTTTCATCGGATTCTTGTTCTGGCGCTACGGGGGCAGTGATTTGAGATGAGAAAGGTGCTTTTATTGCCGGCAGTAGCTGTGGTCTTTAGTTTATAAGTGATGCCACTACAGCGGAGACAAGAGCGGTTCCGGATGGTTTGTTTTTGGCGGGTCAGGTTGGGTGCACCAGGATTGAGGTTGAGAGTGATTGCTCAGAGGTGATTGATACTATGTTAATAATGGCAATTCGGCAGGGGTGGCAGCGGCGATCTTTGAGGAGTGCGCTTTTCTAGCGAGGGGTTTTGCTAAAGTGTGTTTTAAGTTTTGCCCGAGAGAGAATAATCAGGTTGCTCATAGGTTAGCTGCTAAGGCCAGTGGGTTTCAATCTGTCGTTTGGATTGATGAACCACCTGATCGTATAGGGGCTGAGTTAGCAAACGATGTAAACCTCTTCTCGATGTACTCCTCTCTGTGATGGTAAAGCAGCAAGTACCAAACACACTCTTTTTCTTCCAGAGTACCTAAGGGGGCTGGGGAATGGAGCTTAATATATATGAGTTTCAAACAAAAAAAAAAGAAGAAAAATGGACCTTGGAACTTTCCATCTGACCTGCTCAACGGACAGAGCGCTTCCCGCCGCACATCGAGACTCGGAGTCAGGTCTACCTGGCAGGTTGGCCCCACGCCAGCCTCCTCCCGGCCCGACGTGTGATACAGACCAAAGCAAAGCTGGCCTCGCATCGCATCGCTGATACGTCACCACCGGGGAAGGCCGTCCTCCTCCTCTCGCCTCGGCGTCTACCCTCCTCCTCCTCCAAATCCATCGATCGATCGAGGGAAACCTAGCCTCTCGAATGGAGGACTCGAACAGCGGCGAGATCGACCCGCCGCCGGCGCCGCCGGCGGTCCACCGGCGCCCGCCGCGCCCGCGGAGAGGCGACGTCACCCCCGAGGGCTTCGTGGCCGCGCTTCGCCGCCGGCTCAGCTCCGGCGCCGCGGTGGCCGCGCGCGCCAGCTTCGCGGCGGACTCCGGGGACGAGTCCGGCCCCGCCGAGCCCTCCTCGTCGCACCGCCGCGCCGGCTCAGGCGGGGACGCCTCGTCCGCCGGCGCCGGCGGCGGAGGAGGCGGAAGCGGAAGCGGCGCGGACTTCACCGCGTTCAGCTTCCGCGCGGCCTCGCCTGTCCACCGGAAGGCCAAGGAGAGCCCCCTCAGCTCCGACGCCATCTTCAAGCAGGTGATCGAGCTCCTCCCCATTATGTTCGCTGGACACAGCTGTTCGTTTAAATGCTTAGCGCTCCATCGGCTGCTCTGTATTTCTGTCTGGGTTCCATAAGTTTATGGGTGTCATGTGTAGTCCAGGCGGTTGAAAGGTGTTGTTAATTTGGTGTGGATCTGACACCTATCAGGTCGCTGACGTGCGACAAAGGCACAGATCTAGTAGTACTAGTATGATTGTTGGAAACTAGCTCACGGAACCACGTGATTAGTGCGGTTAGTAGTTGCATGATTTGTGTAGAGGCGGAGTTTGTTGAGATGCTCACCAGAACGCATCATATATATTAGTGCTTTAGGTAACTCAGAACGCATGCTGAAATGGGACGGACAGAACTATCCTTTTCGCCAATTATCTCTGTCTGAGCTGCATTTTATGATGTCATAGCTTCTAGCTGCTAGAGCCCCTGTTCCCTGATGCTTTTCTTTGTCATCTATAACAGAGTCACGCAGGCCTTTTCAACCTATGTATTGTTGTTCTGGTTTCAGTGAATGGAAGGCTAATTATCGAGAACTTAATGAAGGTTCTTATCTGCCTTTTCTCATCTGGCAAAATATATACCATCCCCTTAACTTCTTCACACACATAATGCATTTGTGTAGTCTTTTTTACTCCTGATTCTGTTTGCAGTATGGCTTATTAATACGAACTGGATTTTGGTTTAACTCCAAATCATTTCGAGATTGGCCACTTCTAATGTGCTGGTAATGTTCAGCTCTGCTATAGTGTGTGCCACTCTGCTTGTTTAATAGTGCGTTCTCTTCGTTTTTATGATATCTTATTCTTCCAGCCTTACTCTGCCGGCCTTCCCCCTGGGTGCATTTGCAGTTGAGAAGTTGGCCTTCCGTAACGATATTACTGATGCTGTAAGCTAAGACCCTCTTAATTCGTATACTATGTATTTTGTATTCTTGTTGCTGATACTCTGTATTCTGACAAACAGTTTATGGAGTTGTCCATGTATTATATGGATCTTGGGTTCTCTTGCGCCATCTCATTTCTTCATAGTTTTGTACGCTGTACCAGCTAAACACCGATTTTGTGTTCATTTTTTTGCAGGTTGCTACCTTAGTCCATGTCATTCTTATAACTGCTGAAATTGTATATCCAGTCCTTGTCATTCTTATGTAAGGACATGCTCATGCATCTCTTTGAATATGTGGTGGATTATGTACTTTGTTGATCAAGAACTGTATATCATTGGTTTGCATCGTCCTAATACCACATCCTGCACTTGGTTCAGGTGTGATTCAGCGGTTGTATCTGGATTTTTGTTGATGTTCATTGCCTGCATTGTTTGTCTGAAGCTTGTATCTTTTGCACATACAAACCATGACATAAGGCGATTAACCATAAGCGATAAGAAGGTATGTTTCCATCATTATCCTTTTCTTTTATGTGACATTCTTCTCATTTCGCTTACAGATATATCCGAACTGTTACCCAGCACTATCATAATCCTACACCGTATATGAATGAACCAAGATTTATGTCGAAAGTATTGTCATCCCCCCTCTTTACTATTCCACTTATTTTCTAGGATGATGCATGCTGTAGCAACAGTAATTAATGACAAGGCAAATGACCACATGGGAGAGGGGGTTGTGGGGGAGATAAAAGGAAAATTTGTTCAAAGTTATCTCCAAATGGTTGACATGTATTTTCGGGAATAATTAAATGATAGTTATATTGGAACAAATTAGATGACCTATTCTGATAGTGCTTCAGTTTGAAAATGATATAGGCTATGCATTCTACGGTTCTACCCAAGGGCCCTACATAAATGTCTTACTTAATGGATTTGTTTTTTCAGTTCCTATAATATTCACGAAATACTATTTCTGTTCCCGTGCTCTTTTTCTGTGCAGTCTTTTTATTTTGGGTATATTGCTATCTTATTAATCTTTGTTTTGCATCACAATAATTTGCCATCTATTAGGATGATAATGCATTCAGCACAGCTGACATGGATAATTTACAAGCTCCAACTTTGGGGAGTCTAATATACTTCATGATGGCTCCAACATTATGCTACCAGGTATTTTAATGATTGGCAATTCCAATTCAGTCGTGCAAAGCCCAACTTCTGAAAGGGGGCTATTCTGATTTTGATGTTTTGATGATCCCCCCCCCCTCCACCACCCCCATATTCATGTCGTATTTGGTAAAGAGGAAGCAGCACACATTGTTTCTTATACATTTTGTTGCCTAGTATACCATATCAGTTTCCTCTTTTTTTTAAACAATATCACCGCACTCCCCTACATAATCTCGAACGGGAAATGTTTCTCTACAGAGACTATGATACAAAATCTGAAGTTCACATGCTTGTTAGCTGGACTCCCGTGTCTGCTTACGTGGCAGTGGAAGGGCAGAGTAGGTGGAATTCTGCGGCGGCCTTCGCGGTCGGGTATGTGGTGGAGTCGCAGGACACCGGCTGCGGCCTTCGCGGTCAACGTGTGGTGTTGATGGTGATCTTGGTCGACGAATGGTGTTAATGACGATCTTGGTGGAAGAAATGGCAGTAGTTCCTGCGAGTTTGCAACAGAATCCTCCAACAACTAGCCAATTTACGTTGCTAAATACGATGCTAGGCAAACAGGTCACAATATTCTAAATACTCTAAAAAAAATTCTGTTATGTCAAAACTGTAGTATGTTGTGCCTACCGGACTAAATACTGTAGTTTTGAAATACTTTGACAAGAGAATATGTAGCCATAGGCTGCGTTATGGTGATAAATAGCGATTGCTCCAAACCTTCTAAAAGTGCTTCCTGCGACCTGTCCTGCTTGACCCTGTTTTGAAAATCAGCTTTGCTCTTCTATGCGCTCCTGTGGTTCGCAAGAAGGAAAAGGGATTTCGAACAGGTTCTTATGTGCAACATATGGTCTTGTTGGTGGTACTTTTCTGCTTCCACCTGAAACTGCTTGCAGGCCTTATAGAAAAGTGGCTTTGCAGTGGATTATGATAATCCAGCCCATCCAACCAGCCTTTTCCTATTTTAGTGTTTGTTTTGACCCACTTTTATCTACTTTTGTGGCTATTCTTTCCACAGAGGATTATAAATTAAGCACATCACATCACAGTTAAGCGGCCGCAATCTAAGCCTTGGACAATGATATCTCTCTGATCCTTTTCTTGGCTAGTTTTGATTCCAGTTTCGTGTATTTACATATTTAATATGTACATTTCACGTAGTCATCAACAACCGAACTTCTTACTGGAAATCTTCATATACAACGTCTACCTAGAGGCTCCTCTTGCTGGAAACCTTCATATACAACGTCAACCTAGAGGTCTCGAGTTAATTTTCTTTGAGAGAATAAACTCTAGTCAGTATTGGGTTTCATTTGTCAGTTAACTGGCATTGAAAATATTTATGCTCTTATTTGGATTTTTGGTATTATCAAAGATTACCTTGCTGCGAAAGGGAATGTAGCAGCTTGTGTGCTGTTAAAATGAACTAATTGGTAGTATTATTATGAAGCCAAGCTATCCCCGAACTTCATATGTTAGAAAAGGGTGGCTGATTCGTCAAATTATTCTGTACTTGATATTTACTGGTGTTCAAGGCTTCATCATTGAGCAAGTAAGTGATTTTATCTTTGTATGTCTCGTAAAATACTCAATGTGGTTCTTAATGATTTATTGATCTTTTTGAAATCGCAGTACATAAATCCAATCGTTGTGAACTCTCAACATCCATTGAAGGGAGGAATCCTAAATGCCATAGAGACTGTTCTGAGGCTCTCATTACCAAATGTTTACTTGTGGCTTTGCATGTTCTACTGCTTTTTCCATCTCTGGTAAATTCCTATTTCTTGGCATTAAGTGGATAGTTTAATCTCAGGAAATTGCAGGATGCAAGTCTTTGTTCTTAAATTTATACTAGAGATTATCTGCCGTATGAAAATAGTATCTCTTAACACTCTTAACAATGCAGAATTACAGTTTATACTTTCTTGTATTACACAGGTTAAATATACTTGCTGAGATTCTTCGTTTTGGTGACCGTGAATTCTACAAAGATTGGTGGAATGCAAAAACAATCGATGAGGTGAAATACACGAGTTTTTCAAGCTAGTCCTGATATTCTCTCCTCTCACCAACATACCTAATGTTGTGTATAATGTTTACTTCTGTTGCATGTGTTTATGTACTCGGATGGTATTAGTATTGGAGAAAATGGAACATGGTATGCTTCTCTTTTCTCTACCATGTTACTTTCATGCAACCTTCTGGCAATTAGAGACCATATTTGTCCATAAGCTTGCATTTTTTTCCAAGGAGTTAGAATGTTAGAATGTTTATCCTATTCAAAGAAACAGCATGAGAATATGACAAACTCAAACGAAACTGTTTCGACAAGAACAGCACATTTTCTATGATTAAACTTTACCAAATTTCATGTAGGTAAAGGAGTGGCAAATACCTCGAATTTTATTGATTTATGTTATATTGTTTGCTGTTTCTCCACTAATTTGTTTATTTGTTTTTAACTATTTTTTATTTATGTCTGCATTCACAGCCTGTGCATAAGTGGGTTGTTCGCCATATATATTTTCCTTGCATGCGCAGTGGTATATCAAAGGTAAACTGCTAGCTGTTAGACTACTAAGCTCTTCATGCTTTGGACGTAGTTTAAGCTGGGTCCTTTGTGCTGTTTTTCTTGCAGGAAGTTGCTGTCTTTGTATCATTTTTTGTATCTGCCGTGCTCCATGAGGTAAAACATGCTCCTTTCTTTGCGCAGGCACTTCATATATCCACACCAGTTATTTAGCTCTCTTTTCCGCTCTTTTGATCCAAGTTGGTTCTGAGCTTATAATAATAAAATGTTGCAGTTGTGTGGTTACGTCATTTTTTAATGTTGTTAAATAAGAAGTTGCTAGTTGGCCTGTTTTGAGTAACTCATGATGCCTTATCTTAATTAATGTACACCAGTTATGTGTTGCTGTCCCCTGCCGAATTGTCAAGTTCTGGGCATTCTTAGGGATCATGCTGCAGGTATGTCAAAATTTCTACCGCTGAATGATAGGATGATGTGTCATCTCATTCACTTCATTGATTAGTATGTTGTTACTTTCTAAGTAAAAATGTGTCTTCTTTTGAGGATGATCTTGCATTTTGTATATATGTGGAAATTTATTTGTAAGCAGGATGGATGGGCCCATCCTGTTATACCATCTGAGACAATGAACTTTGCTTATTCCATATCATTTCCTCCCTTGTTACCAGATCCCCCTTATCATATTGACATCATACCTGAAAAGCAAATTCAGAGATACAATGGTTAGCCATCTTTACCTTGTTTGTACTAAAAGGATATCTATTTTGATGTTAGACCAGTTCTAATTTGTGCCACCTTCAACAGGCCGGCAACATGATATTCTGGTTCTTTTTCTGCATCTATGGACAGCCTATGTGCGTTCTCCTGTACTACCATGATGTGATGAATAGGATTGGGAAGACGGGATAGAAGAACACATATCGCTCTTCCTGTTTATAGCAAAAGGATGTTACGACATGGAGCTGCATAATTTCCAACACTGTGGCATACATCCTTCCAGTCTTTCTTGGAAAATACAGTGCATAATTTTACCATGTTTTGTTGCGGGTGGTTGCAGGCTTGTGACTGTACATAAGCTTCAGTCTATGATATAGAATCCTGCCTAATTGCTGGCGGTGATAATTTTTTGTAGAATCCTGGCTAATTGTGCGTTACATATGCATACGGCCTTAATTATTTTACCGTGTATCACAAATTGTTAGGAAGCGTCCCCGTGCCCGTAGGGTAATTTGTTAATAAAAAATAATTACATTTGTTTCTCTTGAATAGAAGAGGCAACTGATGATGTAGTATTTTTTGTTTTTTGTTTTGTACAGATGTATCTAGACACAGATACATGTATCTAGAAAAAGTTCAGACTATAAATAGTGTTCCCGTAAGGTGATTGTGGGGCAATCAAAATAAGGTACTATTTGAAAAGTGGAGTATTTTATTTCTCGTAGTTACTGTAGCAGAAACCATGAAGCTACTATAGAGTAAAGGTGCTACAGATGAAAAGTTATAATCGGGAAATTTAAATTGCAGCCCATGCACATTTGAAAATTGGGGCCAAGAGAGGTTGCTGCATGTGTACCTCTAAGAAACTACTGACGTAGAATTATACGCTGTTGAAAAGTGATATAAAAGAGAGGACCGTGTTAACCAAGTTGTGGTACATCAAGCGTTTTGCATGTACGAGTCTCATATTATGTATAGAGCTCTCTATGTAAATTGCATTATAGTGTATTAGTGTATGTAAACTTGGAATGAATCAATGTCCAGTTTCTAATTTAAGTGTTCCTATAAATTGTAGGACCAAATTAATGCTCAGATAGCTAAGTTTGGATGTATTCTGAGAAGAATTATCGACAGTCAACATGAAAGTTTTCTCCAAAATTGATATGTACGTAAAAGCATATTAACCATTTTTGTGATATGTACTACCTCTGACCGGTCCGCGTATGTGCATGCGCTGAACTCAGTCCGCGTTAATTAAAAGCGGACGGAGGGAGTAGTTGTTATCAACTTATACAACCTTCTCTAATTAACCTCTGCGACCTAGCTAGACCCAAAAATTTGATGATGTTAACATATTAGCCACTTTTGTGATATGCAGTTGTTAGTAACTCATACAAGGACACGGATTTGGTGCTCCCGAGCACCAGTGATCCTTTTTCTTTTTTGTAAATTGCAGTTTTTGTTTCAAAAAATCACAAAATTTATTCCGTGAATACATATATATGTATTGAACACCCGTGTGAAGTTTCGATGGAAATTTCGTTCTGTTTGAAGCTACGGAAAAAAGACAAATTATTGGTTGTATATAGAGGTACATAACAAAGAAAACTGTCAGAAATTTGTCTTTTTTGTGTAGCTCAAAATAAAATGTATTTTCTCCCAAATTTTTTGGAGTGCCTTCGTAATGTACTCTCATGCTACCACATTTTTTTGTTGATTTTTTCGATTCTTAGAAATGTGTTTTTGAAAACTTGTAATTATAGGGATCACTGGAAGCTCGTGTGCTGTTAGAGGTTTTCGCTCATACAACCTTCTCTAATTAATATTCTGCCTTTTCTAATTAATCTTTTGCTATGTAAATTGCATTATAGAGTGTATTAGTGTATGTAGACTTGGAATGAATCAATGTCCAGTCTCTAATTTAAGTGTTCCTATAAATTATAGGACCGAATTAATGCTTAGATAGCTAAGTTTGGATGTATTATGAGAAGAACTATCGACATTCAACATGAAAGTTTTCTTCAAAATTGATATGTACCTAAAAGCATATTAACCATTTTTGTGATATGTAGTTGTTATCAACTCATACAACCTTCTCTAATTAACCTCTCTAACTTCAGTGTGCGACCTAGCTAGACCCAATAATTTGACGATGTTAACATATTAGCCACTTTCGTGATATGCAGTTGTTAGTAACTCATACAACCTTCTCTAATTACTCTTCTGCATTTTCTAATTAATCTTTTGCATTTTTTGTTTATTTACAATATCGTAATAATGTAATTGGCTTGCTGATGACTATCTTTTGCTTCCATTGCTATAAGTAATTTTTGTTGTAACCAGAGTGGCTTGCATATGCTGTTTTTATTTTGGAATGCTAAAAATTCAACTTGTCATGTGGCGTGTATAAAAAGATAGAATTCAATGTTAAAACTAAGCTTTTTAGAAGATAATTTTGTTTTTACATAGATTATAAAAAACATATGTTGTTAAGATGTACAAGTCGAATTTTTTGTTTAAAATTTTTCGACATCTAGAAATATAATTAATAGAGAAAGCATATGTATTCAGAACAACAAAAATAAAGTCTTTATTTTTAAACAAATTGAGGTAGGCTACATGTGTAACCAACAAGCATATGCATTCAAAAGCCTTATAGAATTTCCATATGCATATGTCTTATGTATTTTTTAATCAAAAAATTATTTTAGATCTTGGGCATCAGTGCTCTCGTTGTATTAAAAATAATATTTGTGTGTACAAAAAAATGTAACAAAACTTTAAAAGAAGCTGATGATGTATCCCACTAACATACAAAATCGTAATTACAATTGTTTTGTTTCCTGAGCTACACAAAAATGATAAATTTTGATATTTTTTGAAGATTCGAATCACTATACTTAGATCTACATATTTATTATTTTTGTGTAGCCTAAAATAGAGATTATTTTCAATTGAAGTTTACACATTTGTGGAATACAATATGGCTACATCATAATTTATTTTTGGATTTTTTTAAAACTTAGGAATATGATTTTTATTTTTTAAAAAAGGATAAAATCTGGTGCCTATACACACCAAATCTCTGTCCTTTTTTAATTTGCTACTGTAGCTTCAGTAAATTCGTAGAAACACAGCTACTGTAATAAAAGTCATATGTCTTATGTATCTTTTTTTAATTTGCTACTTTAGCTTCAGTAAATTCGTAGAAACAGAGAGAAATGCAGATACTTCTGATAATGAGAAAAAGCCTATAAAACACTCGAGTTTCACAGGATCCCACGCCAAGGCGCGCAACAAAATATAGTTAGCATAAGAGAGCCCATCTACACACAAAGAGCCCACACACAAAGGACCCATGAAACTTGGCTAAAACCTTAAAGAACTACCACATGATGTACACAATACACGGATCCAAATACTTTTGACATAAAAATCTGAAGCATGCTACTGCAAGCCCGTAAATTATTCCACACAAAGAAACTTATTCATAACAACACACTAATCTCTCTCGTACACTGAAACATCTAACGAGCTGTAGTTGGATCTCACTGGTACTGGCCACCGGTGCCGCGCGCCTGCGGGAAGTCGCTTCCAACGTGCGGATTATGCGCGGCGCTGGGCCTCCCGGTGCCCGTCGCCAGGCCTACCGGCCGGCTCTCCGCGACGCCGTCCTCAACGTTGCCACCAGTCGGGCCGCCGCCCGGCACGATCCCCGGCGCGCCCTGCGACGGGTGGTACGTCCCGGCGCTGGCCCGCTCCTTGGCAGCGGCGTTGGCGAGCATGGCGTTCTGCTTCTCCTCCTCCGCTCCCCGCACGCGCTCCCGCATCCTCACCTCCGCCGCCTCCTTGTCGGACGCGTTGTGCGCCGTGGCCTTCTCGGCCTGCCCCTGGACGGCGGCCCGGGTCTTCTCCATGCCGGAGTACGCCGAGGCGCCGACGTTGGCGGCAGCCTCCTTGGTGGCCTCCATGGCGCTCTTCCCGGCCTGCATGGCTAGCCGCTTCTTGCCTTCTTGATCTTCCTCTCGAGTACGAGTACGATTTCTCTTTCCGAGCTTCTTTCGCGGATTTTAGATGATATCGACTAACTCTGGTTGGATAGATTTTGTGGGACATTGATCGAAGGTCAGATTTATAGTGCCGCAGTGATATACTCAGGTCGCGACGCGTGTGTTGTGTACGTGTGAGAAGCGTACAGAAACCAGTGGTGAGGTGTCACGAGTTAGGACACGAAGAATTTCATTAGGATAAGAGTTCCCACGGTAGGCAGGACGAATCTGGCTCTTGTTTCTTCTCCACCGGTGCCTTTTAAATAGACGCCGGTAGGAGCGTAGGTACAACCGTATAGAGGCGTCAGCAGTGCATCCTCCATTTAGAATTGCGGTTTCTACACCAGCGCTTCTTAAATCGGTGGTTCTGATAGATCATTTAAATTAGAAACTAATAAAATATGTATGAATATTTAAATAGGTTTTCAAATATGAAGTTTAGGCTAACATATGGCCACCAAATTCGAATAGGTTTTCGAATATGAAGTTTGGGTCAACATACGGTTACCGAATCGCCGTCATAATCCGGCTGCAAAAACAACTTAGGCTTCCAGGCCAAATAATCAGATGAACGGGGTCATGAGCAGTTCAACCTCGACAACGTCCTCATTGTTGGCGAGCACCGGTGGCACCTCCATCGCAGGAACGGGCTCCATTGTCGTCGGGGAAGGCATGAACGTCGACGATGCGCGGGGGAAGGCATGAACGTCGACCGTGCCGGGGGAGTCATGGACGCCGACGCAGCTCGCGCCGCCAGTACCTCTTGGCCGATGTGCTCGCGATACATCTCGTGACACGCCATCGCCAATGGGTTCATCTTCGCCATGTCCGCCATCAAGATCTTGGATTCTTGAGTCATCTTGGCCAACGGAAGCTGCGCCGCTTTGTTGGTGGCCTTCATGGCCACGGCTTGAGCTTCCATCTTCGCCGCCTCCACATTCTCCCTCTCCAACTCAATCTTCATATATTGTTATATCGGTTGGTTGATATATCTGTACCTAATAATAAAGGAGCTAACGTTTCCGTGGTTCGGTCCGTTGGTTTCTGCCAAAATTTTCGTCAACAATAATTTTGGACCGTTTTATTCTCCCACCAAATCGCATAATACTGTCCCCGTCATGGAGGTACCGGTTCGTTGACTAAACCAACTAACCCAGTAACCCATTGGGAGAAGCAGTAGCGATTCAGTGCTTTGGAGCGATGGGCGCGCGTGGGATTGGGGAAGCAGGATGGCAACAACGAGCAAGAAGGTCGGAGTATGCGCTCCTACACGTCAAGCTCCAATCATAGACCGGCCTGCCTGTAATATCCCAGTATTTGGGGTTACAAAAATAGAGGAAACAGATGTGTGCATTGCATTCATGCATAGAAAATCCGAGGAATTTTCGCGCTTTAAAGTAAAACAGTCAGAGTAACTGAAGTTTCACTTGATCTTGGTGGAATTGAAGTAGCTCATCAAGTCAAGCGCTATAAACCTCAATGTGACTTTGTTAAAACCTTGTTTTGGGTAGAGATAATTTGATCTAAGGGGTTAGATCAAATTAATTAAAACCAACACAAGAATATATGAACCAAGGAACAACTACTTAATCTTATTAAAGATCATAACATGGAATTCCTTGCCATAACATATGAACATACATCTATTTGGAAATCAAGTAACAATAAATGGACAAACCATTCTTCACTTATATTTTCCATGTCTTAAACAAATCCATGATCCTACCATGAACCTCATGGTATTCCTTTTACTTCATTCTTGGACACATAACAAGGAGATCACTCTCTAGAAGTATATATCCTTCTCTATTCCAGATTATTATTCATCAAACCTAGAGAGGTGAGAGTTCTATATTAATTATTAGAGAAGCAACAACAAACCTTGAGCTAAACCTTACACATAAATCCATGAATTCAAATCATTATCTTGGAGAGAAACCCTTGGATCTTATTCAAGATAATCCCTAGAGAGAGAATCCATTTATGTTAACCATAGATATTGGTGACCACATCGTTCTCTATGGAGCCTAACCTTAGGTTAGTATTAATGTCTTTCCCAAATGAGAGAGACCATCCATACCAATAATAGCCTTACCTATTTATAAATAAAGTACAACCTTGGAACTAAAGTATTAGGAGATCAACCATTTCATCTTGGAATGGTGAGACAACCTAATATCACATGGAATAAGATTATATCCATGGATAGATAAGGAAAGGAGGAGATTAATTCAACCCAAGATAGCCAAGTGGAGTTTTAGACTAAATATCTATTGAGATATTGTGGATACACCATAAACCCTAGAATAACCATTCCTATATGATAGAATTCAAGTTATGGTGTTATACTCTAGATAGTTGAGGCAACACTTAAATTTAAGATAGAAAACTATCCATATGTCCTGATAATTAAATCATCATCCCTTAAGTAGAACTATAAGTTATTATCTCAGGCATTCTCCTGGGATATAAACTTTAGAGGCAACCATAGTAGTCCCATTCAAAAAGGTAAATTAGAAGTACTATACCCTAGTTGATCAAGACAATGCTTAATCATGGAAGTGGGAAACCTATTTAATGAGAGATACCTTAGGAAGCCAAACCTTGATCATTATAAATTGAGTGATGATCATAAACCCTAAGAACTTGAGGTAGAGATATTAAGAACAAGTTGATCATGCCTAATCCATTATCATGTTCTTGAGATATGTGATGATAAGTTAAACCCTAATAGGATAAGCAGATATCATTCACCACATGAAATCATAGGGAGGTAACTAGTAAGAAAACCTAAGCTTATATCCTAACCTTAACTTGTAAACCATTTGGTGATCATAAGTAGAATCCTAGCACATCTATAATTCATTCATTCCTCAATTAAAGGACCTAAGAAGATCTTAGATTCAAACTCCATACTTAATATAGTGAGAAACCATCCATCCATATGACCAAAGTTAACTATAAAAAGAACTATAACAACTTTAGTTACTTTAACAATAGATTTAGGATATAATAGAAATCTATTGGTGTAAGATAAAACCAGTTCTCAAGTCCTTAGTAATTATAAAGGAGAACAGAAACAATTAAGCAAATAACCATATTATCTTGGTTAGGGGAGATCAAACCTTGCAAATACAATATGATGTTATCTCAACTCTACAAACTAGAAGTATATCTCAAACCTAGTTTATGCATCACTATGGTGATCATAATATAAACCTAGGCTATAACTGAGATACAAACTATGTGCCATTAGGTGAATACTATTAGAACCCTAGAGTTGATCACTAATTAAAACCTTATGCTTCAATTAATGAACATAAGAAACACTTAGTGCTAAACCTATAATTAAACCCATGTGTAGTTACCAACCACTTATCCCCATAAATCAAAACCAAACTATGATGAAAATAAAGTTCACCCTAGGGCATTCAAGATAGAATTAATATAATACCAGTAGCAAACTTGGAATAGATTTAACCTAAGACTCTATTCTTTATTAATTAATTGGGCACATAAAATAATAGGCAAATGACAACATTCTCAAATCATAGAGTTAACTATAATTAAAACACAAGTGTACAACCAATATGATTAAGAGCATTACCAAGAATTAGTAATATTTCTGTTATTAAGAGATCATTAATTTCAAACAACTTTAACATAATAGTTTTCCCACAGGGAAAAGGAAATTAAAATGAGAAATTAAACCCATGCCTATTTGCTATTTTGAACAAGCCACCATTATGCAATATAATCCAATATAAAATATTTGTTACAAATAAAGAATTGTATAATAGTCATTTTACTACATTTTAATTCAATTAACATAACAAGAAACCTACAAATAAAATTTGAATTCAAATCAGAATTCAAATTAGAAAATTAAAAGCAGAAAAAAAGGGGAGAAAAAAACAGTACCTGATCTTACCTGGACCTTGCCAGCCGAAGGAGCCCAGCAGGAGTCCACCAACGCAGCCCAAGCCACCACCCAGGAGCAGCCCACTAAGCAGCCCACGTAACCCTTCGTAAAAATAACGACGAGGAGGTCATCCTCATCCTCTTCTTCACGCATGGAGGCCAGCGAGACGCCGTGATCATCTTCTCCTCGGCGCTGGCAAACCCTCCTCGCTCGGCGTCGTGACGAGGCGTGCCTTGGCGCCGTATAAAGGCCTCCGACGAACCCTAGCTTCCAATTTCTTCCTCCTCTGATCAATTCCTCCCCAGACGGAAACCCTAACCGTCGGCCGATTCTCACCGACGACGAATGGAGCATTCCCTGGCCCCGTCGTGACCACCACTGTGACCACCATCCTCGACTTGGTCACCGTGCACAAGGAATCAAGCTGAAGCGTCCTCAATCGACCATGCCAGGTCGTCTTCTCCGACGCCGGCATCGAGCAATCCCGGCGATTGCGACCTCACCTTGTCTCGCCGACAAGCCCAGTGTGTTCACGGTGAGTCACTGACTCTCCAGGGCATCCTGGCTCCTCTTCTAGCGCTCCATCGCATGCTCGCAACATAGGATCGTCTCCGCCGCCGCATCACTTCATCGCCGGCCATGCTCCGGTGGTCCTTAGCGGGCGGCGCTGGTACCATAATACTCGCGGTGACGTGCTGGTTCGAGTAGTGTACGTAGTTCGTCCGCGCAAACCCTGGAACGGCGGCGCCGTCGCCGTCCGATCGCCGGCAGTGAGCCTCCCTGGCCACGCTGGCTATTTTGACTAGTCCACGCCGCGTGGCAGCTGACGTGGACCATTGGCCCACTCGTCAGTGACCTGGGTAATACTAACCCGGGTGTATTTAGTAATTCTTCTGTTTTTAATTCTAATTCAATAATATCTGCAACTTAAAATAAATATAGGAAATTCATTTTAAATCAGAAAAATATAAATGAGATATCAAAATTCTTATATAAATAAAATCTATCCAATAAAAATATAATATGAAAATTTTATTTTTAATAAAAATTTAATTATTTAATGCTTATTATTTAAGCCTTTATTTCTAATTATAATTCAATTAAAATTCAATAAGTAGTAAAACATTTCAAATTAAATAAAAACTAGTAAGAAAATAAAAAAACATTAAAGCTAATTTTATTTATTTATTATTTTGTTAAATCTATATTGTGGAAGTTTAAACCCTAAATAAAAATTACCTTAATTATTAATTCATTAAAAACAATAAAATGCCAAATCCAATATTATTTTATTCTAAAGTTACTAATAACTTCAATTTTATGATTAAGTTATTAACCTAAGAACTTTATGGTAAATAGGAAACCCTAGTTCCAGTGAGCATAAAATCATAAATTCACAAGTTCATATGAAACCCTAAAACCCTAATTCAATTACGAACCAAACCCTAACCTTATTATTTTATGTGAACTATAATGAGCTTCTAAACCTAAACCCTAGGTTAGAACATATGATCATGACACGTACTTTGCATCCATAGATCCATAGTAGCAACTAAATACTTATCATCTCTTCATAAAATAATAGAGACCTACCACTAATAAAATGGTATCCCATATGTTCTTCTTCATTAGACCTAGATGATCAAATAGGGTTAACCAAGTGCAAACCCTAGATCCTATCCTTAGAGATATCAACCTTAATGGACCATGCTTAGCATCACACCAATGTGATGAACCTTAGGAACAACTATGCCAAATCTTGAGAATTACCTAACCATATTCCACTAAACCCTACCAGTGTTGGATACTTATCAACCATCCTATTTAGAAGCCAAATATTCCTTACTTAATAGAACCAACAGTAAAACCTAGACCACCTCAAGCCTAATTGATATACTTCTTATTTAAGAAGTATGTTCTTCAAAAGTTATTCTTTTGAAGTAAATACAGTATGATCATCAACCCTGCTTGTAAAGACTTATAAACCCTAGCTGCTATCATCAGCAAGGTATACCAACCTTGATAGCACCTATGTATAAGGATTTGCTTATGATATGCTTCACTAAAACCATATGATCTCTAGCTATTGATGAATCCAACGTTGTTGTGATCCATCTAATACTTACTCCAGAAACTACTTGGAACCATAATAAATTACAGAAACCCACAAACCCAAATTGTCATACTTATTCCTTATTAAAGAACATGTCCTTCAAAAGTTATTCTTTTGAAGAATATAACAAGTAATCATTAACCATGCCATATAGTACTAAAACTGACAACTGTTCTTTACATATTAACATTATACCAATTCTCATTTATTGTGTGCTCCATTAATTACTATGCTTTATCATATAACTTGTACATGATACCAAGTAATCACACCTGCATAAGAACCTTGTTTGTGAATCACTCTAAAAGTGCAACACATTCTGAACTAATCATTACAACTCACTAATCCTAAATCATCGGGGTTAGGTCACGCTTAGAGCGATTGCATCTCATACTTATGCACTATTGCATCCTTGCCAATCTTTTAAACATCGTCCTTACCGGACGATGATGCTATTTCAGAATTTGGAGTTATTGCGTATCGAAGACCTTGCCTGCATAATCTTGCAGTCAAGAAAGGCAAGTTCATCGCTTGCTCATGTCATTTGAGTATTTTTACCAAATTACTTGCAAAGTACTATGTTTATCACTTTTGCATAAAAAGACAAAAGCAATATTTTCATAATTATGAATATGACTATGTGGTGGGCAATGGAACCATGGATTGTGTTGATATGGTGGAGGTTCCATTGCAAGGGTTTATATCCATCTAGGATTAAACAACAAATGTCGTCCAGTGATTCTTGTGCCGTATAAACCATGTTCACCATAAGATCTGGAGTGGGACGGAGTAGTCAAAAGTGTTTCCACCTCTCGTTCATCAACGGATGCGCTTTACCAGACACTTGTTATCCGTCAGGGGCGTGGGCTGGGGAAGCCTTAAGTCCCCACGGCATTGTCCGTAGACACTTGTCGCCCGAAGAGCAAGCGGTGGGAAGCCTTAAGTTCCCCACGGTTATTGCGGTCTATGATGGGTTGCAGCTACGGCGAAGGAGTTTGGTTCGATCCCAAACTGTTGTGGTCGGGGTCCACCCGTGAGTGGGAATAATGGGACCACGAGGACCCAGGGTCGGGGTATGCAACAAAGGGTGGGTGTTCGAGGTAGCGGAGGAACATGATTGACTAGGACCTTATACCGGGCCTCACACCAAAGGAAGTGTGGACGAGAACTATAGCTCGGTTGGCACCAAGGTTAAGATCTCTTATGGGTAAAGCAACACACTCCTGCAGAGTGTAACGAATCGTGACCAGTAACTCCCGTTCCGGATATGGAACTGAACGCGCGGAAAGGAACTCCATGAAGTTCTAGTCAACCGTGAAGGCTGACGGACATAGCTCTTCAATAAAAGCAACCTTTTAAAGAAATGATTACAAAAACTTGCATGCCTATGACTTTCTGGTCTATGGCTGTAGCTAGTGCATTAAACACATCTTTCCTATAATGAACTTGTTGAGTACGCTCGTACTCATCCCACTCTTAAATCCCCTTAGATATGGAGGCATCAAAGGAGGATCTACAGTGCAACTCGAAGGCGAGGAGTCAACAACTACTTCAAGGGACAGGACCATGTCAGGAGAGTCAGATACCACTTCCAACAAGGATAAAACCTACATTAGCAATAGAAAGGAACTAGCTTCCTAAACCTAGCTCCTATTTAGCTAGAATCTATTCATAGCCTCTATAGCTAGTTAAATACTCTGCAAATAGAGTACGTGATAGGATTAGACTATGAGTCGTTCTTCTGGAGTTTATTTGCAGTTTTCTCATTGTAAAGTAGGAGGTGTGATGATCTTATGTAACAGAGTTTGTGTGTAATTCTATAGACATGCCTTGGAACCGCATATGTTTCTGTACCACTCTGAGCGGTATAATACTAGTGGAACGGTGTTTCATTGGTGTTATATCAAACTTGCATACTACACCATGCAGTGGTATGCCGGGTCACCACAGTTGGTATCAGAGCAAATGCTTTGACCCTAGGATTAAAAACCTTTAAAGGAGACCTATAGGATTGGTAGTGTCTATATGAAGTTGTCTAAGCTAAACCAAATAGTTCTTATGACTTGAGATGGATATTCACTTGAGAATAATCCTGACACACTTGAGTCAACCTTCTTTCCTATCTTCCCTAAGTGAAGTTAGTTAGCTAATCCCAAATATGTAGCATACCATTAAGTTCTCAAAACAATAGATGAGTAGACCATAGTTGGTATACAATACATGGTAGTCCAAAGAGAGTATACAACCATATGGAAGATATCCTATTGGAAGATGTATACCAACACATGTTATGTTCAAATAAGAGTTATTCAGACCTGTAATAGGAACGATATCAAGTGATAAAGATAAGTATATAAGAAATATCCTATTAGAAGGTGTAAACTAATACAAGTATTGGGTAAGTAAATTATCCAAACCTGTAAAACAACTGATAGTAAGTGATAACGATGAGTTATATGAGGTAGTATAGACCATGATGAGTCAATCATGGGAGGTAAGGAAGAGAGATAGGAATAAGATATGTCTACTTCCATGGTAGAGATGGTAATCATATAAGATTCACCTGAGAATCATTATGTGATGGAATAGAACCTCATAAATATTTAGGAGGAGAACAATATATAAGTAGCCAGTTGTTCAACAATAGTGTAAGATTGTGTTTCAAAACCATGGGAAGTGTGCCAAGCACATCATGACCATAGTCTTATGATAGAAACACTTGGAAGTATAGGAGTTATATCTTAATAGATATGTATTCAGAGTAGCCATGTTAGAACTCAATGTATCATAGGAAGTAGTCCTCAATAGCACTTATATATGGTATAATAATTTGTTAGAACTTCCAAAGAAAACCAGGTTAACTTTAACTATCCTAGGCCATTCTGTTTCAATTTTGTCTCATTGCAAATGTGCAATTAAGATAAATGTTGAGACAAATAGTAGAAACTCACGTATTCGTGCTAAGTATCACGATATAAACCTATCTTATGTGGTGTTATATACTACACATCTCAGCCTGATGTTTAGAGATGTCTTACTCAACTATTATATTCAGGCTTATGACGATGAGTATTATAAGCACAAAGCTGAATCTTCTTGGATTTTATTGGATTTTCATTGATTGACTAGATCCATACATGAAGTTTGACTTTGATATGCAAATGCATGTTGCAATATCAAGTTTTTACTTGATGTTATAGATCTAGAGGGTAATGGTATTCGTGTAAGGAAGTGACGAATTCTGGAAGATTCCGAAGACAAAATAAAGGTTCATCAGAAAAAGAAAGCAAAGCTGTGGGAAGTAACCACAATACTCTGAAGGAAGTGCCATTTAAAACCCATGCTTAGCCTCAATAGAGGAGTACTTTAGTACCGAAGAAGCATGTAGGTGAGAAATCTGGTGATTATGGAAAAGCTCAAGCAGATCCATAGTCAATATAGAAGAGGGAATGCATATGAATTCACTTAGGATACTATATTCATAGTGTCAGCTAGTGGTTTTCTTGCAACAATAAACCCTCGAAAAAGGAAGATGACTTACGAAACCATATCAGATATAAGAAGACCATAGTTGATATCAGAATACCACAATAAGTATAAGATCAATACTGCGAGATAAAGTAGAAGATGTCTCGTCCAGTTGATCAAAACCTATAATAGAGTTCATCTTTAGATAACAAATAGCCACAATTGATATCAAGTAGTCCATAATTGGATTATTTGTACCAATAAGTGGTGAACAAATCAAACCTTATTAGCCAAATAACAATGACCTATAAACATTTAATTAGTCAAAGGATTCACGTTGGATGTCCACAATTGAGTGGATGCACCACAGATATTCTTCACAAGACCTAGAAGAGTACAAACCATAAGCTATACTTAGACCAATATTCCAACCATCAATCCAATGGTTGGAAGAAAAGGAGTTGAAGACATAAGAAAACTCTAAGGGGTCGAGTAAAGATTGAGTTGGATGTACAAAACTCAATACTTTAAATATAAGAAGGTCTGAACTGAGAGGAAGTTCGATCTTATTTTCATAATATTGTTGAACACTACTTTCAGAAGTATGTCAGACCAGAAGCCGAGGTTTATACCTCGAGGAAGTAAGAAGTGGACTATAACTTGAGAAAGTGAGTAGTTTACTCAGAAGTACGAAAGCTCAAGTAAGCATAAAGAAGTTGGACGAAGAAAATACCATAGACCAAATACAGCCCAAGAAGGCCAAAGACCGAAGAAAATTTACCATACCAGAACCACAGACTAATTGAATGATTCCTTTCATGGAACCTAAATAACCCAAAATAGTTATAGGTATCAACCATAATCCAGGATTGGATAGACTAAATGAGTCTAACCTTCTTAGTAAAAGAAACCATCAAAATCATTTCCATGGTAGGTACCTTACTAACTACCATTATTGAAGTCTTGGTAGTAAGGGAAAACAAAGAACTATTTTACCAATTAGGAGTATGTCATCCAATTAGTCATCAATTAAGCCTATCAGCACAAGAAGAAGTCCCATCATTGAATCTTCAATGAGAAAGGAAACAAGATTATAATATTGAAAGTAATCATGGAATTGAAATAAGAAGCCATGGTTTAGAGACAAATCATAAAGGATTCCAGGAAGAATCTGGACAAGGGATATATTCAATTATATCCAGTAAGATCAATACGGAGTTCGAGAAAAGTCATAGTCTGCACAAGTCAGATCCACACTCCGGAAACGTGAGAGAGATCAAACTTCGAGGACGAAGTTTAGTTTAAGGGGTAGAGACTATAATATCCTAGTATTTGGGGTTACAAAAATAGAGGAAACAGATGTGTGCATTGCATTCATGCATAGAAAATCCGGGGAATTGTCGCGCTTTAAATTAAAACAGTCAGAGTAACTTGATCTTGGTGGAATTGAAGTAGCTCATCAAGTCAAGCGATATAAACCTCAATGTGACTTTGTTAAAACCTTGTTTTGGGTAGAGATAATTTGATCTAAGGGGTTAGATCAAATGAATTAAAACCAACACAAGAATATATGAATCAAGGAACAACTACTTAATCTTATTAAAGATCATAACATGGAATTCCTTGCCATAACATATGAACATACATCTATTTGGAAATCAAGTAACAATAAATGGACAAACCATTCTTCACTTATCTTTTCCATGTCTTAAACAAATCCATGATCATACCATGAACCTCATGGTATTCCTTTTACTTCATTCTTGGACACATAACAAGGAGATCACTCTCTAGAAGTATATATCCTTCTCTATTCCAGATTATTATTCATCAAACCTAGAGAGGTGAGAGTTCTATATTAATTATTAGAGAAGCAATAACAAACCTTGAGCTAAACCTTACACATAAATCCATGAATTCAAATCATCATCTTGGAGAGAAACCCTTGGATCTTATTCAAGATAATCCCTAGAGAGAGAATCCATTTATGTTAACCATAGATATTGGTGACCACATCGTTCTCTATGGAGCCTAACCTTAGGTTAGTATTAATGTCTTTCCCAAATGAGAGAGACCATCCATACCAATCATAGCCTTACCTATTTATAAATAAAGTACAACCTTGGAACTAAAGTATTAGGAGATCAACCATTTCATCTTGGAATGGTGAGACAACCTAATATCACATGGAATAAGATTATATCCATGGATAGATAAGGAAAGGAGGAGATTAATTCAACCCAAGATAGCCAAGTGGAGTTTTAGACTAAATATCTATTGAGATATTGTGGATACACCATAAACCCTAGAACAACCATTCCTATATGATAGAACTCAAGTTATGGTGTTATACTGATCTAGATAATTGAGGCAACACTTAAATTTAAGATAGAAAACTATCCATATGTCCTGATAATTAAATCATCATCCCTTAAGTAGAACTATAAGTTATTATCTCAGGCATTCTCCTGGGATATAAACTTTAGAGGCAACCATAGTAGTCCCATTCAAAAAGGTAAATTAGAAGTACTATACCCTAGTTGATCAAGACAATGCTTAATCATGGAAGTGGGAAACCTATTTAATGAGAGATACCTTAGGAAGCCAAACCTTGATCATTATAAATTGAGTGATGATCATAAACCCTAAGAACTTGAGGTAGAGATATTAAGAACAAGTTGATCATGCCTAATCCATTATCATGTTCTTGAGATATGTGATGATAAGTTAAACCCTAATAGGATAAGCAGATATCATTCACCACATGAAATCATAGGGAGGTAACTAGTAAGAAAACCTAAGCTTATATCCTAACCTTAACTTGTAAACCATTTGGTGATCATAAGTAGAATCCTAGCACATCTATAATTCATTCATTCCTCAATTAAAGGACCTAAGAAGATCTTAGATTCAAACTCCATACTTAATATAGTGAGAAACCATCCATCCATATGACCAAAGTTAACTATAAAAAGAACTATAACAACTTTAGTTACTTTAACAATAGATTTAGGATATAATAGAAATCTATTGGTGTAAGATAAAACCAGTTCTCAAGTCCTTAGTAATTAAAGGAGAACGGAAACAATTAAGCAAATAACCATATTATCTTGGTTAGGGGAGATCAAACCTTGCAAATACAATATGATGTTATCTCAACTCTACAAACTAGAAGTATATCTCAAACCTAGTTTATGCATCACTATGGTGAGCATAATATAAACCTAGGCTATAACTGAGATATAAACTATGTGCCATTAGGTGAATACTATTAGAACCCTAGAGTTGATCACTAATTAAAACCTTATGCTTCAATTAATGAACATAAGAAACACTTAGTGCTAAACCTATAATTAAACCCATGTGTAGTTACCAACCACTTATCCCCATAAATCAAAACCAAACTATGATGAAAATAAAGTTCACCCTAGGGCATTCAAGATAGAATTAATATAATACCAGTAGCAAACTTGGAATAGATTTAACCTAAGACTCTATTCTTTATTAATTAATTGGGCACATAAAATAATAGGCAAATGACAACATTCTCAAATCATAGATTTAACTATAATTAAAACACAAGTGTACAACCAATATGATTAAGAGCATTACCAAGACTTAGTAATATTTCTGTTATTAAGAGATCATTAATTTCAAACAACTTTAACATAATAGTTTTCCCACAGGGAAAAGGAAATTAAAATGAGAAATTAAACCCATGCCTATTTGCTATTTTGAACAAGCCACCATTATGCAATATAATCCAATATAAAATATTTGTTACAAATAAAGAATTGTATAATAGTCATTTTACTACAATTTAATTCAATTAACATAACAAGAAACCTACAAATAAAATTTGAATTCAAATCATAATTCAAATTAGAAAATTAAAAGCAGAAAAAAGGGGAGAAAAAAAACAGTACCTGATCTTACCTGGACCTTGCCAGCCGAAGGAGCCCAGCAGGAGTCCACCAACGCAGCCCAAGCCACCACCCAGGAGCAGCCCACTAAGCAGCCCACGTAACCCTTCGTAAAAATAACGACGAGGAGGTCATCCTCATCCTCTTCTTCACGCATGGAGGCTAGCGAGACGCCGTGATCATCTTCTCCTCGGCGCTGGCAAGCCCTCCTCGCTCGGTGTCGTGACGAGGTGCGCCTTGGCGCCGTATAAAGGCCTTCGACGAACCCTAGCTTCCAATTTCTTCCTCCTCTGCTCAATTCCTCCCCAGACGGAAACCCTAACCGTCGGCCGATTCTCACCGACGACGAATGGAGCATTCCCTGGCCCCGTCGTGACCACCACTGTGACCACCATCCTCGACTTGGTCACCGTGCACAAGGAATCAAGCTGAAGCGTCCTCAATCGACCATGCCAGGTCGTCTTCTCCGACGCCGACATCGAGCAATCCCGGCGATTGCGACCTCACCTTGTCTCGCCGACAAGCCCGGTGTGTTCACGGTGAGTCACTGACTCTCCAGGGCATCCTGGCTCCTCTTCTAGCGCTCCATCGCATGCTCGCAACATAGGATCGTCTCCGCCGCCGCATCACTTCATCGCCGGCCATGCTCCGGTGGTCCTTAGCGGGCGGCGCTGGTACCATAATACTCGCGGTGACGTGCTGGTTCGAGTAGTGTACGTAGTTCGTCCGCGCAAACCCTGGAACGGCGGCGCCGTCGCCGTCCGATCGCCGGCAGTGAGCCTCCCTGGCCACGCTGGCTATTTTGACTAGTCCACGCCGCGTGGCAGCTGACGTGGTCCATTGGCCCACTCGTCAGTGACCTGGGTAACACTAACCCGGGTGCATTTAGTAATTCTTCTGTTTTTAATTCTAATTCAATAATATCTGCAACTTAAAATAAATATAGGAAATTCATTTTAAATCAGAAAAATATAAATGAGATATCAAAATTCTTATATAAATAAAATCTATCCAATAAAAATATAATATGAAAATTTTATTTTTAATAAAAATTTAATTATTTAATGCTTATTATTTAAGCCTTTATTTCTAATTCTAAATTCAATTAAAATTCAATAAGTAGTAAAACATTTCAAATTAAATAAAAACTAGTAAGAAAATAAAAAAAACATTAAATCTAATTTTCTTTATTTGTTATTTTGTTAAATCTATATTGTGGAAGTTTAAACCCTAAATAACAATTACCTTAATTATTAATTCATTAAAAACAATAAAATGCCAAATCCAATATTATTTTATTCTAAAGTTACTAATAACTTCAATTTTATGATTAAGTTATTAACCTAAGAACTTTATGGTAAATAGGAAACCCTAGTTCCAGTGAGCATAAAATCATAAATTCACAAGTTCATATGAAACCCTAAAACCCTAATTCAATTACGAACCAAACCCTAACCTTATTATTTTATGTGAACTATAATGAGCTTCTAAACCTAAACCCTAGGTTAGAACATATGATCATGACACGTACTTTGCATCCATGGATCCATAGTAGCAACTAAATACTTGTCATCTCTTCATAAAATAATAGAGACCTACCACTAATAAAATGGTATCCCATATGTTCTTCTTCATTAGACCTAGATGATCAAATAGGGTTAACCAAGTGCAAACCCTAGATCATATCCTTAGAGATATCAACCTTAATGGACCATGCTTAGCATCACACCAATGTGATGAACATCAGAAACAACTATGCCAAATCTTGAGCATTACCTAACCATATTCCACTAAACCCTACCAGTGTTGGATACTTATCAACCATCCTATTTAGAAGCCAAATATTCCTTACTTAATAGAACCAACAGTAAAACCTAGACCACCTCAACCCTAATTGATATACTTCTTATTATTTAAGAAGTATGTTCTTCAAAAGTTATTCTTTTGAAGTAAATACAGTATGATCATCAACCCTGCTTGTAAAGACTTATAAACCCTAGCTGCTATCATCAGCAAGGTATACCAACCTTGATAGCACCTATGTATAAGGATTTGCTTATGATATGCTTCACTAAAACCATATGATCTCTAGCTATTGATGAATCCAACGTTGTTGTGATCCATCTAATACTTACTCCAGAAACTACTTGGAACCATAATAAATTAAAGAAACCCACAAACCCAAATTGTCATACTTATTCCTTATTAAAGAACATGTCCTTCAAAAGTTATTCTTTTGAAGAATATAACAAGTAATCATTAACCATGCCATATAGTACTAAAACTGACAACTGTTCTTTACATATTAACATTATACCAATTCTCATTTATTGTGTGCTCCATTAATTACTATGCTTTATCATATAACTTGTACATGATACCAAGTAATCACACCTGCATAAGAACCTTGTTTGTGAATCACTCTAAAAGTGCAACACATTCTGAACTAATCATTACAACTCACTAATCCTAAATCATCGGGGTTAGGTCACGCTTAGAGCGATTGCATCTCATACTTATGCACTATTGCATCCTTGCCAATCTTTAAACATCGTCCTTACGACGATGATGCTATTTCAGAATTTGGAGTTATTGCGTATCGAAGACCTTGCCTGCATAATCTTGCAGTCAAGAAAGGCAAGTTCATCGCTTGCTCATGTCATTTGAGTATTTTTACCAAATTACTTGCAAAGTACTATGTTTATCACTTTTGCATAAAAAGACAAAACCACTATTTTCATAATTATGAATATGACTATGTGGTGGGCAATGGAACCATGGATTGTGTTGATATGGTGGAGGTTCCATTGCAAGGGTTTATATCCATCTAGGATTAAACAAAAAATGTCGTCCAGTGATTCTTGTGTCGTATAAACCGTGTTCACCATAAGATCTGGAGTGGGACGGAGTAGTCAAAAGGTTTTCCACCTCTCGTTCATCAACGGACGCGCTTTACCGTAGACACTTGTTATCTGTCGGGGTCAAGCGGTGGGCAAGCCTTAAGTCCCCACGGCATTGTCCGTAGACACTTGTCGCCCGAAGAGCAAGCGGTGGGCTGGGGAAGCCTTAAGTTCCCCACGGTTATTGCGGTCTATGATGGGTTGCAGCTACCGACGAAGGAGTTTGGTTCGATCCCAAACTGTTGTCGTGGTCGGGGTCCACCCGTGAGTGGGAATAATGGGACCAACGAGGACCCAGGGTCGGGGTATGCAACAAAGGGTGGGTGTTCGAGGTAGCGGAGGAACATGATTGACTAGGACCTTATACCGGGCCTCACACCAAAGGAAGTGTGGACGAGAACTATAGCTCGGTTGGCACCAAGGTTAAGATCTCTTATGGGTAAAGCAACACACCTCTGCATAGTGTAACGAATCGTGACCAGTCACTCCTGTTCCGGATATGGAACTGCGAACGCTGCCGAAAGGAACTCCATGAAGTTCTAGTCAAACGGTGAAGGCTGACGGACATAGCTCTTGAATAAAAGCAACCTTTTGAAGAAATGATTACAAAAACTTGCATGCCTATGACTTTCTGGTCTATGGCTGTAGCTAGTGCATTAAACACCTCTTTCCTATAATGAACTTGTTGAGTACGCTCGTACTCATCCCACTCTTAAATCCCTTGCTTAGATATGGAGGCATCAAAGGAGGATCTACAGTGCAACTCGAAGGCCGAGGAGTCAACAACTACTTCAAGGGATAGGACCATGTCAGGAGAGTCAGATACCACTTCCAACAAGGAGAAAACCTACATTAGTGATGGCGTGTAACTCACACATTCGTTGGGAACCCCAAGAGGAAGGTATGATGCGCACAGTAGCAAGTTTTCCCTCAGAAAGAAACCAAGGTTTAATCGAACCAGTAGGAGCCAAGAAGCACGTTGAAGGTTGATGGTCGCGAAATGTGATGCGGCGCAACACCGGATTCCGGCGCCAACGCGGAACCTGCACAACACAACCAAGTACTTTGTCCCAACGAAACAGTGAGGTTGTCAATCTCACCGGCTTGCTGTAACAAAGGATTAAGCGTATCGAGTGGAAGATGTTTGCAAAGAAAACAGTAAAACAAGTAGATTGTATGCTATGTAAAGAATAGGACCAGGGTCCACAGTTCACTAGAGGTGTCTCTCCCATAAGATAAAGCATGTTGGGTGAACAAATTACAGTCGGGCAATTGACAAATAGAGAAAGGCATAACAATGCATATACATGATATGATAAATATAGTGAGATTTAATCCGGGCATTATGACAAAGTACATACACCGCCATCCAACTGCATCTATGCCTAAAAAGTCCACCTTCAGGTTATCATCCGAACCCCATTCAGTATTAAGTTGCTAAGCAACAGACAATTGCATTAAGTATGGTGCGTAATGTAATCAACAACTACATCCTTAGACATAGCATCAATGTTTTATCCCTAGTGGCAACAGCACATCACAACCTTAGAACCTACTGTCACGATCCCAGATTCAATGAAGGCATGAACCCACTATCGAGCATAAATACCCCCTCTTGGAGTTAAGAGCAAAACTTGGCCAGAGCCTCTACTAATAACGGAGAGCATGCAAGATCATAAACAACACATAAACAATAGATTGATAATCACCATAATCATAGTACTCTCTATCCATCGGATCCCGACAAACACAACATATAGTATTACAGATAGATGATCTTGATCATGTTAGGCAGCTCACAAGATCCAACAATGAAGCACAACAAGGAGAAGACGACCATCTAGCTACTGCTATGGACCCATGGTCCAGGGTGAACTACTCACTCATCACTCCGAGGCGACCATGGCGGTGTAGAGTCCTCCGGGAGATGAATCCCCTCTCCCAGGGTGCCGGAGGCGATCTCCCGAATCCCGAGATGGGATTCGGCGGCGGCGTCTCAGAAGGTTTTCCGTATCGTGGCTCTCGTCGGGGTTTCGCGACGGAGGCTTTAAGTAGGCGGAGGGTCAACGCGAGGCCACACGAGGCCCAGGTAGGCGCGGCCAGGCTTGGGCGCGCCACCCCTCCGGCCGCCGTGGCCCCACTTCGTTATCTCTTCGGTCTTCCGGAAGCTTCGTGCAAAATAGGACCCCGGGCGAAAGTTTCGTCCAATTCCGAGAATATTTCTTTACTAGGATTTCTGAAACCAAAAACAGCAGAAAACAACGCTCTTCGGCATCTTGTTAATAGGTTAGTTCCAGAAATGCATAAATATGACATATAATGTGCATAAAACATGTAGGTATCATCAATAAAGTAGCATGGAACATAAGAAATTATCGATACGTTGGAGACGTATCAGCATCCTTAGTGCCGTCCCGAGCGGATAACAAAGATAATTTCTGAAGTGACATGCCATCATAATCTTGATCATACTATTTGTAAACATATGTAATGAATGCAGCGATCAAAACAAAGGTAATGACATGAGTAAACAACTGAATCATAAAGCAAAGACTTTTCATGAATAGTACTTCAAGACAAGCATCAATAAGTCTTGCATAAGAGTTAACTCATAAAGCAATAAATCAAAGTAAAGGTGTTGAAGCAACACAAAGGAAGATTAAGTTTCAGCGGTTGCTTTCAACTTATAACATGTATATCTCATGGATATTGTCAACATAAAGTAATATAACAAGTGCAATATGCAAGTATGTAGGAATCAATGCACATTCACACAAGTGTTTGCTTCTTGAGGTGGAAGGAGATAGGTAAACTGACTCAACAATAAAAGTAAAAGAATGGTCCTTCAAAGAGGAAAGCATCGATTGCTGTATTTGTGCTAGAGCTTTTATTTTGAAAACATGAAACAATTTTGTCAACGGTAGTAATAAAGCATATGAGTTATGTAAATTATATCTTACAAGTTGCAAGCCTCATGCATAGTATACTAATAGTGCCCGCACCTCGTCCTACTTAGCTTGGACTACCGGATCTTTGCATGCCATGTTTCAACCAAGTGTCACAAAGGGGTACCTCCATGCCGCCTGTACAAAGGTCTAAGGAGAATGCTCGCATTTTGGATTTCTCGCTTTTGATTATTCTCAACTTAGACATCCATACCGGGACAACATGGACAACAGATAATGGACTCCTCTAAATGCATAAGCATGTAGCAATGATTATTATTCTCATATGAGATTGAGGATATATGTCCAAAACTGAAACTTCAACCATGATTCATGGCTTTAGTTAGCGGCCCAATGTTCTTCTCTAACAATTTTGCATGCTCCAACCACTAAAATGATAGATCCTTCAGACAAGACGGACATGCATAGCAACTCACATGATATTCAACAATAGTTGATGGCGTTCCCCAGAACATGGTTATCGCACAACAAGCAACTTAATAAAATATAAAGTGCATAAGTACATATTCAATACTACGATAGTTTTTAAGGCTATTTTGTCCCATGAGCTATATATTGCAAAGGTAAATGATGGAATTTTAAAGGTAGCACTCAAGCAATTTACTTTGGAATGGCGGAGAAATACCATGTAGTAGGTAGGTATGGTGGACACAAATGGCATAGTAGTTGGCTCAAGGATTTTGGATGCATGAGAAGTATTCCCTCTCGATACAAGGTTTAGGCTAGCAAGGTTATTTGAAGCAAACTCAAGGATGAACAAGTGCAGCAAAACTCACATAAAAGACATATTGTAAACATTATAAGACTCTACACCGTCTTCCTTGTTGTTCAAAACTCAATACTAGATATTATCTAGACCTTAGAGAAACCAAATATGCAAATCAAATTTTAGCAAGCTCTATGTATTTCTTCATTAATGGGTGCAAAGCATATGATGCAAGAGCTTAAACATGAGCACAACAATTGCCAAGTATCACATTATCCAAGACACTTTAGAATTACTACATGTAGCATTTTCCAATTCCAACCATATAACAATTTAACGAAGAAGAAACTTCGCCTTGAACATTATGAGTAAAGCCTAAGGACACATGTGTCCATATGCAACAGCGGAGCGTGTCTCTCTCCACAAAGTGAATGCTAGGATCCATTTTATTCAAACAAAAACAAAAACAAAAACAAACCGACGCTCCAAGTAAAGAACACAAGATGTGATTGAATAAAAATATAGTTTCAGGGGAGGAACCTGATGATGTTGTCAATGAAGAAGGGGATGCCTTGGGCATCCCCAAGCTTAGACGCTTGAGTCTTCTTAGAATATGCAGGGGTGAACCACGGGGGCATCCCCAAGCTTAGAGCTTTCACTCCTCTTGATCATAGTATATCATACTCCTCTCTTGACCCTTGAAAACTTCCTTCACACCAAACTTCAAGCAAACTCATTAGAGGGTTAGTGCACAATTAATAATTCATACATTCAGAGGTGACACAATCATTATTTTCACTTCTGGACATTGCATAATGCTACTGGACATTAATGGATCAAAGAAATAAATCCGACATAGCAAAAGAGGCAATGCGAAATAAAAGGCAGAATCTGTCAAAAACAGAACAGTCCGTAAAGACGAATTTAGAGATGGCACCAGACTTGCTCAAATGGAAAAACTCAAAACTAATGAAAGTTGCGTGCATATCTGAGGATCATGCTCGTAAATTGGCAGATTTTTTCGAATTTTCTACAGAGAACTGTGCCAAGATTCGTGACAGACAGCAATGCTGTTTCTGCGCAGCGATCCCAAATATAACATCAACTTTGACATAGAAACTTTACTTGGCACAAAAACATGATAAGGAGAGGTTGCTACAGTAGTAAACAACTTCCAAGACTCAACAAAACAAAAAATTTCTGTAGGTAAAAACATGGGTTGTCTCCCATAAGCGCTTTTTTTAACGCCTTTCAGCTAGGCGCAAAAGTGCAAATCAAGTATTGTCGAGAGATGAAGCATCAACATTATTACCAGGGGTGTTGGGAGTTTTCTCAACAATGCATTGTATCTAGTCTATATAAGTAACTCCTCTCTCATTGCTCCTAGGCTTACTATTCTCATCGAACAAATTTTCAGGAACAAGCCAAGCATAGTTATTTTCCAAAGCTTCATGCATCCCTAGTAGTTTACTAGGTATTGGCGCTTTAATTTCCCTACCATCATTATCATTATTAGTATACTTAATTCTATCCATATCCATCTTTTCAAGTATTTGTTTAAAATTAGGAAAGAAACCAAGCCTCTTATGCTTAATAAAAACTTTTCTAGCTTCTTTAACTATATCCTCAAATTCTCTAACAAGGACTTTTAAAACAAAATTTCTCTTTTCCCCCATCTCCATATCCGAAAGTGTAAGAAACATATGTTGTACTATAGGATTGAGATTAACAAATCTAGTTTCTAACATGTGTATCAAACAAGCAGAGGCACTTTCATAAGTAGGAGCAGTTTTTAATAATGGTATATCTTCAAAATCTTCATCCATACTAACATGAGTGAAAAATTCTTCTATATTATCTCTTCCAATGATACACCCTCGTCCTACCGGTATCTCTTCCAAAGTAAACTTAGGATTAAGCATGATGAAATAAACAAAAAGTAAACAAGGCGAATAAAGTAAAGACAAGTAACTAATAAATTTTTTTTGTGTTTTTTGATATAGAGAGCAAGACAGTAAATAGAGTAAAACTAGCAACTAATTTTTTTGTGTTTTGATTTAGTGCAGCAAACAAAGTAGTAAATAAAATAAAGCAAGACAAAAACAAAGTAAAGAGATTGAGAAGTGGAGACTCCCCTTGCAGCGTGTCTTGATCTCCCCGGCAACGGCGCCAAAAAAGAGCTTGATGGCGTGTAACTCACACGTTCGTTGGGAACCCCAAGAGGAAGGTATGATGCGCACAGAGCAAGTTTTCCCTCAGAAAGAAACCAAGGTTTAATCGAACCAGTAGGAGCCAAGAAGCACGTTGAAGGTTGATGGTCGCGAAATGTGATGCGGCGCAACACCAGGGATTCCGGCGCCAACGCGAACCTGCACAACACAACCCAAGTACTTTGTCCCAACGAAACTGAGGTTGTCAATCTCACCGGCTTGCTGTAACAAAGGATTAAGCGTATCGAGTGGAAGATGTTTGCAAAGAAAACAGAAACAAGTAGATTGTATGCTATGTAAAGAATAGGACCGGGGTCCACAGTTCACTAGAGGTGTCTCTCCCATAAGATAAAGCATGTTGGGTGAACAAATTACAGTGGCAATTGACAAATAGAGAAAGGCATAACAATGCATATACATGATATGATAAATATAGTGAGATTTAATCCGGCATTACGACAAAGTACATAGACCGCCATCCAACTGCATCTATGCCTAAAAAGTCCACCTTCAGGTTATCATCCGAACCCCATTCAGTATTAAGTTGCTAAGCAACAGACAATTGCATTAAGTATGGTGCGTAATGTAATCAACAACTACATCCTTAGACATAGCATCAATGTTTTATCCCTAGTGGCAACAGCACATCACAACCTTAGAACCTACTGTCACGATCCCAGATTCAATGAAGGCATGAACCCACTATCGAGCATAAATACCCCCTCTTGGAGTTAAGAGCAAAAACTTGGCCAGAGCCTCTACTAATAACGGAGAGCATGCAAGATCATAAACAACACATAAACAATAGATTGATAATCACCATAATCATAGTACTCTCTATCCATCGGATCCCGAAAAACACAACATATAGTATTACGATAGATGATCTTGATCATGTTAGGCAGCTCACAAGATCCAACAATGAAGCACAACAAGGAGAAGACGACCATCTAGCTACTGCTATGGACCCATGGTCCAGGGGTGAACTACTCACTCATCACTCCGGAGGCGACCATGGCGGTGTAGAGTCCTCCGGGAGATGAATCCCCTCTCGGCAGGGTGCCGGAGGCGATCTCCGAATCCCCCGAGATGGGACGCGGCGGCGGCGTCTCAAGAAGGTTTTCCGTATCGTGGCTCTCGCGGGGGTTTCACGAGGCTTTAAGTAGGCGGAGGGTCAACGCGAGGGCCACACGAGGGGCCCAGGTAGGTAGGCGCGGCCAGGGCTTGGGCCGCGCCGCCACCCCTCCGGCCGCCGCCTCGTGGCCCCACTTATCTCTTCGGTCTTCTGGAAGCTTCGTGCAAAATAGGACCCTGGGCGAAAGTTTCGTCCAATTCCGAATATTTCTTTACTAGGATTTCTGAAACCAAAAACAAAACGCAACGGCTTTCGGCATCTTGTTAATAGGTTAGTTCCGAAAATGCATAAATATGACATATAATGTGCATAAAACATGTAGGTATCATCAATAAAGTAGCATGGAACATAAGAAATTATCGATACGTTGGAGACGTATCAATAGCAAGGAACTAGCTTCCTAAACCTAGCTCCTATTTAGCTAGAATCTATTCATAGCCTCTATAGCTAGTTAAATACTCTGCAAATAGAGTACGTGATAGGATTAGACTACGATTCGTTCTTCTGGAGTTTATTTGCAGTTTTACCTCATTGTAAAGTAGGAGGCTGTGATGATCTTATGTAACAGAGTTTGTGTGTAATTCTATAGACATGCCTTGGACCCGCATATGTTTCTGTTGTACCACTCTGAGCGGTATAATACTAGTGGAACGGTGTTTCATTGGTGTTATATCAGACTTGCATACTACACCATGCAGTGGTATGCCGGGTCACCACACTGCCCGACATGCGCTGGCCAGCACCCTCAATCCCATGAAGCTTTGACGAAATCTGAAATCCGAAGCGAGGAGAAGCAGCAGCGTCTAAATATGAGATTTGACTCACCACGGTATTGATTTGGCATGTGATGCTACGAGATGGCAGACTCGGCCAAAGGTTGTAGATGTGGGGCATTCTCGCAAGATTTGGGACTTGGGCAGTGCTAAGGATTTGGGACTTTGGCGGTGCTAACAAAGGACGGGAGAGATATTAGAGGCATAGTAGCTATGTATGAGGCAGAAAAAGAACGGAGAATGATAAACTTGGAGAGAGAGGGTTCAATTGGGAGGAAGCAGAGAGAGATTGAGAGACAACCAGCTGTGTAGGTTGAAAATCAATGGGCCCCATAGGCCAATGTGAGAGAAGTGCTGGCGACAGTGGAACAACCATGGAGGAAAGGGGAGAAGAAATCGAAGAAAACAACAGAGAAAGGAAATGAAATGTCTGAGGAAGGATAAGAAACGTGTGGAAGAAACCTGAAATTGCTTCTCTGTATCCTGCTACAACGAGACATAGGATCTTGGCAAGCATAGGTGGCGGGGCCAGGGCCGACAGGTAGTGGCGGAGTTTGGGCCGTTTCCATTGGGAGCAAATGGGCTTATAGGACAAAATTTCAACGCATTAGGCCAAAGTTGGAGGGGCAAATGGGCCAAATTTCACTGGATCATCCTTCAAGAAATGTCCATGGGCTGGGCGGGGGGGGGGGGGGCAGTGGCCCCTGCCTCCTTCATAGCTACGCCACTGCCGACAGGAAGCCGGCGAGGGGCTCGCTCCGGTGGGCTAGAAAAGTGTGGCCGGCGGGCTGTACTCGCGAGGCAAAGAGCGGCCGGCGCTCACGGCCAGCTCCAATTGGGAATTCCCCCTCTCTGGAGACAAATATCTCTTCGGTTCGGTCATTTTGCACACATGCATTTGCAAAGAAAATAATCGATGCACTGACAAAATCAGAAAAGTAAAAACCCAAATGAGCCTTGCTCAATAGACGTCTAAGAAGTCAATACGTGTTAGGAAAGCCATATGGGGGTCATACAAATCACATAACCTATTTTTTGCACATATGCATCAAACCTGTAGTTATTTTAGGTTGCCGCTGAGCTTCCTATCAATCAAATTGGTCAAGGTAAGAAAAACACCTAGCTGCTTCATCTTGGTCCTATCTAAATCATGGAGTGTCCCAACTCTTTGGTTTGCTTGTATCATGGTACAAGATGATGAAATGGATGAGGTAGAGGGTTCCTTTTATAGGCTTGGGCATGCTCTAGTATCATGACACATAGGTGGGTGACTCTTGTTTTGATTTGATGAGTAAGGTGCTTGGTTTTCATGCTCTCATCCATAGCAATCCCTTAAGCATGAGGTGGCATAGCTTAGGATTCAAGCTATGTAGGTATTTTCATCCTATGTGGAATGGGTATTATCCTCTTATTTGATTTGTTTTTGGATAGACAAGTGGCTTTTGTTACTAAATATCTTGTGAATGATTTTATGTTTGTGGGTGACCTACTATATCATATGTGATTGTATTTATATTATAATTGGGATGAAAATGTCAAAGATAAGGATTATACCCCAATTTTGAATGGTGATGTTTGATTTCACCAAGGCATGATCATATGAGTTTCAAAATACTCATAGTTTATTTTATTCAAATAGTTTGAACTATAATTCGTAATGTAAACGAATTTAGTTTTGTGATATTCCACATATTTAATAAGTTATGATTAAAATCAGAATGTGTGGCTTTTATGCACTTAGGTCCTTGTGTTTTACCATATTTGGTAATAAGTTTTAAAGTGAATTAAATTATACTCCAAGGTAGTTGCTCAACTTTTAAGTGTTAATAATTTAGAGTTTGTTTCTTATCTCTTTGATGGGTATAGACCTCTCCCATCTCTAGGGTTTAATGATAAGCTTGTGTTGGTCTTAAATTCACAAGTTTAGTTCAAGAAATATCATGAGGTTCATGGTAGAAATATTTATTTGTTAAATATATGGAAAAGATAAGTCAAGAATGGTTTCTCATTTGTTTCTTGTTCTTTGATTTGTACTTCCATATGAATCAAGGTGTTGGTGCAATGAATACCCTATTAGGATCTTTTAAAAGATCAAGCAATTGAGCATTGCTTAAAGTGTTGTTGTGTTGGTTTTAGTTCCCTTTGATCTAAACCCTTAGATCAAATCCTTACTACACCCAAAACAAGGTTTTAGCAAAGGTCACATTGAGGTTTATAGCGCTTGACTTTATGAGCTACTTCAATTCCATCAAGTCAAGTGAAACTTCAATTACTGTGACATGTTTTACTTTAAAGCGCAAAAATTCCCCGGATTTTCTATGCATGAATGTAATGCACACATCTGTTTCCTCTTTTTTTGTAACCCCAAATCCTGGGATATTACAGAGGGATCATGTCCTCTCCGCCGATGCGGCTGCTGCTCTAATTCGTCTCCTCTGCTTTCTTCTTCGTCTTCCCGTGGTGGCGAGAGGGGAAGCGGCGGAAGGGCAGGCTGGAGCCGAGCTCGTTGACGCTTGCCTGCATGGTTCTATGGAGCTTCCTGTTCTGAGCTCCTTCCTGCGGAACACGCGTCGCTCCTCGTCGACGATGCGATCTTTGGCCAGCATGGCGGCTGATGACCCACAAGTATAGGGGGTGTATCGTAGTACTTTCGATAAATAAGAGTGTCGAACCCAACGAGGAGCAGAAGGTGTTGACAAGCAGTTTCGATGAAGGATTCACTGTAAATGCTCACAGACAAGTATTCAGGGGGTTTTGATATTCCAGATAAATAAAGTACAAGTAAATAAAATGCGAGAGAAATAATTGCAGCGAGTGGCCCAATCCTTTTTAGCACAAAGGACAAGCCGGTTTGTTTACTTATAATGACCAAACGTTCTCGAGGACACATGGGGATTTTAGTCTAGTGCTTTCGCTTCATGTAGCTAAATAATCTTCATTGTTTTGATAAGTGTTGTGTGGGTGAACCTATGCTAATGCACCGCCCTTCCTAGGACTAATACATACTTGTGATTATACCCCTTGCAAGCATCCGCAACTACAAGAAAGTAATTAAGATAAATCTAACCACAGCCTTAAACTCTGAGATCCTGCGATCCCTCCTGCATCGATATACTAACGGGGCTTAGGTTTCTGTCACTCCGGCAACCCCGCAATTAGCAACCGAGTACAAGATGCACTCCCCTAGGCCCATAAATGGTGAAGTGTCGTGTAGACGTTCACACGACACCACTAGAAGAATGACACCACAACTTAAATATCATAACATTGAATATTACTCAACCATAATTCACTACTAGCATTTAGACTTCACCCATGTCCTCAAGAACTAAACGAACTACTCACGAGACATCATATGGAATACAATCAGAGGTGATATGATGATGAATAACAATCTGAACATAAACCTTGGTTCAATGGTTTCACTCAATAGCATCTACAACAAGTATAGAATAACACCGGGAGAGTTTCCCCTATCAAACAATCAAGATTTAACCCGAATTGCTACAGCGGTGACGAGGTGCAGCGGTGGTGATGGCGGTGTAGATGGTGGAGATGATGATGATGATGATGGAGATGATGTCCCGCTCGATGACGATGGCGATGGCGTCGATTTCCCCTCCGGGAGGGAATTTCCCCGGCGGATTCCTGCCCGCCGGAGAGCTCTTTTCTCTCTGGTGTTCTCCGCCCCGCAGAGGCGGCTGTAACCTTTCGTGAGGTCCTCTCTGTGGCTTAGGTTTTCGGGACGAAGGAGTACGCGAAGAAAAGGAGGCGAAAGAGGCTGTGGGGCCCCCAGAGCATAGGGTGGCGCCAGCCAGGGCCGCGCCGCCTATGGTCTGGGCCACGGCCCTCTCTTCTTCCCCTTCCGCTCCCTCCGTCATCTGAAAATAGGAATTTACGTGAAATTCCCTTCCACAGTTGATCTTCCGAAATATTGCGTTCTGACGGTGCTTTTTCCAGCAGAATCCTGGCTCCGGTGCTTGATCCTCCAATGATGATGAAACATGCAAAATAGATGAAATAACATAAGTATTGTGTCCCAATATGAAATATATCAATGAATAACAGCAAATTATGATACAAAATAGTGATGCAAATTGGACGTATCAACTCCCCCCAAGCTTAGACCTCGCTTGTCCCCAAGCGAAACTGAGCTCGATAAACAAGACCACATGTTTATGGAGTGAAGTGTCGATAACTAAAATACGGACAAGAAGCATCATATTCATTCACACAAGACATTCTAGTAAACAACTTCCTCATATAACTCATCTTGAAATAAGTAAAGAGAAATCACAAGTAAAGGTGCATAAGAAATCATAATTGGTGATGGCAAACTTTGTTCTTGGTCAGAGAACTACTAACGGATTGTACTTCTAAGCAAAGCTTTCATATTAGATTTTATAGCTGAGCCTTCATATTTAAGCATAACAATCTCCTCATAATCATTGATAACTTCAAAGTCATATTCATTCAGATAAAATTGGTACTAAACAAGAAAGTATAAAAGACATGATTAACTGAATCATAGCATAAATGATTGGTTCACAACAACTCAATTGCTTGCTTGAGATAGAGGGAAATAGGTTTACTGACTCAACATAAAAGTAAAAGATAGGCCCTTCGCAGAGGGAAGCAGGGATTAAATCATGTGCTAGAGCTTTTCAAGTTTTGAAATCATATAAAGAGCATAAAAAAAGATTTTGAGCGGTGTTTGTTGTTGTCAACGAATGGTAGCGGGCACTCTAACCCCTTGCCAATCGAACCTTCAAAGAGCGGCTCCCATGAGGGACGGCATCTCTACCAGCAAGGTAGATCATCCCCTTTCTCTTTGTTTACACATGTATTTTAGTTTTATTAAGGATGACACTCCCCCAACCTTGGCTTTCTCAATCCATGGCTAACCGAATCCTCGGGTGCCTTCCAACATTCACATACCATGGAGGAGTGTCTATTGCAAAATTAAGTTGCTTACTGATAAGTCAGAGCAAAACATGTGAAGAGAATTATTAATGAAAGTTATTAATTGGGGATGGGAACCCCGTTGCCAGCTCTTATTGCAAAATTATTGGATAAGCGGATGTGCCGCTAGTCCATTGGTGAAAGTCCGCCCAACAAGATTGAAAGATAAAACACCACATACTTCCTCATGAGCTATAGAACATTGACACAAATAAGGAGTAGTAGTTTGAATAATTTAAAGGTAGCACATGAAGTATTTACTTGGAATGGCAGAAAATACCATGTAGTAGGTAGGTATGGTGGACACAAATGGCATAGGTTTGATCTAAGGTTATGGATGTATGAGAAGCATTTCCTCTCGATACAGGTCTTTGGCTAGCAAGGTTTGATAGCAAGCATAAAGGTTGAGGGAAACAAACAAATATACATATGATAGAAACAATCATGCATCTTTCTCATAAGCACAAGCAATTTTAACTTAGAATACTAAGCATAGAGATAATAGTAATATATCTAAGTGTATTTCTCTCTTCTATTAAACATCAAGATGTTGTTGCTATTGACCAATGCTAAGTTTGCCAAAACCAAATAGATTTACTTGATGCTCCCAAAGTGATATCAATACTCATGTCAAGAGTAATCATATAATGGAGATTGCAAACTAAAATAAGGTGTGCAAAAAGTAAATGATAAGACTTCTCATTAATATTCCATAACGATAACTCACACCAACGGATACATAGATAACTAACTAAGAGAGATACTTCCACATTGCATACTATTCCATATGATAACTTCCCTACTCATGATATGACACTACTTGATAGTAAACGATAAAGGTGGTGATGATGTGATACCGCGGCACTCCCCCAAGCTTGGAACAAACCAAGGGGATGCCAATACCGATGATGAATTACTCCTTCGGCGATGATGGCGATGGATTCTTCTCGACAAGCTTCCTGACAAGCTCCTGTAAACCTTCAATCTCATAGGTGAGGTTGCGAATCATCTCCGAGTTGTGCTCAACGCGGCTCATAATCATGTCCGGTGGTGAATCCCAACTCTTAGAATTGTTTCCCCATCCTTCAGCTTCAGATTTCATCTCTCCTGCATTGTCAGAACGATTTATATCCCAATTACTCGGCAACACTACCTTGGGGGTCCTTTCAGTTTGACGATCGTAGATTAGATTGCGGTAAGGGTTGTAATGGCTCGGAGAAGATGTCCTTGGAGCCAAGTAATGACGTGGAACCGCTCCTCCGGTAGCGATTCGTCCTCTTGACGTCGGATGGATTTGATATCACGCCAATACTTGCAACGGTGGCTTGTTGGTGTTCCTGCGGAGCTTCCTCCACTTCTTCCTCATCCTCTCTTGCATCTTCTTTCTTCAGGGGTCTTGAATATTTTCCTTCAAAGGTTCCGTGTCCTTGTTGTTGGAGACCATGGTGCTTCTAGATCAAAACAAATCTGGCAGAAAACAGCTCGAAACAAAACACGACGAAAACGATATTACGGACCTCCGGGGGTCCGGGGATTATATAGCAAAAATTTTCACGACAAAAGGAAGGTTCCAGATCGAACCGAGTCGGAAAGGGGCAACGGGGCGGCCGACCATAGGTCGGCGCGGCCAGGGTGGGGCCGCGCCGGCCTATGGTGGCACGCCCTCGTGCGTCCTTTCCACTCCGTTTCGAACTCGTAATTTTTCATATTTTCTAAAAACAGCAAAAATAATGTTCGGAAAGGTAAACGCGGACTTTTTATTACCTATACTGTTACCTATTCAAAGTCCAGTTCTGGCGGACTGTCAATTTGTCCTTTGATGAAAGCCTCCGGTGTTTCCACTTGAATAATATCAACATCAACATTATAAGAATCACCTGAAATATAATGCTTGAGTCTTTGTCCATTCACCACTTGTGTGGCATTGCCTTGGAGAGAGCTAATTTTAATTGCTCCTGAACGATACACCTCCTCAACAACATATGGTCCTTCCCACTTCGAGAGTAATTTCCCTGCAAAGAATCTGAGACGAGACCGATACAATAGAACTTGATCTCCAACATTAAATTCTCTTTTAATGATCCTTCTATCATGCCACTTCTTAACTTTTTCTTTAGAGAGTTTAGCATTTTCATAAGCTTCATTTCTCCATTCATCTAGAGAACTTAATTGCAACAACCTCTTATTACCGGCTAATTTAGGATCTTTATTTAGTTCTCTAACAGCCCAATAAGCTTTGTGCTCTAGTTCTAAAGGTAAATGACAAGCTTTTCCATAAACCATTTTATAAGGTGACATTCCCATAGGATTTTTATAAGCAATTCTATAAGCCCATAGTGCTTCTTTCAATTTGCTAGCCCAATTCTTTCTAGATTTATTAACAGTCTTACCCAAGATAGCTTTAATCTCTCTATTTGATAATTCTACTTGACCACTAGTTTGAGGGTGATAAGCAAGCAATTCTATGATTAATACCATACTTAGCAAGAGTTTTCTAAAACCTCCATGAATAAAATGAGAACCTCCATCAGTCATAATATATCTAGGTACTCCAAATCTAGGAAATATAACATCTACAAGCATTTTTATAGAGGTCTCACCATCAGCACTTTTTGTAGGTATAGCTTCTACCCATTTAGTAACATAATCAACAGCGACAAGTATATGAGTGTTACCGTCTGAAGAAGGGAAAGGACCCATGAAGTCGAATCCCCAACAATCGAATGGTTCAATAACAAGAGTATAATTCATAGGCATTTCATTGCGTCTGGAGATATTACCAACTCTTTGACATTCATCACAGGATAAAATAAATTTCCTTGCATCTTTGAAGAGTGTTGGCCAATAAAAACCTGATTGTAGAACCTTTTGCGCGGTTCTATCTCCAGCGTGATGTCCTCCATAAACACTACCATGACATTTATTCAATATCTCCTGTTGTTCATATTCAGGAACACATCTTCGCATAATACCATCCACTCCTTCTTTATATAAGTGTGGGTCATCCCAAAAATAATGCCTCAAGTCATAAAATAATTTCCTCCTTTGCTGAGCTGAAAAGGTTGGAGGCAAATACTTCGAAACGATAAAGTTAGCATAATCTTCATACCAAGGGCTCTCTCGCGAGCTCACCTTTATTACAGCCAATTGTTCATTTGGAAAACTATCATTAACAGGAACAGGATCATAAGCAATATTTTCCAATCTAGACAAATTATCAGCAACAGGATTATCAGCACCTTTCCTATCTATAATATGTAAATCAAATTCTTGCAACAGAAGTACCCATCTAATAAGCCTTGGCTTAGCATCTTTCTTTGTCATAAGGTATCTAATTGCAGCATGATCAGTATGAATTGTAACTTTCGAATCAACAATGTAGGGTCTAAACTTGTCACAAGCAAAGACTACAGCTAACAATTCTTTTTTGTAGCATAATTTCTTTGAGCATCAAGAGTCTTACTAGCATAATGAATAACATTTAATTTTTTATCTACTGCTGTCCAAGAACAGCGCCTACAAAATCACTAGCATCACATAATTTCAAAAGGCAAATTCCAATCGGGAGGTTCGACTATAGGAGCAGTTGTTAAGGCTTTCTTTAGAGTTTCAAAAGCTTCCTTACAATCATCATCAAAAACAAAAGGTACATCTTTTTGAAGAAGATTAGTAAGAGGCTTTGAAATTTTAGAGAAATCTTTAATAAATCTCCTATAAAACCCAGCATGACCAAGAACACTACGAATACCTTTAACATCCCTCGGATAAGGCATCTTCTCAATTGCTTCAACTTTAGCTCTATCAACTTCAATACCTCTCTCGGAAATTTTATGTCCCAATACAATTCCTTCATTAACCATAAAGTGGCATTTCTCCCAATTAAGAACAAGGTTAGTTTCTTCACATCTCTGCAAAACTTTATCGAGGTTTTCAAAGCAATTATCAAAAGAATTCCCATAGACAGAAAAATCATCCATGAACACCTCTACAATGCTTTCACAAAAACCATGAAAAATAGCAGACATGCATCTTTGAAAAGTAGCAGGAGCATTACATAAACCAAAAGGCATACGCCTATAAGCATAAGTTCCATAAGGACAAGTAAACGTTTTTCTTGATCTTTAGCTTTAACAGCAATTTGTGAAAACCCAGAATAACCATCAAGAAAGCAAAAATGAGTATTTTTAGATAACCTTTCTAACATTTGATCAATAAAGGGTAAAGGGTAATGATCTTTCTTAGTAACTTTATTAACTTTTCGAAAATCAATGCACATTCTATAACCTACAACTATTCTTTGAGGAATAAGCTCATCATTATCATTAGGCACAACAGTCATTCCTCCTTTCTTAGGAACACAATGCACAGGACTAACCCATCTACTATCAGCAATAGGATATATAATACCAGCTTCAAGGAGTTTTAATACCTCGTTCCTTACCACTTCCTTCATCTTCGAATTAGACGACGTTGATGTTCAACAACTTCGCATCTTCTTCCATATTAATGGCATGTTGGCAAATAGAAGGAGAAATCCCTTTCAAATCATCAAGAGTATAGCCAATAGCTCCTCGGTGTTTCTTCAATATTTCCAATAACCTTTCTTCCTCAATCTCTGAAAGCTTAGAACTAATAATAACAGGATATATTTTCTTATCATCAATATGAGCATATTTAAGATTATCAGGCAAAGGCTTTAAATCAAAAACGGGATCTTCCTTTGGTGGCGGTGTTGTACCCAAATCTTCCACCGGTAAATCATGCTTGAGAATAGGTTGACGAAGAAAAATTTCCTCAAGCTCATCTCTTTCTTTCCTAAAAGCTTCACTTTCACTATTCTCCAAATGTTGCTGCAAAGGATTATTAGGAACAAGAACAATAGATGCACACTGCTCCATTTTAAAATCATTACTAGGCAAGTCAACTTTATAAGGAGTTTTGGTAAATTTAGAAAAGTTAAATTCATAAGGTTCACCAGCAAATCTAGTCAAAATTTTCTCTTTCTTACAATCTATAATAGCTCCACAAGTATTTAGAAAAGGTCTACCAAAAATGATAGGACAATGATCACTAGCAGCAGAACCAAGTACCAAAAAGTCAGCAGGATATTTAATCTTACCACATAGAACTTCCACATCTCGAACAATACCAATTGGAGAAATAGTTTCTCTATTAGCCAGATGAATAACCACATCAATATCTTCAAGTTCACAAGAACCAATTTCGTGCATAATCTCCGTGTAAAGCTCATAAGGTATAGCACTAACACTTGCACCAATATCACATAAACCATAATAGCAATGATCACCAATTCTAACAGATAGCATAGGAACACTAACTTGTTTGGATTTATTAGGATGTGAAACAATATTAGAAGCATCTTCACAGAAAATAATATGACCATCCTCCACATTTTCAGTCACAAGATCTTTAACTATTGCAACAGCAGGTTCAATTTTAATTTGTTCTTCAGGTTCTTTAGGTTTCTTTTCACTTTTATTAACTGCACTAGATATGACAGAGTACTCCTTCATTTTAGCAGGGAAAGGAGTTTTTTCAATATAAGCTTCAGGAATAATATTATCAACAGTTTCAACCACTACACATTTGTTTACAGATGAATCAACTTTATCCTTATACGGTTCATGATACTTATCAAAATTCTTCTTAGGTAGTTCATAATGAGAGGCAAAAGCTTTATAAAGATTTGCAACAACTTGGGAATCAAGACCATATGTAGCACTCATATTACGAAATTTATCAGTATCCATAAAAGCTTCAATGCATTTATAATCATAAATTATACCTGATTCTCTATCTTTGTCGTTCTCCCATCCTTCGGTATTTTCTTGGATCCGATCAAGAAGGTCCCTTTTAAACTCTTCATTCTTGCGTGTAAATGATCCAACAAGAAGTATCCAGCAAGGTCTTGTCTTGAAAAGAAAGTCTTGCATAGAAATTATCAATAATAACATTACCAGGAAGCTCATGAATGGGGCATTTGAGCATTAAAGACTTCAATCTCCCCAAGCTTGGGCAATACTCTCTCCATCATGAGGCCAGAAATTATATATGCGGTTCCGATCTTTGTGAATTTCACTTGGAGGATAAAATTTGGAATAAAATAAAGGCACAATGTCCTCCCAATCAATAGAATCACCATTCTTCAGCAATTTATACCGGTGCGCCGCTTTACCAGACATATAGTGAATAGTTTCTTCCTAACTTCATTCATAGAAATACCTGCACATTTGAATAACCCGCATAATTCATGCAAAAACAATAAATGATCACCAGGATGGACAGTTCCATCCCCTTCATAGCGGTTATCCATAACACGTTCAATAATTTTCATAGGTATTTTATATGGTACTACTTCCTCACTGGCGCTTCATCCACTACTTGCAGTAGTAGTAGATTTCCCGAATAGAAATTGAAGAGAAGATCTCTCCATAATGATTTATAGCAGCAGGCAGAAATAAAATCAGCACAAACAGTAAATTTCCTTACCAATTCCGCTTACCAATAGCGCTTCACTCCCGGCAACGGCGCCAGAAATAGTCTTGATGACCCACAAGTATAGGGGGTGTATCGTAGTACTTTCGATAAATAAGAGTGTCGAACCCAACGAGGAGCAGGTGTTGACAAGCAGTTTCGATGAAGGATTCACTGTAAATGCTCACAGACAAGTATTCAGGGGTTTTGATATTCCAGATAAATAAAGTACAAGTAAATAAAATGCGAGAGAAATAATTGCAGCGAGTGGCCCAATCCTTTTTAGCACAAAGGACAAGCCGGTTTGTTTACTTATAATGACCAAACGTTCCTGAGGACACATGGGGATTTTAGTCTAGTGCTTTCGCTTCATGTAGCTAAATAATCTTCATTGTTTTGATAAGTGTTGTGTGGGTGAACCTATGCTAATGCACCGCCCTTCCTAGGACTAATACATACTTGTGATTATACCCCTTGCAAGCATCCGCAACTACAAGAAAGTAATTAAGATAAATCTAACCACAGCCTTAAACTCGAGATCCTGCGATCCCTCCCGCATCGATATACTAACGGGGGCTTAGGTTTCTGTCACTCCGGCAACCCCGCAATTAGCAACCGAGTACAAGATGCACTCCCCTAGGCCCATAAATGGTGAAGTGTCGTGTAGTCGACGTTCACACGACACCACTAGAAGAATGACACCACAACTTAAATATCATAACATTGAATATTACTCAACCATAATTCACTACTAGCATTTAGACTTCACCCATGTCCTCAAGAACTAAACGAACTACTCACGAGACATCATATGGAATACAATCAGAGGTGATATGATGATGAATAATAATCTGAACATAAACCTTGGTTCAATGGTTTCACTCAATAGCATCTACAACAAGTATAGAATAACACCGGGAGAGTTTCCCCTATCAAACAATCAAGATTTAACCCGAATTGCTACAGCGGTGACGAGGTGCAGCGGTGGTGATGGCGGTGTAGATGGTGGAGATGATGATGATGATGATGGAGATGATGTCCCGCTCGATGACGATGGCGATGGCGTCGATTTCCCCCTCCGGGAGGGAATTTCCCCCAGTGGATTCCTGCCCGCCGGAGAGCTCTTTTCTCTCTGGTGTTCTCCGCCCCGGCAGAGGTAAACCTTCGTGAGGTCCTCTCGTGGCTTAGGTTTTCGGGACGAAGGAGTACGCGAAGAAAAGGAGGCGAAGAGGGTGGGGCCCCCAGAGCATAGGGTGGCGCGGCCATGGGGCCGCGCCCTATGGTCTGGGCCCACAGGCCCCTCTTCTTCCCCTTCTGCTCCTCCGTCATCTGGAAAAATAGGAATTTACGTGAAATTCCCTCCACGTTGATCTTCCGAAATATTGCGTTCGACGGTGCTTTTTCCAGCAGAATCCTGGCTCGGTGCTTGATCCTCCAATGATGATGAAACATGCAAAATAGATGAAATAACATAAGTATTGTGTCCCAATATGAAATATATCAATGAATAACAGCAAATTATGATACAAAATAGTGATGCAAATTGGACGTATCAGCGGCCCATCTACAACCTCCAAGACGGAGGACCTTCTCTGCTTCGTTCGTCGGGGCTCAACGCTTCTTCGCCGACAAGTGGTTCGTCCCCGGAGGAGGAGAAGTGGCCAGCAGATGCAAAGCTATGTCGGAAGCATGCTGCTGGGCATTGCGGCACCGCATCTCGACGGAAACGTCTTGAGATCGCCGGCGGTTGGTGGCCACGGCGCCAAGGGACCTGATTGCTTTTTCATCTTTTGTTCCAGGGTGTTTTTTTTGTAAATTTTAAGGTCCTTTCTTCAAATTCCTGGTGCGAGTGGTGTAAAAGGGCCTCTTTGTAATTTTTACCCGCCACGTGTGGAATGAAGCTTCTATGGGGTCTTCCAGACCCCTCTCTTGTGCAAAAAAAAACTATTTATGATGCATTTTAGGGCATAGATACACAAGATTCAGACCGAGATGCAACATGTTAGAGTAGTTACTTTGGGAAACACATCATTTATCGGATCATTTTAAACTGGTGACTGGTTTCAGGTCGGATGAATGGGCTATTGATGACCCACAAGTATAGGGGATCGCAACAGTCTTCGAGGGAAGTAAAACCCAAATTTATTGATTCGACACAAGGGGAGGTAAAGAATACTTATAAGCCTTAACAACTGAGTTGTCAATTCAGCTGCACCTGGAAAAGCACTAGCAACAGGGGTGGTGTGAAAGTAGCAGTGATATGAGAGCAATAGTAACAGTAACACAGAGCAGAATAGCAATATGAGAGCAATGGCACCAGAGAATAGTTGATACTACTTCCAATGACATGTAGAACGAGTATATAATGATGCGAGATGGACCGGGGTTCCCAGCTATCTACACTAGTGGTAACTCTCCAATAACAAGTGTTGGGTGAACAAATTACAGTTGGGCAATTGATAGGATTGATAAGGCATTAAGAAAGAACATCAATTCATTAATCATGTAGGCATGTTTTCCATATTTAGTCGTACGTGCTCGCAATGAGAAACTTGCACAACATCTATTGTCCTACCAGCCGGTGGCAGCCGGGCCTCAAGGGAATCTACTCGATATTAAGGTACTCCTTTTAATAGAGCACCGGAGCAAAGCATTAACACTCCGTGAAAACATGTGTCCCTCACATCACCGCCATCCCTCCGGTTGTCCCGATTTCTGTCAATTCGGGGCCTTTGGTTCCGGACAGTGACATGTGCATACAACTTGTAGATACAATCTAAGCAATAATTATAGAGCTCAAATCTAAGATCATGCCACTCGGGCCCTAGTGACAAGCATTAAGCATAACAAGATTGCAGCAACAATAACTTCACAAACTTTATAGATAGACTAATCATAATGTATCATCCATCGATCCCAACAAACACAACACCGATTACATCAGATGAATCTCAATCAAGTAAGGCAGTTCATGAGATCATTGTATTGAAGTACATGGGGAGAGAATACCAACTAGCTACAGCTAGAACCCGTAGTCCATGGGGGAACTACTCACGGTGGCATGGCACTTCCCGTCCCGGCAGGGTGGGACAGAGACTTCTGTCCGAATTGGAGTTTCGATGGTGGCGGCGCCTGAGTCTTTCGGAGTTTCGTCAAGTGTACGGTGTTTTAGGTCGAAAGGATTTTATAGGCGAAGAGGCGGCGAGGGGGCACTGGGGGCTCCACACCACAGGCCGGCGCGGGCCCAGGCCAGGCCGCGCCGCCCTATGGTGTGGTGGCCCTCTGCCCCTCTCCGACTCTTCTTCGGTGTTCGGAGCCTTCCGGGGAAAATAGGAGGTTTGGTCTTCGTTCGTCGAATTCCGAGAATATTGCCGAACAGCCTTTGGAACCAAAAACAACGAAAACAGAACTGGCACTGTGGCATCTTGTTAATAGGTTAGTTCCGGAAAACGCATAAAAACATCATAAAGTGCAAGCAAAACATGTAAGTATTGTCATAAAACAAGCATGGAACGATAGAAATTATGGATACGTCGGGACGTATCAGCATCCCCAAGCTTAGTTCCTACTCGTCCCGAGCAGGTAAACGATAAAAAGATAATTTTGTAGTGACATGCTACTTACATAACCTTGATCATACTATTACAAAGCATATGAAATGAATGAAGTGACTCAAGGCAATGATCTATAGTTGCTAACAAGTAGATAACATATAGCAAAACTTTTCATGGAGAGTACTTTCAAGACAAGCATCAAAAGTCTTGCACAAGAGTTAACTCATAAAGCAATAAGTTCATAGTAAAGGCATCGAAGCAACACAAAGGAGGATATAAGTTTCAGCGTTGCTTTCAACTTTCAACATGTATATCTCATGGATATTGTCAACATAGAGTAATATGATGAATGCAAATATGCAAGTATGTAAGAATCAATGCACAGTTGACACAAGTGTTTGCTTCTAAGGTGGAAGGAATTAGGTAACTGACTCAACATAAAAGTAAAAGAATGGCCCTTCTACGAGGGAAGCATCGATTGCTATATTTGTGCTAGAGCTTTGGTTTTGAAAACATATAGAGAGCATAAAAGTAAAATTTTGAGAGGTGTTTGTTGTTGTCAACGAATGGTAGTGGGTACACTAACTACCTCGCCAACCGGACTTTCAAGAGCGGCTCCCATGAATTATTTGCATATTTATGTGGCACTCCTTCCAACCTTTCTTACACAAACCATGGCTAACCGAATCCTCGGTGCCTGCCAACAATCTCATACCATGAAGGAGTGCCTTTTTATTTTAGTTTTATTATGATGACACTCCTCCCAACCTTTGCTTACACAAGCCATGGCTAACCGAATCCTTCGGGTGCCGTCCATCAATCACATACCATGGAGGAGTGTCTATTTTTTTGTTAATTAATTTGGGACTGGGAATCCCATTGCCAGCTCTTTTTACAAAATTATTGGATAAGCGGATGAAGCCACTAGTCCATTGGTGAAAGTCCGTCAAAAGTAAATGACAAGGTTGAAAGCTAAACACCACATACTTCCTCATGAGCTATGAAACATTAACACAAATTGAGAAGCATTTTGAATTATTTAAAGGTAGCACTCAAGCAATTTACTTTGGAATGGCAGGAAATACCACATAGTAGGTAGGTATGGTGGACACAAATGGCATAGGTTTTGGCTCAAGGTTTTTGGATGCACGAGAAGTATTCCCTCTCAGTACAAGGTTTAGGCTAGCAAGGTTGTTTGAAGCAAACAAAAGTATGAACCGGTACAGCAAAACTTACATAAGAACATATTGCAAGCATTATAATACTCTACACTGTCTTCCTTGTTGCTCAAACACTTTTACCAGAAAATATCTAGACCTTAAGAGAGATCAATTATGCAAACCAATTTTAACAAGCTTTACGGTAGTTCTCCACTAATAGGTTTAAACTACATGCAAAAACTTATGATCTACTTGAGAGCTCAAAACAATTGCCAAGTATCAAATTATCCAAGACATATGAGGCATTTTCTTTTCCCAACCAAATAAAGATAAATATTGTAGCTTCCAACTTTTATTCATTGAACATTAAAAGTAAAACGAAGAACAAGTGTTCATATGAAAAAGCGGAGCGTGTCTCTCTCCCAAACAAGGATTGCTAGGATCCGAATTTATTCAAACAAAACAAAATAAAAGCACACAGACGCTCCAAGTAAAGCACATATGATGTGACCGAATAAAAATATAGTTTCAATAGAAGAAACCTGATAAGTTGATGAAGAAGGGGATGCCTTGGGCATCCCCAAGCTTAGACGCTTGAGTCTTCTTGAAATATGCAGGGATGAACCACGGGGGCATCCCCAAGCTTAGACTTTTCACTCTTCTTGATCATATATCATCCTCCTCTCTTGACCCTTGAAAACTTCCTTCACACCAAACTTCTCATAAACTTCATTAGAGGGGTTAGTACTCAAAAAATTTGAATCCACCTTGGTCCTGTAGTGGCACATTGCAAGAACTCAATAAAACATTAGCTACAGCTCTCCACGTCTAGAAAAGCTCACTTAAAGTCCACAAGAGACAATGCAAAAAAAACAGAGACAGAATCTGCCAAAACAGAACAGCCAGTAAATACGAATTTTAATAAAATACTTCCGTTGCTCAAATCAGAAAACTCAAAACTAATGAAAGTTGCGTACATATCTGAGGAACACGCACGTAAATTGGCATATTTTTCTAATTTTTCTACAGAGAAAACAGCCCAGATTCGTGACAGATAGAAATCTGTTTTTGCGCAGAAATCCAAATCTAGCATCAACCTTCGATTAGAGGCTTCACTTGGTACAACAAAACACAAAACTAAGATAAGGAGAGGTTGCTACAGTAGTAAACAACTTCCAAGACACAAATATAAAACAAAGTACTGTAGCAAAATAACACATGGGTTATCTCCCAACAAGTTGCTTTCTTTATAGCCATTAAGATGGGCTCAGCAGTTTTAATGATGCACTCAAGAAATAGTATTTGAAGCAAAAGAGAGCATCAAGAAGCAAATCCAAAACACATTTAAGTCTAACATGCTTCCTATGTAAAGGAATCTTGTAAATAAACAAGTTCATGAAAAGCAAAGTAACAAGCATAGGAAGATAAAACAAGTGTAACTTCAAAATTTTAAGCATATAGAGAGGTGTTTTAGTACCATGCAAATTTCTACAACCATATTTTCCTCTCTCATAATAATTTTCAGTAGCTTCATGAACAAACTCAACAATATAACTATCACATGCAGCATACTTTTCATGATCCACAAACATATAATTTTTATCAAGTTCAAGAATAGTGGAATTAAAACTTTCAAACTTACTTTTATTAATTAAATAACAAGGTAGTTGATCAATCTCAAGAGATATGGGACTCATAGATAAAGTCAAAAACTCTCCAATCCCATTTTCATTAGTGGCACGATTAATATTGTCAAGTAACATAGGACCATCATCTAGAGCTTTATCATAAACATTTGCTAAGCAAAATTCTTTAGTACCATGCATTTCGACATCAGGCACAAACAAAGCATTATCATAAGATTTATCAAAGTAGCATGGATTATCATATATAGCAGCATAATTATTCTCACAAGTTTTACTCATAGGGAATATTTGAAGAGAATCCACAGGAACATAACATTCAACCTCTTTTGGTAAGCATGGAGGACAATCAAATAGTGTAAGAGATAAAGAGTTACTCTCATTAGAAGGTTGGCATGGGTAGCTAATCCATTCTTCCTCCTTTTGTTCATCACTCTCTTCTTTTTCATCCAATGAGCTTTCAGGTTCATCAATTTCCTCCTCTTTTTCATCCAATGAGCTTTCGGTTCATCAATTTCTTCTTCCACAGGTTCCTGCAAATTGTGAGTGCATTCTTGTGCATTAATGTGTCTCTCTTTATAATCAAGGATATAAGGATTCCTACTGTAGCATTCTATGCAAGAATTAAGGATAGTAGAGACATAATCTTTAAGGCCCTTACAAACAACACAAGTTTCATAATTCTCAACCATGAAGGATTCTATCTCGGAGGCTCCCATAAATAAGACAAATTGTTCTACCTCTTCGAACCCATAATGAATATAGCAATTCCGATTATAGTTCTTAATTAAAAATTCCTCACTAAAGCCACATTGAAATTTAAGGTGTTTAGTATCATGTTGAGAGCAACAGTTTATATTATGACGTTCAAGCAAGATTTCAGCAATTGTATTCAATTTTTCTATCATAGCACTCATTATTTTACCAGTTCTTGATTCCCTATAATTATTGTAACATTCTATAAGCTCCAAGTAGGTTGTAGGTTCTCCCATAACAGCAGTTTTTAATTTTTAGATTTTTCAAATTTTTATGGATTTTTGGGTATATAGGAAAAGTAAAACAAGACAAAAAGAAACTAAACAAAAGTAAACTAAGCAAAATAAAACTAGACAGAAATAAACTAGCAAGACAAAATAAAATAAAAGCAAAGAGAGAGGTAGAGTGTACTCCCCAGTGAACTTATGAGTAGAGCTATGCCTCCCGGCAACGGCGCAAAAATAGTCTTGATGACCCACAAGTATAGGGGATCGCAACAGTCTTCGAGGGAAGTAAAACCCAAATTTATTGATTCGACACAAGGGGAGGTAAAGAATACTTATAAGCCTTAACAACTGAGTTGTCAATTCAGGCACCTGGAAAAGCACTAGCAACAGGGTGGTGTGATAGTAGCAGTGATATGAGAGCAATAATAACAGTAACACAGAGTAATAGCAATATGAGAGCAATGGCACCAGAATAGTTGATACTACTTCCAATGACATGTAGAACGAGTATATAATGATGCGATATGGACCGGGTTCCCATCTATCTACACTAGTGGTAACTCTCCAATAACAAGTGTTGGGTGAACAAATTACAGTTGGGCAATTGATAGGATTGATAAGGCATTAAGAAAGAACATCAATTCATTAATCATGTAGGCATGTTTTCCATATTTAGTCGTACGTGCTCGCAATGAGAAACTTGCACAACATCTATTGTCCTACCAGCCGGTGGCAGCCGGGCCTCAAGGGAATCTACTGGATATTAAGGTACTCCTTTTAATAGAGCACCGAGCAAAGCATTAACACTCCGTGAAAACATGTGTCCCTCACATCACCGCCATCCCTCCGGTTGTCCGATTTCTGTCACTTGGGCCTTTGGTTGGATGACATGTGCATACAACTTGTAGATACAATCTAAGCAATAATTATAGAGCTCAAATCTAAGATCATGCCACTCGGGCCCTAGTGACAAGCATTAAGCATAACAAGATTGCAGCAACAATAACTTCACAAACTTTATAGATAGACTAATCATAATGTATCATCCATCGGATCCCAACAAACACAACACCGATTACATCAGATGAATCTCAATCATGTAAGGCAGCTCATGAGATCATTGTATTGAAGTACATGGGGAGAGAATACCAACTAGCTACAGCTAGAACCCGTAGTCCATGGGGGAACTACTCACGGAGCATGATGGAGGCGGTGGCGTTGATGGAGATGGCTTCGGGCACTTCCGTCCCGGCAGGGTGCCGGGAGACTCTGTCCCCCGAATTGGAGTTTCGCGATGGTGGCGGCGCCCGGAGTCTTTCTGTTTCGTCAAGTGGTACGGTGTTTTTAGGTCGAAAGGGATTTTATAGGCGAAGAGGCGGCGCAGGGGGCACTGGGGCTCCACACCACAGCCGGCGCGGCCAGGCCAGGCCGCGCCGCCTATGGTGTGGTGGCCCTCGGCCCCTCTCCGACTCTTCTTCGGTGTTCTGGAGCCTTCCGGGAAAATAGGAGGTTTGGTCTTCGTTTCGTCGAATTAGAGAATATTGCAGCCTTTCCGGAACCAAAAACAACAGAAAACAGAACGGCACTGTGGCATCTTGTTAATAGGTTAGTTCCGGAAAACGCATAAAAAACATCATAAAGTGCAAGCAAAACATGTAAGTATTGTCATAAAACAAGCATGGAACGACAGAAATTATGGATACGTCGGGGACGTATCAGCTATCATTGTGATGCGACATAGAAATAAGCACCGCCTGACATAGGTATGCCTAAGTGACATGTCGCATGAATACCTCTGGTCCATAGTTGATGAAGAAAGCCCATGGACTCGAAACTTTGAAGGCCCGGAAGGTTGAAGATGTTCGGATTAAGAAAGTAGAGTTATTATGCAAACTTGTACCAATATAGGGAAAGACCCAGTGTGGCCTGATAGTTTGTACTTGTACGACACGTTGTAACCCTCTGTTTCGCCTCCTATATAAAAGGGAAGCTGCGGTCAAAATAAGGATCGAGTCATTGTAAACCCTAGCCACCCCGTTTCATTGAGTTGAACGCCTTTGTTCGTCTGACAACTTTCGAGATCTACTTGCCCTCTAGTTTCTACGAAACCCTAAGTCTACAATCCGTAGGCATTAACGAGTCGATGTATTTCTTGAACACAAAAAATGGCAGAGATGCATAATAAATCTTATTTAGTTTATTTTTGTGATTTGGTTCCTGGTATTGTTGATATAATAGAAGATCAGGTTGTGCATGCCTGCAACTCCAACATATAATAGAAGATCAGGTTGTGCATTCTTACACTACTAGCTCGCTTGAATCGTGAGTTATTATTCTTTCGGTTTAATTTAATCTAAATTTTGTATATGAGGTGCTAGATTTTGGTTAATGATTCAGGAGTGAAAAATACGTAGGTTGATTGGATGTGAAGGGTTAGCTTCTACAAGTTCATCACTGAAGGCACACGCATTCACTTTGCGTTTCTTGCCTCAGTTTCTTCTTATTATCAAGACTCAGATAGAAGTTGTTGCACTTTAATTTTAATAATCATCTATTTTGTTGTAAACTTGACTTTCTAGATGTAATGGTAACTACTGTATATAACTAATGATCAATTCTCTGCAACATTAAGGTTTTGAAATTCTTCTACATTATTAATCCGGTGGGTTCTTATTCGATGATACTTAATGATGTATGAGCATCTACTTCGACGGTTTGACTCTTTAATGTACTTAGGTTGATATTTCAGGTTGTGGGTTAATATGTACACAAAACAGAGCTATAATGAAGTACAAGGCATACTTACTCTGGTATGTATCTATACTGATTGTACTTATATACGGTGATACTGATATCTTGATTGTGGTAATGGTGATTCACTTTAACAAAAATGGTAGATATTTTGGAAAAGTACCATTGTTGTATATAGCATAAGATTATTTTTTAAGTCGAAGGTCTCTCTTTTCTTGCCGTGGGGAACCTCAAGATCTCTCTTTAGGACACAACTTCAAATTGAATAGTGAGTAGGGTAATCTTTACGCAATTTACACATTGCATGGTCAACCTTGAAACGACCAGGTTTAATATAATTTGTGTAATTATAAAATCCACATACTTTTTATTACGTGCACATGCACGTGCGCTCGATTACTAGTTATACTAGATGATACCCCGCGCATTGCAGCGAGATTTTGGTAGCAATGTATAGAATAAAAATTCATATATGTTTTCATAACTTTATGAAATATTTGATTCAAGGCAGCGCATTTCATTATTTGGAAGTTGATAAAAAGTTTATTACATGATCTGAGTATTTGATGATTGCACTGGTAACTACTCAGTGTTTGTGTAAAAACAAAATAGTCATCAGAAAGAATGGCTGTGACATTTCTCTTTCCTTGTTTGATGTACTCAATTGTGAAGAAGTGATCTGATCCAAGTATGCTTTTGATGTCAGCACATGAAGGTCCCCCTGGTTACCCTCTTGTAAAGTTAGATGAAGCGGTCATATGATCTGCTTGAGTTTTTGTATTGTATCAATATACATCTTGTTAACTTCTCTCTGGCGATTAGGTACAGGTGGAAGCACAGATGCGGCATGCCTCATTTGCGTGCTGGATACACCCAATAAACGCATCACACATGTATATATAGATTAATATTAGAAAATAGTAAATAGAGAAATATGTATGAGGGCCTCGAAATATGTTCCGTTTCTGTATGATGGGCAGTATGAGGTAAATGTCCATCAACAGGTGTAGAAGCAGTCTGAGTTCTTAGAGTCTCTTGTACCCTACAGAATTAGAAAATTGCAAATAGCGGGAAAAAAGGAGCCATGACACCTCATTGCACAAACATTTATGCAGAGACAAACATGTTGTTGCGAATATCGATAGAGAAGTGATAACTATTGGCAAATGAACATTACATGAAGGATTTGGCATGGTATAGAATTTAACTAAAACTGCCATAAAGAGTTGATGCCCAATATTTATTCATGCAGACACCAATGGGTCATCTCAAGTTCTTTTGGATCACAATAGAAGCGAGTAAATCTTGTAATTATATCACTAATTTAGGTAGAATTGACTGCACTTCTGAGTTATTCCATGTGTGGTTGATGGTGCCCTGCATGTTGTTTAACAATTCAGAAGTATTAGAAAGTTAATGCTTGTGTCTTCGTGTTTATGATATACTGAACTTTTGGATAATTTTGCATGTATATGAAAAGCTATAATACCTATGTTATTTTATTGTTTATGCGCTTGTCGTTCTTAGATGTTTGCTGCAACATTATTGCCTGAAGTGCTGTTTGAGGATGAAAATTGAGAGTGACAAATGAGATTTTGAGTAGTTGATATGAGAAGATGTATGAAAAATGAGAATGGAAAATGCAATATTTGGTATTTATATGAGGAGATGTACATACTCTTGATTAGGTCGTTTTATGATCTGAAGATCAAGTTCCTGGCTGGATGATCTACACTTTCTCACTCTGGCATGTAAAAATGTGCATTTGTGAGAATTGAATGATATGTGCTGTAATTTTTTTTTATCTTCTGTTACCTTTCTTTGCTTGTTGGTTCATTTTTTGGAAATTCAGTGCTTCTTTTTGCTGTAGAGTGGCTGTAAAAAAACGCCATATGAAATTCATGTTGAATCCAAAGAAATCAGGGCATCATTGTAAACTAAAACACATTGAATTAAAACTGGAAAATACCCTTATCTGAACACCAGAGTCTACACATCACAAATTATATCATAGTGGCGCTATAAATTTCAGAGTTGTGCAGAAATATACCTCGAGCTAATTCGTTCACCATCAAATCCTGCAACATAAGCCTTAGTTCCAACTTCCAACACAACTCAAGAACCTGCATACACAACCTTTCATTGCAAAGATGAAGCATACCAATCTGCATATAATAATAATTCCAAAGTCCAAATTCAGTTCCTGTTGTACCAAACTAAATTGTGGATGTGAGCTATGTTATGGCTTGATAATAGCACACTAAATGAGTACAGCTATGCTGGTGGATAAAACTGAATGCCCGTCTTTTTTTTTTGCGGTAAAATGCCCATCTATCTCTTTGGCAGAGTGCTGACGAATCAAAGAAGCTATCACCTCCTGTTATACCATGAGAAGGAAGGAATAATGAAGGCAACTTATAGATTGTACCTGCATAGCATATTAGTTCAAATAAAGTTATCACCTGAGGAAGCCTGATTCACAATGAGCCATAAGATTTTAGGGAAGATTTTATATGTGAAAAGAAACTCCCGATGCAACATTGAAAGAGAAAACTAATCTCAAGGTAGAGAAATTCATACTGCAACATTAGTTTCTTGTGTACACACATGTTAATCTCTCTTTCATGTAACTCATATCTAACCTTACCTGCAAAACCAGTGGCAGCAGCACAAAAGACAGATTCTCATGCCGACAGTACAGAGAACCAAACTGGAAGAAAGAGTGCAAGAAAAACAAATCGAGACTAAACATTCAGCCTTACCAGGAACAACAAAAATGCCATGAGAAGATCGGTCTCGCAGAGCTACGTCTCTTTAACTGAGATAAGACATGGAAAATGCCACAACTAAAATATAAAACATGCAACATTCGATTACTCAAGACCTGTGTGTGTAACTTAAATTGTAGTATTGGTAGCAAACCTCTAGGTACTTATGATTGGAGAAGGGTTGCTAATTCTTTCCTGTCCTTTAGATGCCTGAAAATATGCATATAAGAAGGAATTGTCTAACCTTTTGTGCATTGTCGACTGAGAAGCTCTTCTTTATGATATAATTGATAGGGAACCTGGATGATGAATCATCTTTCATTTCTATATCCGAAAGGTCTGAGGTAGGAGCAGACTATTTTTTTAGAAAATCCCAAGAAATCCTGACGGCTTGAGATAGGAGCAGATAAAATCCGGAGCATGCATCAACCTGCAAGATCGGGAACGTACATTGATGGATTTAACAAAAAAGGAGGAAGTAGGATGGGGAGTGGGAAGGTACCAGCTAGAAGGCCGCTCGACGTGGCGGCGCAAGCATGCTTCGGTGATTGGTGTGGACGCAGAAGGCACCATGGCTTGCTTTTTAAGCTGGAAACAACAGGGCGACGGATGAGTTCCACGAAGCAGTTTTCACTCTATCAATCCTTGGATTTATTGGTTTGAATGGTGGGATGTATCAGTATTAAATCGCAGCGCAGTTGTGGGGAGGAGTAGGGTCGCAGGCAATGGCAAAGGAACACGGACAGAGGCTTGTGTTTTTTTTGTTGTTGTTGGGACGAACGTGGAGGGCGAGCGAAGCTTCCAACCAGTCTAAGTGTTGAACGGGTAGAACAGCCAACGTAGCCCAGCCCATGTCAGTCTGAAGTGGGACAACGTAGCGCAGCTCACGTCCATCCGGACCATCTGTTGCAGCCCACGCCGAACCATCTGTTCAAGCCCATGGGCGGTTATAAGCGAGGGAAGCGCGTGACGTCCGAGCGAAGGAAACGTTTGTGACTGCGTGCACGAATTTGGGGTGACGTGGCTTGCTGAGAGACCAGCAAAATGGGGCCATCTATTAAGAAAGAGAAGATAAGGGAAAATAAAACCGGGAGGGTCACGGTTCGAGTAGACAGGAGTTTATATCATAAGAAAACCTAGCTAAGATGGGCGGTTGCTTCGTGGGTTGCCCTCCCACGTCGTGTGTCTGATGTGCAACATATCCTCGGATCACCTGGGGCTGCAATGTCCCTACGCCCGTTGCATGTGGACAGCCAGCTTCCCGAGTGGTGGCCAGACGCGGTAGCTCACCTCTCTCGTGCGGATGCTAAGGCCGCGAACTCAGCTATTATGCTCATTCTTAGATCTTTGTGGGTTGAGCAGAATGTTAGGGTGTTCAACAAAACCGCCACCCCGGCAAGTAGAGTGCTTGATGATACTATGCAGGAATGGAGCCTTTAGTTGTCGTGTAGGCGTGGGTATGTGAGAGGAGTTGCGTAGATTTTTTGTTGTCACCTTGGGGTGGTGTGGTGGTGGTTTGTGATCCTATCGGACTTGTAAACTTTCTCTCATTTTCGATCATAGTGAAATGACGCACATATCTCTTATGGGTTCTCGAAATAAAACCCAGCTAATTGGTGCGCCTCGCCATTTGTCTTTCGGAAAAAATGTTGAACAAATAGCTAACCAAACATTCGAGCCTTAGGAAAGAAATCAACCAAAATAGCTATGAAATAAATCCAAATCTCAAAATAGGCTAGGTTTGTGAGAGGATGCAAGTCGTTGTTCTTAAATTCGTACTCGGGATTATCAGCCGTATGAAAATAGTATCCTCTTAACACTCTTAATAATGCAGAGTTACAGTTTATATTGTCTAGTATTACACTGCAGGTTAAATATACTTGCTGAGATTCTTCGTTTTGGTGACAGTGAATTATGTAAAGAAGGGTGGAATGCAAAAAACAATTGATGAGGTGAAATACAAGAGTTTTTCAAGCTAGTTCTGATTTTCTCTCCTCTCACTAACAGAGACCTAATGTTGTGTATAATAATGTTTACTTAATGCTTTTTGACGCGTGTGTGGTTCATTGTCGTTGTTCTCAATTTTCCTTTAATTAACCGAGTGGTGTATGTTTTTTGGTTTTGGTTTTCCTTGTAATCGGTATCATTTGTTTCCCATTCTAATCAATAGATTTAGCAGCTCTCCTGCCAACACTTAAAAAAAGTGCCCGTGTCGTAATCGTCAGACATTATATTCGCGATTAGGGAAGATCTTTTTTTTTTTTAAACAAAAAGGTCGATAAGGGAAGATCTTGAAATAGCTCCCAACATTTATTTTTGAAATATCTTGCAGATTTTTATTGTAAACGGGTGATACAAATCATTTCGCCCGCAGAAAATAGAATAATTAGTACATGGCAAGCGTGGCACGTCCATTGGTTAAGACCGCCTGAAGTTTGCGGCGATGTGCTCCACGGTATGCTTATCCGTGAGGAGCGTTTTGGCGAGGAGATCGTCCGGGAGCGCCCCCGCGAAGAGCGCGTCGCCGAGGAGCACCAGGCCGGGGTTCTGGCTGCTGAGCGTTGCGTAGATGGCGGCGGGCGCGGTGCCGTTGTTGTAGAGGAAATGCACGAGGCCCTGCGGGACGGCGAAGACGTCACCCTTGCGGAGCACCTTAGCGAAGAGCTTGTTGTCCGGATAGGAGGAGAGGAAGCCGAAGTAGACGGAGCCCTCGAGCACGACGGCCGTCTCGGCGGCCCTGGGGTGGTAGTGCGGCGGGAAGACGCCCCCCGGCGCGACGTCGACGCGGGCGTGCGACTGGCCCAAGGTGTTGAGGCCCGGGATGGGCACGGCCAGCGCCGAGAACCCGTAGCGCTTGCTGGTCGTGCCGCCCGGCTTGTCGACGCCGGAGAAGAAGAAGTCGTCGGGTACCACGGCCGCCGGGTCCTTGCACGACAGGCCATTCACGCGCACTGCAAGCATTAAAATGGAGATACGATCGTCAGGGTCACAAGTTAAGTACGTAATAGAACAAGGATTGACACAAGCTAGCACGGCATTTACATGCCTTTGGATGTGGTGTCGGCGACGCAGAAGTCTTGGAGAGGGTTGGGGTCGAAGGCGTCTCCACGGCCGGAGCCGAGAGCGACGAGCGTGGCCACTAAGAGCAACATCGCAGCCATGGCGAGTCTTCTTGATCAGCAAATGTGCAAGGAGCAATGGCTGCAGGATTAGATATGATGCAAGGAAATTATTGAGTTTCCATCAGTGAGTAGAGGCGGTGTGAATGTACAGCGGGGCTTCTCCTGGAAAGTTGACAATATGCAGATTTTATACTGTGTTTCAAGGCCAACGCAGACTCCTATTTTGGAAGTGTGTGTGTGATATCTTTTATCATATCGATGCGATATTGTCTTTGGTGATTTTGCGTGTTTGTGGTCTTCAATTTATAAGAGAGGATTGATACGAGGGCGTGAAGAAGGATCCGATCGAACTCATTAATTATTTTTCACGATTCCATGTCGAGTATCAAGTTTGCAGGCACTACTCCACGTTTTCCTCAATTGGCTAACATGACATTTCACCAACTTAGTAGCTAGGCTCTATGTTTGCTCACAAGAAAAACCTAGTGGACCCATATGGGCTGGTCTCTTATAATTTGCTCAGTGGAGAAGTGTTACTTGTAGTAGGGTTGTTCTATTCCAAAGAGTATGATATTATCCATATGATCGTAAAGAAAGAAGTATATCATTATACTCCACTCAATGACTCAATGTGTTTGTTGTTCACTTCTAAGTTTCCTTATGCATTAATCCAGGCAGTGTGCCATTGGGAGATACGGACAGATAGAATTTTCTTGTTTGCAAACTACTAGGTGCAAAATTTGACTCGGTCTATATTACCTCAATCGAAACAGTGCTCATATAGTAAAAAGTAATCGAGCAAAATAAAAATCACAATAAGCCGATACCCTATTCAAGCAAGGCATATAGTGCTAATGGGCCTCCACAATAGGATCCTAAACGTGTTCATTAAGAGAGAGTGGATGAGGTATTACGACCAAGCGAATTTGGAGTTCCTGAAACCTTGGCCGTCTTGATTCTCATGTCGAAGTTGCTATGCAAAACCCTCACGATGTGTTTTTCCGTGGATATTTTTCTGGGTTGTCTCACAGTCATCGCTGCCCCCCAGAGTCCGGCCCTGCTCTGATGCACGACATTGCTGCCACCCATTTGTTGTTGATGCCATATTCTTCGGAGGACCTTCTCCTTTCTCGCTACCGATCTCGAACCACACCCATATGAGGACTCGATCATGACATCACCATCCCCAGTGGCTTGGTGTCTAAGGCCAATGTGGTCACTGTTAGGAATGGTGCCTTATAGGCTCCACTTTCCGACTCGTATCTGTAACTTTAAGTAGTCCATGTATCCACTATATCACTTGTAGCCGGATATGGTCCGAATGTGGAATCTTGTGCTTAATTAACGTATGCAATGTTTATCCTTAGTTATTTGAGCTTGTGTTGGACACACAGTACTGAAGAATGTGCAAATTGGGCAATACAACTAGGTTCCACTTGTCGTAGGGCATAGAGATACTAAACCGACTTGCAATGGCAATGTCAAAGAGTTAGGCAAGCCGGACTGACCCAAAGATCAATTCAGCATGAGCAAATCATCATGTGTTCGACTTGAGCAATGGAATCCCTAGACATGAGATGATCACATGGTTTGGTTGTGGACTAGCTGGCTTTGAGTCCGCCAAACATTTTCCGTAATTGGTAGTTATAAAGGTGGTACTTGGACCGACTCGGAAGCAAGTCGTGTGACATAGATGCACCAAGAGGTAATTTTCTCCTCTGCAACGGAGAGATATTGTCTGGGTCCTCTCGTGTGATATGATTTGAAAGCATGGATGCGCAACTCGATTAAGTGTTAATAGAGTGTCCGACTAAAAATTTAGTCAAACATGGTCACACATCATGGATATGAGAAAAGAGAGTTAAGTTGGCACTGGCATGACGAGTCACTCGTGCGACTTACACCAATATTGTGAGGCAAAGGGACTCGAAAAGAACGTCGCATTGATAGGCAACTCATAGGTATCTAGGAGTCGTTATGCTTTGCCAGAAGCCAATGTTGGCTAGCAGTCCTTGTGCGACTCCACTTTGCGCACGACTTTTTTCAGAGCCTGTCTCGAGCACATATCATGACTTTGATTGTGTCTGGCTTACTAACAGCCTATGGGATCACACACTTAAGAGGAAGAGATCGGGAGAATATCCAATTAACATGGAACCTGTTCAGGTTCGACCTAGACCTGACCATGATAGGCTAGTGGGTTGGACCAAGTAGGCTAGGATTCGGGTTTTGAATGCGGGGCACCTGAGTTGTCCTGTCATCCACTTCCTATATAAGGATAGTGGATTGGTGGTAGGAGTAGACACACGACTAAGTGCCTTAGAAGGCAAGTTTCTCCCGGTCCTCCACCTAGCCCCTCCCCGACAGCTAAGAAGAGGCTAGCACTTCCTCGTTGTTGTCCCATCTTGGACGTGTGTGAGTCGACAGAGGCGCTGCAAGTGCGATGTTGGGCGGCGGGGTCGTCGGAGAAGTAGCCGGCACCCGAGGCAAGGAAGATGGAGATAAATGTGGGATCTTCTTCACTGCCCCAAGTAACGCGCTTCCTTGACCTTTTGCACTCACGTCTAGGGGTAAACAACTATGGCCTGTCTCCTTAACAGGGTTCCAAGGCTGTGCCATGGCCCGTGCTCGCGGGAGAAGTTTTTGTGTCCGACACTAGTACCGACGTGACCTAATACTGGTATCAGAGCTCCGACTTCTTTTTTTTGTCCTAGTTTGTGCACATCAGATGTGTGGGAGACAGATGATTGGATCAATCCTCCGATTTTGGGGTTGATTCTAGTGTGAATCGATTTTGCTTTTGATTTGAAATCGATTGGGCTTGGGATGAAATTCACATGAACAAACCAGGTTAACCAAGGAGTTGGTCATATCTATTTTGTTCGAAAGTTGGTGCCTTTTTGGATTAGATCCGGTCCATAAAAATAAATCCCTCTTTGGTTAGTTTCACTAATGTCCACGTATCCGCACCTGCAACCATCATGAGCGGGACAACAAATCTACAGAGCGGTGACGTGTTTTCACATATAAGCCCGTAGACGTCTAACTTTATTTTGCACGGCTTGGTGAAATGGTATATATGGCTTATGTGCATGTGATGTATGTAATATATACAATCACGATATATCAGCCAACAAGAGCCAAAGTGTTGCCTTTGTTGTTATAACGGCCCGCATGCCGATTTCCCCTTTGTAATAGTTACTCCGTGGAACCCGGCTTGGCGCAAAGTTGGAAGCAAGACATAATCTGGCAGAATGGAGTCATATAGCAAAGGAAGTCGACTTAGGTGTGTGCCATACCATTTCACATTAATTTGTGTTATCGTGTCATTATTTACTTCTCCTGTTAGATGGTAGAAGTAATCCCTAATATAAGGTCTAGTCGGTTATCTTGCCGGTGTTGCACAATCACAACTCGGATATTCTTGGTAGTGGGCTCATAAATTCGGATGCTCCTAATTCTGTCTAGGTAGATGGGAGTGAGTCGGACTCGCTCAGCGGATGCATTTGGTAAACTAGAAGGGGCTATCACAACGTTCATGGTCTTCGGGGCAAGGTAGGTTGCTGGACGACTCATCGCATGTTTATACAATTACCAAGAAGTTTCTTGCCCGTATCAATTGACGACTAGCGTAATGCTAAAGCTCATTGGCCGACTTGGGATTCTAAATCACTACGACACCATCAGAGGGATGTTGGTGTGAGTGGAAGCATGTATGTCAAAGCGGTTAATTGCTAACTCCGTTATATATACATGACGTAATTTTTTTTGCATATTCTGTTGTAGATGCCACCAACTAGCTCTCTTTGATCTAGGAGTCCTAGTCTGAACCCTAGAGCGTCTTGAACCAGATGGTGTGGACCGAGGGATGGAACAACATTGACGTTGACGAGGCCGTCATGGCCACCCTCGCATGGTGTCGGAGTCTAGCCATGTTAGTATCTGAGTGCTCCTAATAGGATGAAGGCAACCATGACAACAACGGACATAAGCTAGCCGTGCAGTTCTCCTGAAAGTATCCACACGAACATAAGCTAGCCGTGCCTATGTTCGTGTGGATACTCAGAACGGCACGGCTAGCTTAGCAAGTAAAATCAATCTTTTAAAAAATAGGTTAAAGATAAATTTGTACTTGATAAGTGATTTATCTTTGTATGTATCCTAAAATACTCAATGCGGTACTTAATCATTTGTTGATCTTTTTGAAATTGCTGTACATAAATCCAATCGTTGTGAACTCTCTATGTTAAGCCACAAGATTTTTTACAACCAAGTTGGTATTGTGGTTTCTAAGAATGTGATGTCGCGATTTATCTGAATTTAGATACCTGATGCGCAATTTGTATCGACTAAAGAAATGGTAGGAATCCCTAAAATAGCACATTCCTGAAGAGTTATATACTCTTTTTTCCGATCAAGGACGATCACAATGTCTGGCAATCTCACCATATATTTGATCATGTCAAGATATCTTTGCAAGCTAGATAATTTTCTCTTAAAGATAACCAACATCTCTTTTTAGGAGATGTTGAAATTTTCCTATTTTTTCTGCTCTTAAGTCTCTAAATTGATAAATTCTAGTTCTGGGCCAATTAGTTAACATATCACAGAACCATTTTTATTACTAACATAATGACAACGAGCCCTTAATTTGTCTAAATTTGGATGTAAATTTAGACAAATCCACGCCATCATTTTCGGGACAAAGAAAGTAGTAATAAAATAATAATATCATAATGATATAATTTACTCATGGTCTCTACAAAGACGTAATGTCAAGAGCTAGTCATGATGTTTGTTTTAGATCAGGCTAGCAACAATTAGAAAACAACCATCATTGGTAATACTCTGACTGTGAAAGAGATTCTCCGACAACGACGCTGGGAAAAGTAGAGCATACAAAATGAGATGTCTTAACAAAAGAATATATTTTTTTAAAAGAAAAGAATACACAGTATCTATAAGCTGACTAGTGCTAACACGCAATAGTGTGCTCCAAAAGTAATCAGCTAACCTAGCTACAAAGAATCACTGGCCTTCCGAAAAAAATTGACCAGTTTGTTATTTTGAATTCTTGATCTACTAGGCGAACGCACGAAAACTGTTCACTGCAATCTGCTCCTCTTGAAGTCCGGGAGCTTGAGGGACACCGTGCGGGGCTGAAACCCGACGGAGGAGAGCCTTGGCGACAGTATCATCCCCGGGTTGGGGCGCGGCGAGGGGACGGGGTCCCTCTTCCTGGACGGCGAGCCGGCGAGTCTCGGCGAGAGGTTGACGTGCTCGAGGGCCCTGGACTGGAGGTCCTGCGGGTAGTCGCGCACGCACCGAATGCGTGGGCCTGTGCCCGTCGACCACCGGCACGTCAGGTGGTTCTTGCTCCCGTCGGCAGTTGCTGACGGGCTCTGCTCTGAAACATCGTTCAGTTCTTCTTCTTCTTCGGTGTCGGTGGTTTGGGAGTTCACCGGGGTGGCAACGCTGTCCTCGGGTTCGCTCATGTCACCGTAGTCGGTGGTTCCGTGTTCTGTGTTGCCGGTGCGAACATCTTCAGACTCCATCGCGGTGAGATCTTCAGCAACTGCAGCTGCAGCTGCTGCTTTGTTGTTCCGATTTTGTTCAGGCTCGGTGTCAAGTTTGCCCAGGTACTCGTCATCATTGTCGATTGCACCCTTCTGAAACAAATAGAGAGTTGACGTGTCATAACTTACTCTGGTGACTTCTTGTAGCAGTAATTCTTATGAAGAACTATGTAGCTAGTGACATGGGCATGGTCTTCATTTTACCTTGACATCGGTGAGGTCGACGCCGTTCTCCTGAAGGTAGCGGACGAAGTCTCTGAAGTTCTCTTCCGTTGGAAGGTAGTGACCACTGTATGGCCATACTGCCTGAAGAAATAGGACAAGCATCAGGCACAATTATACCTGACAAAACTCGGTCATCCCCTAATGTTGCTTATTATGGTATCATAAAAAACCAGATGCATTATTTTTCTCCATATGAACATACCTTTAAAATTCCGTCTTTGACCACTAATCTTCCAGCAGCCGTTATTGCTCCACCAGCTAGAAAACTAGAGTGTTGAAACGATCCTTTCTTCTTCTGCACATGGTCAAAGCAGACACGAAAACTTTCAGAACCAAGGCAGAGACTGTATAGACTATAGATCGTTGAATAAACGCCACATGTATCCGTGTCCTGTTGGTTCTATAGATTTCAAGATAGTGAAAAGATAATTTTTATCTACCTGGCCAACATAGAATGCTTTGGTGGTACTGAGGACAAAAATCCACTTGGAGTCATCTGAACTGTGCACAAGAACCCCAGTTTGTTTGAAGACAAGTTTACCACTCTTCACAACAACTTCATATTGTTGCCTTTCTTGCTGTAATTCAAAACAGAAAACACATAAGTAATGATCAGATGATGTTCTGCATAAAATTGTGCTAAGAACTTCTTTTTTTGCATGTTAGAGTTGAGGAACATACTGGTCCAAGGTACTGGATGCACTGGCTCTGAAGTTTACTCTTGGGGCACTTCTCAAGATTTATTTCTTTGCCCTCCCCAACGTCTAACCTGTTGATTATGTTCGATAATCACAAATCATTAGCTCTAGGTTCTTAAATTTCCACTAATTTAAAGCCTATAAAATAGGTATAATAAGGTCAATTCTACATACCAATAGAAAAATGGTTCTGTACTCTCGCTCATGGACCATACATCATAATAGATATGCAAATTGTGCCCATATCGATGCCTCGGATCAATCTGTCCAAACGTATAAAGGCAACATTAGTAAACAATATGCAACAATCTCAGTAGACAGTAGGACGCTAGTACATACTAAGCTTAGTTTAGTGCCAGAATTAAGTAGCATGTGACTTACAGCTTCGAGCCAGTGCTGCAATGCCAGCTTCTGAGCTTTCCCGTTCTTCGATAACCCCTTGCCAACCTAAGCCACCAAACAATGGCGTCATACAGCTGCGATTTCAATGAAAAGGCTAGGCATCACGAGCCCAATTTGACAAAATGACAAATGTTAGTCACCTTAGCAGCCCTTGTCCTCGCCCTCGCCCACCGTGACGCTGCGGTTTCGGGCTTTTCGCCGTTGAAGAATGATATCGAGCTGTGCTTGAGTGATGCAAAGTCCAGTGCTTTCCACCTGAAATGAGTCAAAACTTAGTTTCTGAATCTGTCAACACCAAGGTTAGCTTACTGTTCCAATGCTCGACAACTGAAGAAACTGACACATACCATAGCTCTTCTATGACGACCGCGCAATCAGCAAGATTTCGCCTGGTCCTGTAACTCTTGTAAACCTTCTGAACCTTCACAGCTGCGGCTTCAAGTTCACACTTGGGGCTGGATGAAACTTTGGGGCTAGATGCCATGGAAAGATCAGAATTTCTCCGGTCATCGACAATGCTTATCGCAGCCGGCATGCTCTTAAGCTCCACTGGACCTGTGGCGTTCTGTCCTCTTTGCCATTCTTTGAAGCTCAGTGAGTGCATCAGCCTGCCCTTGGAGATTGCTTTCTTTGTGATGTTCTTCTCTTTTTCATCCCTAGGAGAAGAGATTTTGTTTACCATGTTGATTCTGTCTGTCCCTGGGCTGGAGATCTCTGTGCCAAGTAGTTCAGACCATGCGCGACGATACAATCCCATAAACTAAACCTTCTGCTGAAAATTTCAGACATGTGAAGTCAGTTTCAGGTGAAACGGTGAAAACCTTCAAGACTATTCTGCTCCTGAGTCCTGAGATATGGTCAGAACTCAGGCAGAAGAGCAAAAACCAACTTCAACCAGCCGGCAATTATGACCCAAGACCAAAACGTTCAACGATTCTACAACTGCCACCACACCAGCTTAAAAAAGATGAATGCAACAAAGCAGCCACTCCTCTTAAACAGTCCCCAAAAAGCTTCGAACTAACTACAGACGGAAATTGCTTGCAGACAGGTGCAGAAGAAATTCTTCATTTAAAACTGCATAAACCTACAGATGTCACATAGCCCCAACAAGTTTGGCACTAACTACAGATGGAAATTGCTTGCAGGCAGATATCAGAAGAAATTCTGCATTTAGGACTGCATAAACCTAGAAAAAACCAAAACAAAACAGCTTAAGCATCATATCAGGCGGTAAGCAACAACGAAATGTCACAAGAGCCTGAAATCTCAGATTCGGAGGAAGCAACTCAGCCATAGCACCTCATGGACCATGGACCGATTCCAAAGTCCAAACCCCAGTAAGCACACAACCCAAGAACAAGACTCGATCAAATCCCAAGCAAGAACTTGATGCTCCTCACCTGTTGATGTCGCGGTGGCAATCCAAGCCAGAATTGTAGACTTCTATTAAGGTGGGTTAGGAAGCGCTGAAGGAGGTCTCAAGGGTCGAGAGCAGAGCGAAAATCTTTGGAATTGGGTTCGAATGTGAGAGACAACTGTGGTGGATGTCGATCAGGGGAGGTCACTGCTCCCTCTTTTATATGTACTAGAATCTTGGAGTTGGACTGCCCCCCAGAGACGTGGAAAAAATGGAAGGGGAATTTTGCTGCCCAAGAAACCATAAACTCGCAGGTCACTGCAGACGCAGCTGCTGACCTGCAGCTTTCAACCCCGCCACGCTGAATGTTCTCTCAGTTTACACCTCGTCAAAGGTTTCTTTTCTGAACGGGTCCTGCTTGGGCCCGAAGGCTCTCCATTCCGCCGGAGCAAAAATTAAGTCTGATTTGCAATGTTTCCTTGTAGCTTTATTGGCCGCATTAGCACTCGAGTCCCTGGTAGTTTCTGTCATCGGCCTAGTGAACAGTACTCCCTCCGTTTTATAGTTTTTATCGTGGTTTAAATTTAAACTTAAACTTAAACTATCGCAAAAACTATGCAACAACATCTATTCCATATTAATTATAGCTGATTTAGATGTATCTGTACACATACATCCGAATCTACGTGGAGAACCGAAAATGCAGAACTTTGAGCATGTTCACTCATCTCCCCATATGGCTTTCCGCGGCAACCGTATTTTGCACCGTATTGTGGGGAGGGGGGCGCCGGCGCCAAAATGAAAATGGGGTCCGGTTGACTCTCAGCCATGCCCCCCATGCAAAAGTTTCAAACTTTGAATTTGATAAAAAGAAAAGATTTTATAGATAGTTCGGCGATTGCATACATAGTTCAACCATAATTTGAGTAAAGAATACCTAAACCTAATGGTGGCCAAGGCCTAGGCGCCGGTACATCGCAGCTGCGTAGTCCTCCTCCTCCTCCTCCTCCTCCTCGGGCCCATGCTTCGTCGGCGCATAGTAGCTGTTGTTACAGCCCTGGCCGGCGTCGCTGTGTCTACGATGCCTGCTCGATGGGCCGGCTACGCTATCGTCCTCCAGGTCGACGAAAGAGTTGAGGTGCCGTGTGCGCTCGGCGATCCGCTAGCCCATAAACTCTTATGGGTCCTCCTCCACCTTCGGCTGGAGGGCCACCGACTTTTACTCCAGCGGCGGCGCCAATCCTTCACCTCGCGATTCGGCATGGCGAGCTGGAGGCGGTCGCGGGAAGGAGAAGGTATGCGGCAGTGGAGGATAACAACGCCGCTGCCCGTACGCCCGTGAGGGCGCTCCTCGCGCTCGGCCTTCATCGGTGCGACGTAGCGGGGTGATGGCACCGAGTACGAAGAGTAGCGGGCGGGGAAGTAGCTAGGAGCGCGAGGAGGATGCCGCTTGATGTTGACGCGCGTCCCACCTTCCTGCAGCCTGGCGGCGTGCTCCTGGTGCGGCTGAGGCGGTGGCATCGTCAGCGGGTAGTTATTCCCGTCGGCGCCAAAAAGAAATAAGGGAGCCGGTTGGAAGCGATTTTTACCGTCGACACCTTTAGGGGGCTTTTGGGGCATATCGAGCGGAGCGATCCATTCTGTCCTGGGCCATCCGAAGCGGTCCACGTGGACTGGTGTACTGGTTGTGCACGCTCCAACGGCGCGACCAAATAGACCGACTCGCGCGGACCGACCCATCTGTTCACCAAATTTAGGCCGCCGATGCGTCGGGCCGGACAGTGCGCTCATCCTCCCGCGTCCTTCCTAGAATGCCATGGTCCCTCCTGCAGTGGCGCATAATTCCCTCCAAAAACCATTCCAAGGTCGGCAGGAGAGCCAGCGGAAGCGATGGATCCTGTCTCCACGCCTGCCATGCGTACCGCCGCAAAGAAGCCGACGAAGGCGAAGAAGCTTGCCAAGGATTACACGGCGGATGAGCGCGGGGGCGAGTCGGCTAAGCGTGCAGGCTGGAGAGGAGCCGCCAAGCTAGAAGAAGAGCGGCTTAAGGCGAATGAGCGCATCATCGCCCAGTGTGCGGAGGCCAATGGCGACCTGATTGCGTAGAAAGCCGCCCAGCAGGCCATCATGATGATGAAGCAGGAGGCGCTGAATGTGGCGTTCGGCCAAGGTGTGGTTATCCCTCTGGCTCCCCCTCACCATGTTGTGGCCAGCGCGTCATCGACGAGCTCCGTAGCTTCTACGCCGAGTGGCGGGCATCCTGTTCAACCCAGGGCACCAGGCTTGCATATGCCATCCCAAGGAGGCATCCACATGAGAGTTGGATGCACGTTGTCCCGGCTTGGTGATCCCTACGCGATGTCGTCGGAGACGTCTGGGCAAGGCATCGATCTCAACCGCACTCCAAGGCCGGACAATCATCGGCGACAGCGGCAAATAAGCAACGGTAAATCTCTGGTGCCGATATGCCACCGCTAGTCAACCTGTTCGACGGAATGACTTGCGAGCTACCATCAGCGAGCAAGCTGGTAATTTCTTGCCCATTGCGAAGTCTAGGCTCATCGAGGCCGAAGCCAAGGCTGGGCTCATGGATGTGGATTCCGTGGAAAGGGATTGGATCGAGAAGAAACAAAAGGTGGTTCTAGTTCGCCATGCTTGAAGGGCATTAGCATAGATGAATGCTATTTGGACGAAAATAGCCATTTTTAGGTGCAACTTGCCATTTTAAATTTTTTTTGTAAAATATTGTTTTATTTTGCACATTTAGAAGAAACTTGCCACTACTTGGTGTTGCCTGAAGGGCAATGGCACATATTTTCCTTATTATTTAGTTGACAATTGCTTTACTTTTTGTGTCGCAATTTGAAATGAATTGGCCCACTGACCAAATCTAACTAAAATTGTCAGCAGAACCGATGGATCACAGGCTGGGAATCCGGACAGCTAACTAAAATTTATCTAAGAGCCAACCTAAATAGCAAAAAGTGTCTTTGACACATGGGCACCAGTGCTCACTTCAATTTTAGATTTTTGAAAATTTTAAAACCTCACACTTTTGTGTCTCCAAAAATTATGGTGTTAAATATATAGATAGATATGTATAGTATGGGTGTATGCAAAAAAAAGTCCTGTTAAAAAATACGTTGTACTTTAGGAAATAACAAAAAGACAAATTTGTGACAGTAAATGGTAGTACAATAGCATTAAAGCATTAAAATAGTATGTCTTTTTTTCAGAAATTTGTTTATTTTGTATTGCTCACAATTTAAAGTATTTTTTACCGGTATTTTTTTTGCGTAGACTGCTCGTGTATATATCTATCTACATATTTAATGCCAAAATTTTTGAAGAAAATAAAAGTGTGAGATTTAAAAAAAAAATCTGAAAGTGGAGGGAGCAGTGGTGGCCATGTGCACCAAATCCCTATCCCCTAAATAGACATAAACATACTAAATATGTCGCCCTTTTGGCTCGGCCAGCTAGAGATCGCTAATGGAAATGCTCCTATGAGGTGCAACATGTGCGGAGAAATGAAGCCGCCTTCCCCGCCCAGCTTTTACGCGATAGCGCCAGATGGTGGGGGATGCATCATCCACGGTGGCCATGCATGTATCCTGAGTCCTGACCAGACCAGGCCAACATGACTGGAAGCGTTCAAAGCCAGCATAGTCGGAGCGGTACGCGTTCGTGCACCGGCACCAACTGAAACAGAGCATGGACTCCCACGTAGTGACTCAGATCAAGATGTGCGAACAGATGGGAGATGGGCGGGCGGGCTAGGTAGTGGTTGGAGGTGCTATAAGTGAAAGCAGCCGACGAACAGGTCGCAGCGTTGGACCGACGCAGTCAAGCCAATTTGATCCGCGACCTGCACGGATAATCCTCATACATATCAGTCGCCCCACACTTGTCCACTAATTAATTTTATGTTCGTGGATCTTGAATCGAATCCAGAATGCTTCGTATGGATCATGAGGAATTTCTGTTCTAGTGAACTTTCGCTGCAGATACTCATACAGACTAAATGCTTCCTCGAAACTTGTTTATGGATCGGAGGGAGTAATATAGAACTAGCATGGGTGACATCACGCAACTAGGTTTATAAACATTGTTATATTTGCCGTTGCGTCATGATTATAAATACCCAAGTGTGAAATAACAAATGAAATCCTTTTTAAAAAGCCATGATGGATTAGTTGATGCTAATTTGTTCTTGTACAAGTTAAATATCTAATTTTATTAACAATAACCGTTGTTATAAAAGTATGTTTCTGGCATTTTTTTCGTTTTCACACAAAAAAGAGAAGAAACATATTATGATTTTTGAAAATATATTGCATTTGCTATGTTGTCCTTCGAGAAGCAACACCTCCTTTTCATGCTTAAATATGTAAATACATTAATAAATCATTTAGCGAATTTCGAACCAATAACTAAAACAGGATGGTCCATATCTTTCATTGTCTTCCTCTGCCTGCATCGTCATCTTTAATTGATTAGTGCAATAGCATGCCCCTGAATTTTATTGTCTAATTTCCTTGATCGTATCCCATCTGATATAATGTATCCAATGATGCATGCCAATAAAAGAATTGCATAACCATGCTATCTCCATCACTCATATCATATATTTGTTCATTTCATTTTCAATGGAGTTTCTGTGGAACCAAGTGGATAATTTTTTATTTTCCGTTTAACGTAATATATTAACATTTTGTATCCACCAAATATGAGTTCTTTCCAACATTTTGTTTGGACTTATTTTCAGGAAAGGATGTAAAAGTATGTTTTGAATTCGTTGTAATCCAATGAGGCCTACAGAACACAAGATTTAAAAAAAAAACTATAGTGAAAGTGTGGTCCGAATTTTAGGAGAATGAATCCACCAAAAAATCGCTCGGGCTACAAGTAGCCCTTTATTTTTCAATTTTTGAATACGAGATTTCAATGTTTCAAAAGTTTGAAAAAGAAGTCTGAGTGTAGCTAACGATGAATCCAACACATGTGTAAACTCCCAGCGCAAAATTCTTTATCTACTAGGCTACATAAAAAGGATAAAATCCGAAAGAAATTTAAGTTCTAAAAATTTACGTTGTTCAGTACGCTTAGGTCCACACTTATGTCATTTTTGTGTTTTAAATACAAAGTATTTCACGTTCATTTTATGCACAGTTCTAGGCATCGTGGCTACATCGAATATATTTTTTAGAATTTTATTTATATTGTAAAATACATTTGTCAAAAAAAAAAGTTGCACTCATGACTCCACCTACTATAATTTGAGGAAATCCTACTCCAGTGGAGGGCAAATTAGCCTCCGCAGCCAGTGCCATGGCCAATTGGTGGCGAACCATTTTGAAGCCTTGGCAAGTCACAACCTAAAATGTCAAAAGAATGTTTTTTATTCGTACCTATATTTAACCCGAGCTAAACTGTGGCAACGTCGCCAAGCCTGGATAGCCGCCCATGCATGAAGGATGGTAATGCCATCACTAACTTCCACGACCATTTCATTGTTGTATGGCCCATTCGAAAACATGGAAGAAGAAGATGACATTGATATTTCATGACCGGTTCAGTGAACAAGCTTGCAAGTTGCAACCCCCGGAGACTTTCTAGAGGATCTCTGTTCACCTTCTATAGACCCATAGTTTAATATCCTTATGTCCCTGACCTGTCTCAGGACCCGCCAATCAAAATTGTCACGTCCCCTATCAGGACCCTTCCATGTCAACTTCGTCCCCAAGTCATCTTCACTCTCAATGAGCCTGGACACACTCGACTGATTGGCCTACAACAGTACTGATTTGGTTGATTCATCATTCATAAACCCAAAAGCTCTTGGATAAAAATTTGATCGGTCCTTTGATAGGAGTTTGAGTCAAATTCATAATTTTACCCGCACATATTGTAGTACTATATTATAACACTACTCAAGCATAATTAAACCGAACTCGAAACTATTTTTAGAAACACGTGATTGGTAGGTTGTACGTGCCAATCCTGGGCTGATTGGTTGCTGAAGTGTTAAGTGGGATGCATGGCACACTATTTAAAGTACCTCCGGGTAAGGCTGGGAACGCTCAAGCCGACCACCGAGATGTTCTTCGAGGCATTTTCGAGAAGGTGGCATCCCTATCGATGCAATGTGGATGCATGCTTGTTTGTACCTGACCTTGCACCATATATGTTCTTCACCTCCTTATCCAATTTCACCGCACCTATTCTACTAATATTTTCTGACCTACACAACCATGCTCTGATTCATGACTATGTCAATATGAGAAATAGGCATATGAACAATGTGATCCCATTCTGACAATAGATTCTAAGTTTTGTTAACTATATCTTCTCAATTTTTTGTTCATGTTCAGATATTTTTTTTAGAAGAATTTCATCAAATTAATCGCACAAGGTTGGCCGCTAACAATTTTGGTTAAGGATAGCTTTATCTCGCCATCTCACACCTTTTGTGTTGTACGTTTTTTACGCTCGTAGATGAATTGTTCTAAGTTCTTAATCTCTTTGTTATTATGTGTCTTACATGCTCTCTATATACCACTCTTATCTATTTATGTAAGGGTATTTTACCCTTATCCATTATTTTGGTAACTATGACACCGTGCTAGAGTATTTGGACTAATACATGTCTACAAGATAATTCACAGGTATTAGCCAAAGAGGTATAATGGTGTATCGATGGAACAAGAAGGCAACGGAGACCCCCCAATTCGATGAAGAATCGCAAGGTTTTCCAGAGACGGCGGTCCAGATCCGGTCGGACTGCCCGGCGCCGGACCACCCGGTCACCAACCGGACCAAGGACCGGTGCCATCCGGACAAGATCCAGAAAGAATGAAGAGTTGTCCGTCAGTGTCCGGTCGCAGACCGGTTTGAACCGCTCGGTTCGCCCGTCGGACGGGCTCCAGACAGCGTCCGTGCAACCGGCTTGCGCTGTGCCATCCGGCACTATCCAAGAAAGAATGGCGCCTGCCGGTCAAGACCGGTCCCAGCTCGGTCAAACCGGCCGGCCCGTGGCCCGGTCGACGGGTGGACCGGCTGTCCGACGCGATCCGGTCGACCGGCTCCTCGAAGAATCTGCTGATGTGGCAAGTGACCAACGGCCATATTTCGAAGAACACTATAAATAGGCCTTCTTCTACCTCTGAACAGTTAGGCACTACACTACAAGCTATTCTTGAGCTCCTTCTCTCATACTCCATTATTAGAAACACCAAAAGCTTCAGATCTCCCTCCTCCTCCACCCAAACTCAAATCCCTCCGGAAACGATAGAGGAGGACCCGATCTACCGTTCTACCAAGCCAAAGCTCATTCCCCTTGTATTCATCAAGAAGCTTGCTTCCTAGGGTTCCTTGGAAACCCTAGGTGGGCAAGAAGAGTCCGGAAGCATCCGGGCTGTGGATTCGGCAAGATTGTGAAGGTTTGGAGGCTAGCTCAAAGTCTACCACAAGTGAGAGAGCTATTCCTTCGTGGGATAGGCTCGGAGAATAGGGTGAGCCTTCGTGGCGCGGAATCCTTCGTGGGACCTCCACTCCTCCAAACGTGACGTACCTTGTTGCAAAGCAAGGGAACACGGGAATACATCCTCGTCTCCGCGTGCTATCGGTTATCTCTAACCGAACTCCTTACTTGTGATTTAACTGCCTGTGAGAGCCTTCGTGCTCGAGTTAGTTGTATCCTCATATAGGTTGCTTCACCTAGTTTGCATTAGGCTCACCTTTGTATTCCGCAAAGCCTAATATTGCAAAGAAAGAATTAAAATCTGTAGAAACCTATTCACCCCTCTAGGTTTACCATCTCTATACTTTCAATTGGTATCAGAGCCTGGACTCTTTTTAAGGGCTTCACCGCCTTAAGAGTGAGATGGATAAACTATTCGAGGGTCTAGATGATGACTCTAACCTTTCGGTTAAAGAAATGAAATCTAGATTCTTGGCATATGATGCCGAGAAGAAGAAAAAGGAGGATGGACTACAAAGCCAAATGGCAGAAATGTCTGTCATGCTTAAGAACCTAACTACTAGTGGAGCTCGTAGTGGGACTTCGGGCTCTAAGGAAACTTACAATGAAGTTAACCATGACTATCTCAGAAACACTTCACCCATGCCTCATATAAACCATAGTGGGACCGTTCCCCATTTTGATGGAACTCACTTTCCACATTGGAAATCTTCTATGGAATCTCATATTCGCAGCTGCAGTGTGGAGCTATGGGAGATCATTCTTCATGGATACCGGGAGCCACAAGATCCCATTCGATTGACCTCCACCGAGTTCTACAACCGTCAACTCAATGCCTCCGCACGTGACAAGATTAGAAGTGGCATCAATCGCAAGCTTCTTGATCAAGTCAATGACATCGCTCCGCTAAAGAGTTGTGGGATCGAATCGTAGTACTCACAGAGGGAACCGATTTGATCCAATCATCTCTTTATGAGACCGCCATGCAAGAAGCTCACCGGTTCATGATTCGAGAAGGAGAATCCTTGGCCGATGCCTATGCAAGGCTTGGTGCTCTTAAAGTAAGGATCAAGGGACTTGGTGCTGAGAAGTATGATGATGGCTTTGAAATGAATGAAGGATTCATAAAGTCCAAGGTCATTGCTATGATTGCTGTCAAGCAAGAAGATACCAACCTTGCACTCAACTTGCAAATCATGACCAAGAGTGCCGATCTGAACTCCGATGATCTAGTCTCCTATGTGGCCGCCAATGAAAACATGGCCAAGGCAGGAAAAATGCTCATGGCAATGAACCGTGTTGATGAAGCCTCACACAACCATGAAGCGTCACACAACCTTGCTCTCAAGGCTAGAGCTGACCATGGAGGAGAAGAAGAATATGAAATTGAAGAAGATGAGGAGATGACCTCAACTAGTGACATCGCTACCGACTTTGCCTTCTTTGCCAAGAAGTACAAGGGAAAGTTGCCAATGCTCCTCAATGACAAGAAGAAGAAGAGAACTTGCTACAATTGTGATGAAGAGAGTCACTTTGCAAATGAGTGCCCTTATGAGAAGAGGGTAGACAAGCCAAAATTCATCAAAGGGGTCAAGCCAAGATTGAAGCCAAACCCAATCAATGACCGATACAAGAGGAACAAGGGAAGAGCCTTTGTTGGGGATGAGTACTTGTCCGATGAAGAAGAGGAAGATGAGGAGAAGGAGGCCGGAGTGGCCGGTTTGGCTTTCTCCCGGGTCACTCTTCACATATGACTACTCCAAGGATTACTCCACGGAGAATGATGTTGGTTCTTCCTTCATGGCAAGAATCACACAAGATGATGACTCCGACGACTCTTCCTCATCTACAACCGTTGGCTCTTGTCTTATGGCAAGAGAAACCAAGGTAATGGAACCCCCACCTTCTTTGTCTAGTGTACTTGATAATGAAGCTGAAAATCAAGATGAATTAACTGTGCTTAAGGAACTTTACAATGTTAGATGCACCCTTCGTGGTGAAGCTCTTGTCAAATTTGATTTCTTGATGGACTCTCTCAAAGAAAAGGATGAGTCCATTGAGGAATTAGAATATCATTTGAATGATAAGGAAAGGAGATTCAATCTCCTAAGACAAGAGCTAAAAACCGAAAGGTGCATATCTCAAGGTCTTAAGCAACAAATTGAAACTTATGAACTAGATAAAGTTAAGGATCTTGAAACTATTGAAAGGGCTCAATCATTGACCCAAGAGCTTAATGCCTCAAAGGAGGAACTTGAAGTTGCTCATGCTTCTCTCACTAGGGATCTTGACCACCTTGAAAGAGCTAACAAGCTTGTTAAGGATGAGCTCAAGAAACTTGGAAAGAACCATGACCTACTCCAAGAGACCTACTCTAAAGCTCTTGAATCAATGAATGATTCTATTGTTGATAAAAATGTTGCTTGTTCCTCCACCACCTTTACTAGTGAGCATGCTAAGCTTGTTGCGGAACATGTTCGTCTACAAGAGGAACTATCTTTGCATGTTGGGACCAATACATATCTTGAATCTTTGGTAACCAAATATGGTCTCAACTATTATCCTAATGAATCGGCTTGTGAGCAAGCAACTACTCTTGAGGAAAATGTTAGGTTGAAGAAAGAACTTGCCAAGTTCACCACAACCAAGAGTAAGATGGGATTGGATGACCTCTTGAGTAAGCAAAGGTCAAACAATCAAAAGTATGGACTTGGGTATGTTCCCAAGCCCTACAAGAAGAACAACTACAAGAAAGAGAAGCCCGCTCAAGAAAAGAACAAGAAGGTCACTAATGATGGCAAAGCCCCAAAGGGCAAAGCCGCTAGTGGTGACCGCACGGGGCCAAACAATCACTATGCTTATTTTGTTGATTATTATGGTGATGTTTATGCTAACTATGTTGGTCCTCGTAATGGCTATGCTTATAGAGGGTACTCAATTTGGGTACCAAAAGATCTTGTTGCCATGACTAGGGAACCCATTAATCAATGGGTTCCTAAATCCTCTACTTGATTTTGTAGGGGTATTCCTCCGGTGGTCCAAAATGGGTGTTTGATAGTGGATGCACCAATCATATGACCGGAGGAAGAGGTGTGCTTGACCAATTCATTGAAGATATTAACAAGAAGTCAAGCATTACCTTTGGTGACAACTCAAAGGGAAAGGTACTTGGGTATGGCAAGGTGGCAATCTCTAAGGACTTGTGCCTTGAGACGGTCATGCTTGTTGAACACCTTGGTTATAACTTGCTTTCTATATACCATCTTGCCGATGCCGGTTACAATTCATATTTTACTAAATATTATGTGCAAGTCTTTAGGAGTGACAATCTCAAATTGGTCCTTGTTGGATATGTGGAGAACAACCTTTACGTGGTTGACCTCTCGAAAGAGAGCCCCTCTCCCTCCACATGTCTAATGGCGGCCAAGCATGACGAAGGTTGGTTGTGGCATCGCCGCCTTGGTCATGTTAATATGAGGAATCTTAAACAACTCCTAAAGGGTGAGCACATTGTTGGACTAACCGGCATTTCTTTTGAGAAAGATCGTGTATGCAGTGCATGTGTAGCGGGAAAACAACTCAAGAAGAAACATCCTATCAAGAGTATCGTCACAGGCCTTTGGAGCTCCTTCATTTGGATCTCTTTGGGCCATCACATTATGATACTCTTGGTGGGAGCAAGTATGGACTTGTCATTGTTGATGATTACTCAAGATACTCTTGGGTCTTTCTCCTTAAATCTAAGGATGAGACCCATAGAGAGTTCATCACCTTCGCCAAGAAAGCTCAACGAATATATGAATCCGAGGTCAAGGCGATTAGGACCGACAATGGCACCGAGTTCAAGAACTACACTATGCAAGAGTTTGTTGATGATGAGGGCATCAAGCATGAGTTTTCAGCTCCATATACCCTTCAACAAAATGGTGTTGTTGAAAGGAAGAACCGGACTATCATTGAGATGGCAAGAACCATGTTTAGTGAATTCAACTCACCCCACAACTTTTGGGGAGAAGCCATCTCTACAGCTGTCCACTACTCCAACCGGCTCTTCCTCCGCCCCCTCCACAACAAAACTCCATATGAGCTTCTCACAGGTAACAAGCCTAATGTCATGTACATTCGTGTCTTTGGATGCAAATGTCTTGTTAAGAACAATAAAGGGAAGCTTGGTAAATTTGAAACTAGAACAATAGAGGGCATTTTTGTTGGATATGCGGAGAACTCCCATGCCTATAGATACTACAACCGGTCCACTGGGACTATTGAAGTATCTTGTGACGTGGTGTTCTTGGAGGATAATGGCTCCCAAGTGGAGCAAGTTGTTCCATGTGTTGCAGGTAATGATGATGATCCATCTAGTGCCATCAAGCATATGGGCATTGGACACATCCGGCCCATGGAAGTTCATAGTGATGATCAAGGTGATGGAATAGAAGTATCAAGCTCACCTCAAGTTGAGCCTAGCTCAACTCAAGTTGAACCATCAAGTGCAACCCAAGATATATCCTCCACTCAAGATGAGCCACATCCCGAAGAACAAGAAGAAAGTCCTCAACCCACTGAGCAAGACCATGATGATGATCAAGAAACATCTTCAACTCATGTTCAAGCACAAATTGTTCCTCATGATCAAGTATTAGCAAGAGATGAATTCATTGATCATGAAGGAACCATTCGGAAGATCAAGGCGGCTACAAGGGCAAGTGACATGAAAGTAGATCTTGTCCTTGGTAGCATCTCAAAAGGAGTGGTAACTCGTAGACACCATGCATTACTTATGACTTATTGTCAACATCATGCTTTTGTGTCTAGTTTTGAGCCACTCAAGGTACATGAAGCCTTGGTTGATCCGGATTGGGTCATTGCCATGCAAGAAGAATTGGAGTGTTTCACCCGCAATGAAGTATGGTCTCTAGTTGAGAGACCCAAGGATCATCGCATAAATGTCATTGGGACCAAATGGGTGTTCAAGAACAAGCAAGATGAGGATGGTATTGTCATTAGAAATAAAGCAAGGTTAGTGGCGCAAGGGTTTGCCCAAATAGAAGGAAATTTGAGATGTCCATGATGGGGAGTTGAAGTTTTTCCTAGGCTTCCAAGTGAGGCAACTTGCAAAAGGCACCTTCATCTCTCAAGAAAAGTATGTGAAGGACATGCTCAAGAAATTCAACATGACCAATGCAAGCCCAATGAAGACACCCATGCCCGTAAAGGGGCAACTTGGCTCATGTGACGGTGAGAAGGATGTGGATATAAAGGTATACCGTTCCATGATAGGATCCTCGCTCTACCTTTGTGCCTCTAGGCCGGATATCATGCTAAGTGTAGGGATGTGTGCTCGTTTTCAATCCGCTCCTAAGGAGAGCCATTTGATGGCGGTCAAACGGATTCTAAGATATCTTGTTCTCACTCCTACTCTCGGGCTATGGTATCCAAAGGGGTCAACCTTTGAACTCATTGGCTACTCGGACTCCGATTGGGCGGTGATAAGGTTGACCAGAAGTCTAACTCCGGGGCTTGACAATTTATTGGCCGGTCATTGGTGAGTTGGTCATCCAAGAAACAAAACTCCACCGCTTTATCCACCGCCGAAGCCGAATACATATCCGCGACATCTTGTTGCACTCAATTGTTATGGATGAAGCAAACCTTGAAAGACTATGGTGTGTCTCTTGGTACGGTGCCTCTTCTATGTGACAATGAAAGTGCAATAAAGATCGCCAATAACCCGGTTCAACATTGTCGCACCAAACATATTGACATTCGCCATCACTTCCTACGTGACCATGTTGCCAATAAGGATATTGATCTCACTCATGTGGGAACAACCTACCAATTGGCGGATATTTTCACTAAGCCTTTGGATGAAGCCCGGTTTGTAACCTTGAGAGGAGAACTTGGTATTCTTGATCCTAAAAACTTGGATTGAATCAAATTCTTGCACTATATTCTTGCATTTATCTAACTATCTAGCTTAGAGGCATAGCACATATGGGGATAGTCATCTTACCATGTCTTGGTATGATGCATACCCATGTGTGCAACATAAATAGACCCAATGTCATTATATGGACCCAAGCACGTCTCTTCGTGGTCACATGACATTTGCGCTTTCACATAGGGGGAGTAATCCCCCGCCCCTCATTTAGTCTCAATTGCAACTTGATTTGGCTATACAAGGCTAAATGATCTTATTGCAAAAATCACTTCAAAATGACTTATGACTCTTGATTTATATTTCGAATCATGCCCATTGTTGCTATTTACATCTTGTTTGGATTTTCACTCCAATGGGTATGCCTAGAGAATTTTGTGTTTCCAACCCCATGTCTATGCTCATCTCATCATCCTCTATCTATCTATATGTACATGTCATCATCATATGAGCATTCATACACACTTACACAAAGAATAGGGGCAAAACGAGGCAAAAACGAGACACAACTGTGTGGCCGGTCTGGCCCGGTTGGACCGGCCCCTGGGCCGGATCAGCCGGCGCCAGTCCGGTCGACCGGACGCCCGACCGGCCGGGCGGCTGTTATGTTTTGACGAAGGATACCCCTTGGGGGATTCTTCCTCATTATCCCCCAACCTCCAAACACTCCATGGCCGCCGCCCCCACCAGCTCCACCACGCCCTAGGCCCTTCCCCCAACTAGTTTCTCCCCAAACTACACTCAACCATAGATCGGGATCCCTCAAGCCTCTTCACCAAAGGATTTGGTCCCTCCCAAGCTATTTTGGGAGATCTTGGGGATTTGGTCCTCAAGCCCTCTTCACGTGTTCCTCCTGCTCACTTGGGCAAAGAGGACAATGTCTTCGGGTAACTCTTTCTCTCTATCCCTCTCCCTCTTGCTTTTCCTCTCCCATTGCCAAATTTTGAGGAACTTTGAGAAAAATTAGGGTTAGGGTTAGGGTTAGTAAGTCCTTATGCCAACTAGAGTGTCTCACATGCCTATGCACATTGTTCACTCTCCTAGTATAGTCTATGTTCAAGTTTATGAGTTTTTGCATGATTTTGTGTCGAATTTCTGGGCAAACATCACAACTCAGCATGACCCGGTTTACAGCCCGGTCGACCGGCCTCTCAACCGGCTGGTTCGGCGCCTTGTCCGGTCAACCGGATGGGCAACCGGCTGGTCCGGTCCACCGTCCGGTCTGACCGCCCCTGCGCCGGCTAGCCCAGCTTTTTCGCATAATTTCGTCGAAACACTTGGATAAAGGCTATGCTTTTGGTTTCCTCATATATACTGATGACATGTACACTTATCCCCCCTGCTCCCTCTTGTTCTACTTTGCTGACTCACAGGAAGTTGGAGCGGTGAGGATCGTGGCACTACCGCCAAGAGAGGAAGGCTTGCAACGGCTCCACCACGCCGTGCTAGTGGCCGTGCAGCTCAGCCCACTGGTGGCAGCTCAGCTAGGGGACGCATCAAGTCATCTGCCAATAAGAGGAAAGATAAACATGTAGCTCAAGATGGTGATGAGGTATTGCCAACATTCCATGTTGGTAATGTACAGGTTGGTGCATGGAGAAGACTCAGAGAGTCCAACCCCTATCGTTTTGAGGAACCTACATACACAGAGGGAGATAAATTTTTCTGGACCAAGACACAGCAAGTCATGTGGGACGACTACTATAACTCCCAAGAGCACATGAAGACAGGCACCATTGTTATGCCCAAGGCCATCAAGGATGTCATTGGAATGTATGAAGCCACCAAGTTTCGCTTTGTGGTTGAGACCTTGAGGCGGATGGGATTGTATGATCTTATGTGTTTGACACCTTCTGATGGGTGCTACTGTCCAATCTTGGTGAGACAGTTTCATTGCACAGTCTTTTTCCATGATGATGCAGCTCGGACTATGACTTGGATGACTGGCAAACAGAAATACACTTGCAACTATCTTGATTTCTGTGAAGCCTTGGGGTTTGGTGGAGGCCGTGCTCGTGGTTTCAAGATATATTCTCAGCAGACGTTCACCAGAGGGGACATTGCCTTTTGCTATCCTCCGGACCCCACACCTGGACCTCCCAGCATCTCTGGCATGTACTACTCCTACCTTATACTCGCCAAGCTATTCCGTGAGAGTCTCATCAGCAAGATCGGCGATACAAGTGAATGCCGTGCATACCATCTGAACTTAATGTACTACTGCCATCCTGAGCACCAGGAACTTATTGACGGCTGTGATCTCATCTACTGTGAGTTACGCCGCTGTGTTCGTGAACGGTTGACTCCTAACCTTGCCCAGTACGTTCAGCTGCTCATCAACAGGGTGCACCTCTCAATACGCAAGGTGAACGGGTCAGGATGGCAGCCTTCAAGGTAACTGCCCAAGGTGATAGACCGGACGTCCCTGCCATGATGCCTTCTGAGCGCCGGTCCAAGGAAAGCCATGATCATGCCAGCTCCAGCTACTCTAGGCGCCCACAGCATGGTGTCTCACGGTTCTTCTCTAGCCTATGGCAGATGTGCAAAAATACCAATGATGTTGCACATCAAAGTCTTTCTTTGAACCAAGAGACAAGGAGGCGCCAAAATGAGTTCATGGCTACTAGGAATGCACCTGTTCCCTCCTCCTGTCCCTGAGTTGGAGCCTGTCCATGCACCAAACTGGGAGATGCCTCTCCTTTCTGATGAGATGTTCCAGAACTTTGATCCTTCCTTGTACTTTGGTGGTCCACCTCCTAGGCCTGCGCGTGCACCTCATGCTGCTGATGATGATGAAGAGGATGAAGGTGATGAGGATGACAATGGCGACGATGATGATGGAGAGGGTGACGATGAGGATGGTGATGGCAGCTCTCCATCCGAGGGGACCGAGTTCTATTGATGGGAACGCTAGCATCTCTCCTTTCTTCTTCGCCTTTTTGGTCTTCCGATGCCAAAGGGGGAGAAGAGAGTAGAGTCTAGGACCACGGGGTTCTTTGATTGCCACAAGCCATGGGTGTTGCTTTATTTGATTCTTATATGGCTTGTGCTTGTTTGCTTTGATTTCTCAAGAATCATTTGGATTTGCTACTTCGAATAATTTGTGTATGGACGAATATTATGTGTGCTACTCTATGTTAGGATGCTTTATGTATGCTATGCTTATATATCCTGATATGCACATCTCCATACCATGCTTGTTTCCTAAAGATATTGGGGGAGCTTCTCATGATCCACTAGTGTTGCACTTTGCATTCAAACGCAAATTCTCCAAGTGCACACTTTATGGGGGAGCCGTCTCAATATCTTATATGGAATCAAGGTTTAAAGCTTATCATAATATTTATATGTGACTCTAGCTCGGTTTGTCATCGTATACCAAAAAGGGGAGATTGTAAGGGTATTTACCCTTATCCATTATTTTGGTAACTATGACACCGTGCTAGAGTATTTGGACTAATACATGTCTACAAGATAATTCACAGGTATTAGCCAAAGAGGTATAATGGTGTATCGATGGAACAAGAAGGCAACAGAGACCCCCAATTCGATGAAGAATCGCAAGGTTTTTCAGAGACTGGTCCCAGATCCGGTCGGACCGGCCCTGCGCCGGACCACGTCACCAACCGGACCAAGGACCGTGCCATCCGGACAAGATCCAAGAAAGAATGAAGAGCTGTCCGGTGTCCGTCGCGCCCGGTTTGAACCGCCGTTCCGGCGCTGTCGGACTGGCTCAGACGGGCGTCCTGGTCAGAATCGTCTTTGCGCCGTGCCATCCGGGCACTATCCAAGAAAGAATGGCGCTGCCGGTCAAGACCCGGTCCCAGCTCCGTAAACCGGCCGGCCCGGCCGGTTCGATCGGGCAAGGACCGTCCGGCGCAGATCCGCCGACGGGCTCGAGGAAGCTGATGTGGCAAGTGACCAACGGCCATATTTCGAAGAACACTATAAATAGGCCTTCTTCTACCTCTGAACAGTTAGGCACTACACTACAAGCTGTTCTTGAGCTCCTTCTCTCATACTCCATTATTAGAAATACCAAAAGCCTCTCTCCCTCCTCCTCCACCCAAACTCAAATCCCTCCGGGAAACGATAGAGGAGGACCCGATCTACCGTTCTACCAAGCCAAATCTCATTCCCCCTTGTATTCATCAAGAAGCTTGCTTCCTAGGGTTCCTTGGAAACCCTAGGTGGGCAAGAGGAGTCCGGAAGCATCCGGGCTGTGGATCTGCTCCGGGCAAGATTGTGAAGGTTTGGAGGCTACCTCAAAGTCTACCACAAGTGAGAGAGCTATTCCTTCGTGGGATAGGCTCCGGAGAATAGGGTGAGCCTTCGTGGCGCGGGGAATCCTTCGTGGGACCTCCACTCCTCCAAACGTGACGTACCTTGTTGCAAAGCAAGGGAACACGGGAATACATCCTCGTCTTGCTATCGGTTATCTCTAACCGAACTCCTTACTTGTGATTTAACTGCCTGTGAGAGCCTTCGTGCTCGAGTTAGTTGTATCCTCATATAGGTTGCTTCACCTAGTTTGCATTAGGCTCACCTTTGTATTCCGCAAAGCCTAATATTTAGAATCTGTAGAAACCTATTCACCTCCCCCCCCCCTCTAGGTTTACCATCTCTATACTTTCAATTTACAGTATACTCTGTATACATCTCTCTTTTAATTGTTTTATTTTATGAGTCCATTGATTTCGTGATTGGTATAGACGCAAAAGATGCACATCGACAATGTGATTTTATTTCATCAATCGATTCCAAGTTCCGGTAACTCCAAATCTTCAACTTTGTGTCCATGTTTGGACCATTTTTAGACCAGTTTCATCAAATTCATGGTACATAGTCGGTCGTTCCAAACTTCCTCAGACTGCTAGGTTAATTTTGTTGTTCTTCTTAACTCTCATGTCATAACTTTTTTAATTTCCATGCTCGTAAATAAAATGGTTTCAATTATTAGCATGTGTGGTGGTGTAGAAGGTAAATTTACCATGTCAAGAAGAGGTAAGAGCAGACAACCAATGTAAAACAAACATATTGCATTACAAAAGAGAATGCACACAACCAAACACCAAGCTCATGTTCCTGTCGTCCTTAAAAAAATAGATTACAGACAACCAAATAAAAAGAAAAACATGATTCAGAAACACTTTCGTGTTGCCATACCCTCCACCTCCAGGGCCTCGCGCCAGAGAGTGCAAAAATGGGAGGAGGCGACCAACGATGCCCAAACTTCAGGTTCATGTTTAAACAGAAGGCATTGGCCTAGCTTTATATATAAAACTACTACCCGAACGATGGTCATATAAACATGGTTCAGATTACAAGCACGCGACGCCACGAAAACACACAGTTTGATACGACCATAAGGCTACAAGAATAGTAAGACTATTCTCTTATGCTAGCACAAAGGAGCCTGAGCGCATGCATCACTTTCCCTAGAGCTTGCTTGTCTCCTGGCTTGCTAAGCAGTGTCGAGTCCTGCAAGAATAAGATCAATTTCAAAGATACAATCAGCCGGTTGTGCAACGAACTTCTTTCAAATGGTCATTTTATTGTGAATGTTCCATAAAGTCCAACACAAAGCCGCAACGCATATCCACACTATCCTACGCATCCGACCCGACAAGCTTTCGGAGGTAGCTGTGAGGTCGCCGGCCCATGCCAGATTTCAGTCACAATCTAGAAGTTCCCTAACACATGGCCACAAACCTGAGGTTGGGTGGTTAGGAGGGTGGTTGTACCCCCAGCCCACCAGAGTTCAAATCCCAGGTTTGACATCTGTCTCATAAAGGCGGAATATTCTTTCAGTGGGCGACGTTCCCGTCGACAATGAGGCGCTTCGTCAATTTCAAGATTCGATCCGCCAGCTCAGTCTTCCGGAGGTGCTCATAGGGGTAGGGTGTGCGTGTGTGCGTTCATAGGGATGAGTGTATGCGCGTGTATATGAGCGCCTGCGTTTGTACTGTGTTTCTCAAAAAAACAAAAAAAAATTGGCGAGAGCACAATGTAAGAAGATGTATTTGAGTCCTCTCAACTCCCCCCACAGGGTGCACTCTCCATTAGACGGGCCATGTCTCTTCCAGATCACTTGATGGCAACTTATCATCTATATTTGGAACAAGAATATCTTAATCTTCGTGGGTATTGTCGCACTCCATACCTCCTTGAAATGTATGGATGTCCACCCATCACAAATTTTATGATACACCAAGCTAGTCGAGAAGCACCCCGATGCCTCCAACGCCCAAGTCACAATGTCCATCGCGCCATTGAGATGCACCGGGTCGAGCTCCCGGTAGAGGTTATCCCCGTCGATCACCTCCGCAGTCCCTGAGGGTCCTCCTGAACCGGAACATCCACCCAGACTCGTGCCATGCCTCATCCACCGTGCAGTCCGACATATCGCAAATCCGGAAGAGCCTCGGATACTAGTCACACATCTGGCCCCTAGCGAACCACGTGTCAGTCCGGAACTTAGTATCGCGCCCCCTCTTCACTTTATGCTTAGCACCCAACTTGAAAGATGCTTTACCCTTTGAATGTTGTTCCAAACTTGGGACCCCCTTTCCGCAATGTGGTAGTGAAAATTTCCCCATCCCCGAGGTACTTGGCGCGAACGAGATCCGTCTAGAGACCTTGTTCATTTTGGCTAAGCATCTAAACCAAGTTTAGAAGGAGAGCCAAATTCATGAGCTTAGTGTTGATAAAGCACAGACCTCCCACGTCCCTAGGTTTGCACACGTAACCCACTTGACCATATGATACTTCCTTTTGTCCCACACCCCTTCTCAGAAGAACTTGCTTCTAGACTTGACCACATGGCGAAGGAAGGAATGCTCGACAAGCAGGCATTAGTGAGTTTCAGGCATACACTAGTGGAAAAAAGGCTATCTGTGGCGCACCAAAATCAAATTCTGTGGCGCATATCCAGGTCGCCCACACGCGACTAGTATTGAAACTTCCGTGGCGCACATGTACGTGCGCCACAGAATTTGAAACTTCTGCGCACCATGCCAATATGCGCCACGAATTGTCTGTCAAACTTCAGGCGCACCAATATGCGCCAAATTTTTCGAATTTCAAAAAAATGGCAATCTAGATCTAGATCTAGATCTGGGGCCGCCGAAATTTCGCCGATTTTTTTCGAATCTCGCCGGGGAAGGTGGTGGTGGTGGTGGGTGGGTGGGTGGTGGTGGGTGGGTGGGTGGTGGTGGTGGTGGTGGTGGTGGTGGTGGTGGTGGAGGAGGAGATGGTGGAGGAGGAGGTGGTGGTGGTGGTGGTGGTGGAGGAAGAGATGGTGGAGGAGGAGGAGGTGGTGGTGGTGGTGGTGGTGGTGGTGGTGTTGGCCGGAGGAGGAGGAGGAGGAGGTGGTGGTGGTGGTGGTGGGTGGCCGGTCGCCGGAGGTGGTGGTGGTGGTCGCCGGAGGTCGCGGAGGAGGTGGTGGTGGTCGAGGTCGCCGGAGGAGGAGGTGGTCGCCGGGAGAAGAATGGGAGGAGGTGGTGGTGGTGGTGGAGGTGGTGGTGGTGGTGGTGGTGAAGAAGGAGGGAGAGGAGATGGAGAAGTGGAGGAGGTGGAGGGAGAAGTGAGTAGTAGGAGGTGGTGGGAGGAGAAGTGGAGTAGTAGGAGGTGGTGGTGGTGCCACGAATTTCTTCGTGGCGCACCTCCACATGGTGCGCTAATTTTTTTCTTTTTTTGCATTTTGCAGGAAAAACACTTTAACGGCGTAACTTTACTCTTTTCGAATTTGGTGATTCTAAAATTGTCCAACCGGGCAAGCCCTTGAATGTGTAGAATTTTCGTGGGAACATTTTGATATATTGTGCGTTTTTTTTCGAGTTCGTATGCAACCAGAATCCAGTTTGATGATTTTCCCACGCAATTTTGCAAAAAAGTCAAAATTCATGTTTGTTAAATTTCAGTGGTGCTAGATGACATAATATATGGGAATCTCGAAGGATTTTATTTTTCGAAATTTCTATCTATTTTTATTTTTTACAAAGGTAAAAAGGCGATCCACGGGGGGTGGAGTTGCGTGGGAGAAAAAATCCAGAATTCTGTGGCGTTGGTACGGTTTGTAATCAGGCGCACATGCCACCATGCGCCATTTTTTAAACTCGGCGCACATGCCACGCGCCACGCACTAACTTCAAAGGCACCACCATGCGCTGTCTTTCACCCATGCACCGCTGACCCGCACCCATGGAAATTCTTGGCGCATCCAAACATGCGCGAAAGTTGACATCAACACTCCCATCCATGCGCCATAGAATTTTTCGCGCGCATATTTACCAAATAATTTTTGGAGCATATTTTTGGTACGCCATTTCTACCTATAATGGTTTTCCTACTAGTGATACCGCCGCCAATAGAAGCTTGCCCAGCCAAGGGTTAACCCTATGACCCACCCCTCCCATTAAGAACTCTCAGTCCTTAAGCGAAAGGCGTTTATCATTCACCGGCAGCCCAAGGTAAGTGTTAGGGAAGGTGCCTAACTTGCAATTCAGCATTCAACAAGTTAGCGCACCTCATGTTACCATGTTGGGTATTTCCATCAGACGATATAGATTTTATTCAGGGTTGTTTCTGCAATTTGACTTGCACAAGCAAGATGGCAGAAATTCCTCTGTACCACCGTACAAGGACCAGATCGATGACGTACCCGTGAGCTGTTCTTGTTTTACACCTCACGTGAGAGACTAACACGTACATACAAATTGGTTTGTACGCGATTTGTACGTGTCATCTTGCATGTCTAGCCAATCGGATGCGTCACCTCGCGATCACGACCGCTGCTAATTTTCTGATGCCTATGGTTAGCCTGGCACCCCGAGAATGAGAAGCCGCCACGCGAGCGAATTAGTTTAGTCCATGTACAAACACCCAGGTCCAGGTCATGATTTGTTTAGCTAATTAAGCTAGCGTGGTCTTCTGTCTAAGAAAAGCAGCACGGTAGCTGCGTGCGACTTAGAGCTGTCACTAATATTTTTTCGAACAACTGTCTGGTCGCCACGTGTTTAGTATTTAGACTAATGCGAGTAACATACGATACTTCCTCCCTCGGTTCTAAATAGGTGACTCAATTTTGTATAGACATGGATGTACCTAGACTACATTTTAGAGTGTAGATAAATTCATATCTAGAAAAATTGAGACACTTTTTTTAGGAAGGATGGAGTAGTAGCTAGTAACGAGTGTGGACGTTTGGCTCTACAGACACATAGAGGCATTTTTTAAGAATTTAAAAGCATTGGTTTAAAGTTTTTAAAAAATCAACAAGGAATTCTAGATACATACAATAATGTATTATACTAATGAGAAAAATCTCAACTCGGGATATCTGATATTTTGGGATACACAAAAAGATAAAATCTGGCATCTAAAGTAGTGAATAGTGCAAGTTTTCAACCCTCCAAATTATTTTGTCATTTTTTTAAGGCTAGAATATAAGGTATTTTAGGTCCAGATTTCATATTTTGATATATTATATCATCACCTACATCTAAGTTTTTTTCTAGAATTATTTGAAACTCTGAAATGTTGTTTCAAAATTTTAAAAAGAAAATGGCTCCATGTAGTCTGGAGCTCTAAAGTGAATTTTTGAGCAACATACATTCTCATGCAATGCCAATAATCATACAGATAGCATTTTTTTTCAAGGATGTGTGGTCTGAATTTTGGCACACCAAATGTGCAATAGTGTGCCGTCAATTTGCACTCAAAGATGTTTCTAATATTTTTGTCAGCTGGTATAGAGAAATTTGAGATGAATTAAATCTAAAGAATATTTTCCGAAAGTCATCCTCTGTTTTCTCCATTTTATAGCAACGTGTGTGCTATCACATATGTCTCCTTTACCCGTTAATTATTACCTTACATGAAAGCCCCTAGATATTTAGAAAACTTCTCTCTGATTTATTGCCTTTGATGAAGCCATACAATCAAACGATGAGCGGTACATATCACTCCATGTACTCCCTCGGTCCATAAAATATGTCAAAAATTTATCTAAATTTGGAAGTGTCTAGATACATCTAAATTTAGATAACCTTGCGCTGTTAACTTCCTTGTCAGGTGAGTAGCTTGCTTACACTATTCCATGCATTTTTTTGAAACGGGGCAAAAAGAGCTTGCCTTAGCATTTTTACCTCTCACTCAAAAAAAAAAAAAGCTCTCTCTTAGATTGCTCCTTGCTCACCAAGACAACGGAAGTGGTGAGAAGACAGAGATAGATAGCCATGGGACGGAGCTGAGGACTCGCCATTAACCATAATAATACTTGTCATAGTGCGCCATTTCTTTGCAGTACGCCCACACGGTCAGGAACAGGTGAACCGTCTTTCCTTGGGTTTGATTAATTTGTGGCCAAGGAAGATCTCTCCTTAATTTCCCCGACTACCACCGTTCCCGGCCCGACGGCGGCCGGGTCAATCGCCGAAACCCTGAATGCGGATCAGAACAAACGGGTCAGAACTCACAAGGGAAGACTCGATAACTGGGGTATCTGACAATTCTCGTAACTTATCGTATGCGAGCGATGGTCGGACCGTCGGGTCGCTCAGCGGGGAACAACGTAAACGCGTCTGCTCCGATGGCTCTCCCCGTCTCATGCGTCGTAGGCGTCATCGTACGAAGCGTTCAATTCATCAATTCTCTTTAGCTGCAGCCTGCGACCGCACGTAATGCTTTCACAGACAGCTGTAGTTCATGTCTTCGTGACGAACACTTTGGCTCGTAGCAGCCTTGCTGAGGGCGCGACAGTGATCAAGAATTTAGACCACTTCGCCGTGCGAAAAATAACGGAGGAACACACCGACTAGACCACTTCAACTTCACTCTGGTAGTTTGAACACTTATCAATAGTGGTCTTGCCCATGCTTAACTACATTTTCGCGAGATGCGACACAGGAGGCGGCTAGGGTTTCCCGGTGTTGGGTGTAGTCCCACATCGGTTGTGGGAGGAGATCGGAAGCGACTTATCAAACTGAGGGTATCTTCATTAAGAGGTTAGTCTTTTGGGGTAGAGAGTTCAAAGCCTAATGTAAGTCTATTTTGATCTTTGGTTGGGCTGAGACGCTTGTGCTACAGGTCTAACAACTGTTACAATTGGTATCCGAGTATAGGTGTCCAGATGCAAATCTCATGTGTACTCATGGTGATTGGTTATGGTAGTAGGCTGGAAACGTCATCCTGTACACCAATCAGGTCGGTGCTTACCAAGCACCGCACACCGTGGTTGGGTATAGGGCCCGGCCCATTTGCGTTGTTGGTGTTCATTTTCGTTTTCTGTTTTTTCTTTTTCTGTTTTATTGTTTCTTTTTTTATTTTTTGTTTATTTTTTTAAATTCAATTTCAAATTTAAAAAGTATTCAAATTTTAAAAACATTAATTTTTATAAAAAAATAAATTGAAAATTGTTAAAAATTTGGAAGTTGTTCACATTTGAAAATTGTGTAAACTTGAAAATTGTTCAAACATAAAAAAATTTCAAATGAGAAAATTGTTCAAATTTGAAGACGTTCACATTTTGAATTATTTTAAATTTTAAATTTTTCAAAAAAATCATTTTTAAAAATTGTTCATATTTTAAAAATCGATTCTAAAAAAATATCAAACTGGAAAGTATTCATATTTTTAATTTGTTCGGTTTTAAACAATGTTCATATTGTACAAGAAAACAATAGAAAAGAAAAAAAGGAAACGAAAAAAGAAAACATTTACCTGATGCTCTTGGGCCACGGCCCAGCGATGCGCGTACGGCACCGCACTGGTCGGTATACACCGGGAGGCCATATTGACCGCTTTAAGCGGGAGCGAGTGGAGCTCCGCTTAAAGAAACCTAACATGGGCCAGGCCCATTTATTCTGTCGGGTCTTTTCTCTTTCCATTCCTTTGGTGACAGTTTACGTAGAAAATTTGATTAGCGTTTCTAAACAAAATTTAAAATCTATGCAAATTCTAAACCGAACAAATTCAAAATCGAACGATTTTAAAAACGAACAATTTTCAAAATTGAAATATTTTAAATACCGAACAATTTTCAAAATCGAACAAATTTCAAATTTCAAAAAATCAAAACATTCAAATCTGAAAAGTTCCAAACTGAAAAATGTTCAGTAAAAAAATTTCTAAAATTTCAAAAAAGGTCAAACCTGAAAAAAGTTCAAACTCAAAAAGTGTTCCAAAATAAAAATGTTCAAAATTAAAAATTGTTCAAATTCAAAAAAGTTCAAATTAAAAAAAATTCAAATTCAAAAAAGTTCGAAATTGCAAAAGTTCATAAAAAAAACCGAGCGGAAAACCAAAAAACGGGAGGGAAGAAACCAGCAAAACCAGAGAAAAACCGAAAGAACAGAAAAAACTGAAGAAGAAAAAACAAAGAAAGACCCTGCCTTAGCTAATGGGCCGGCCCATCTCTACTACGCTCTGAGCGGAGCACCTGCTCGCTCCCGCATTGAGCGGAGAATAGGGATCACCGTATACACCCACCCACCTAAGAAGCTAGTCTGTTGGGGAGAGAGCTCCAAGCCTTATGTTAGTCCATGTTACTCTCTGGTTAGGCTGGGTTCGGGGCCCACCTAACAACTATTGCACCCCGTGTTACAATCATATATGACCTCCATTTTCACGTAACATATTTTCTCTTATTATTTCTTCATCGCACATCAAGTGGATACAACCCCATAAGAGTTTAGTTTTCTGCCTCTTGGTGGATACTACTACCCATATGTAACTCAGAACGAGATTCCAAACAGAAACTCAACAAAAAAAAAAACGACAAGGTTCACGAAACAGAGATAAATAAAACGCTAACGTGGAAAGACCCCTAGTCCAATGTCCAATCCATGGGCTTCTTTGGATCACAGTATTGCAAAACACAAGAATAGCAAAAAAAAATTGATAGAATTGCAAAGTAAGAGAAAAACTGCAGGAATATGGCCATTTGGAAGGAACATATAAAAAGTGCCTCGATCCTATGCGAAAGAGTGTAAAAAAGAGGTTGAAATTCCTAGTAGGTGTGGAAATGCAATCCGTAGGAAGAACGAATCAAAATACTCCACTACAGATTTACCCAGAAAGTTTTTCCCCCTCCTATCATTTCTAACTCATTAGCATTAGCACACAGGAAGTTAATCACAATGAGCGCAATTAATGCAATCTTGTTGAGAAGAAATTCACGTGATCCTCATATTATAACCATTCCATGCTCGTCAGTAGTTGCCCCAGAAACTCAGCACTAATCAGATAAAACCTTGAAGTTCACATAAATATCATAGATGACTGAGCAGATCAAGTGCACTGCCGACATTTTTCATGTTCTGCAGCAAATACATTACTAGGTAACTAACTGCATTAGAGATCGTGTAGCCGCAAAGAAGCAACAAAAGGAACGTTAATTTCTTGACTCTGAGACAGCAGTAGATTCTATCTAATTAAGTCCTATCGGCTAGGTATTAACATGGCATAACTTCAGGAGTGCTAGTTGGAATCATCAGCTTCATCTTGTTCAGAAGAACCGTAAGCGCACCTCTCGGGGCAGTTGCGGTAGTCATGGCCGACTACATACTTGTTACAGAACCTGCACAGCCTTGGATTTCTTGGTGGCTTTGCCTGGTAAACACAAGGATCTAGTCAGTAAATAAATAGATACAACCTCTTGTGAGTGGAAAATTATTTTTTATAAGAGGCAACTTGTAATTGGAAGATTTGCTGGCAGCAGTAGAAAATACAACCAGGACCAATACTTGCAGCTTCTATAAATTTATTGCGTTGTAAAAAATGGTTGTTATATAAACAAATTGGGCATACTGAACAGAAGAATTACACTTAATGTACACACTATAGCACCCATTTGAAACTAAATGTTACTATGTCTGTAGAAAGATAAAGATATGACAGAATTCATTACTGGCCATTGTTAAAATTCATTTACTTACAGTCTTCTTGTAGTGCTCATTTTCAGCTCTCAACGCTTTGTTCTGCTTCTTCAGGGACTTGTTCTCCTTGTTCTTCAGAAGCAACTCAAGTTCAAGTCTCTGAATCTTTTCAACCTCGAGCTCCTTCGTCTTTTGCACAATCTGCAGCCTCAAATTTTCATTTTCAGCTCTCAGAGACTCCCCTGCATCCATAAAAAAAATCACTGAGAAAAGGCATGGTCAAATTGAAATATGCGAGCACTAAGAGTAAATAACTTAAAACATCCCATCCTCTGCAAAAACTGATACACCCTCCGTTCACTATTAAAAGATGTTTTAGATTTTCCAAAAAAGTGCATGTATCTAGGCATGTTTCATCATTTCAGACCGTATATAGTCCACATAGAAACATCTTATAATAGTGAACGGAGGGACCAAGGGAGTATTTTAGATGACAGGGGCGAAGCCCCCCACTCTAGCAGATCCAATAAAAGCCCCCCATCCTGCAAATTTCATACATGGTCCTATAAAAACACCCACTTGACCTGTAAACATAGAGGACAGGGGGCAAAATATGCCTCGAAACTTTCAGGTTGCATACTCCCTGCCGCTGGACCTCGCTGCGTCTCAAATCGAGCTCGAACACACCTCAAATCGAGCCCGTCGCCCATACCGATCTCCGAATCAAGGCCATCCATCTCCCCGTCTCGGCCGCCGTCGAAGCTTAATTCGCGTAGTGGCACTGCCGCACTGGTCTCGTTGTAAGAGCAGCGGGGGACGCGTTGCTGTGATGGCCAGGAGGCCATGGCGGGGGATGAGGTGTATCAATATTTGAACATTTCATTTACACACCGCCCGAAATGCAACCAATCTCATGTACAAGAAAATACATGCATTCTAATCATGATGAAATTGCATCAGAAGCCATGGGCATTGTGCTCTATAAGTACCCAAATTGCAACAAGGGGTAATCAATGTTTTTTTATGTACCCTGGCAATTTTTACCGTGGATCTCAGTTTCAGTAGCCTCAGGTTTGCTTCGGGTCGCGATTGCTTTTCTCTTCCTCCCAAGCAGAAACCCACGTTGAGTCTGAACATTGCCATCCTGAGAAACCTCCTCTTCTGCATTTCAACAACAACCCATTTGAAGCACCACATCAGAATATCACAGATAAAGTAACAATTCCACTCAAGATGGAACTGTATGGAAAGCATCAATTCTACACTGCAACCAGGGCTAATTAGTACCATCTCTTAAATTACATCTAGTGTACAGAAACTGCAGATATTTAAAATTATACTATGCAGCAGTACCACATATGCTCTGCTCCTGGAAAATGATGTTTGTCTACCACTGTGTTGACTGCACACCCTGCGTAATCCCGTTGGCTGGTCATTGATTAGGATTCGTCGATTCAGCGGCTTTCGGCACGAAACCCTAGGTCTGCCGCTGGGTGACTAAAAACCCAAAATTCCCCATCTACGACGGATTCTAAAATGGCCACGAGATTTCCCAGAATCGTGCAGCCAAACGAGATGATTGTCCGTGGCGAGAATCGAGGAAAGAGATGATGCCAGAATAGAAGTAATTACCATCGCCATGACGGGCGGCGCCGCCGCCACCGCTGCCCTGCTCCTCGACGCGCGCGTGGGCGGCCGCCGGCATCTTGCCGTCGCTCTCGCTCAACGCCACGCCCCCATTCCGCTCCTCCTCCTGCGCCACCTGCTCGAAATCGGAGTCGGAGTCCACCACCGGCTCGTCCTCAGTATCCTGCTCGTCGACGGGGACGACGCTGTTGAAGGTATCCCACCACCTACTGACCTCGTCAGGGACGTGGGCGGCGCGGAAGTCCTTGGCGGTGGCGGCCATGCCGGCGCAGCTGCTGTTTTGCGTTTCCCCTAACTCTTGTTGGATGGAAATGGAAGTTCAGATTGAGAATGATGGTGAACTGCTGGGTAAGCTGATTCAGTTTTTCTGATTTTCAGATTTGCCGCTCCTCCCACGCGGCTCCCCGCCTCCTCGCGGTCACGCCCACGATGCAGTTTCAGTCTAGCACAAAAATAATTAAAATTGTATTTTTTGACGTTGAATAAAATTGTGAAACACCAGTAGAAGAAAATTAAAATGCGCTTGACTAGCGAAAAAATTTCCTCGGCAAAATGTAATACATTATGCAATTATGGGAAGAACATACGCAAATGTCTCCATTTAGCTTATTAATGTAGAATTATAGTTTTATCTTGCACTATAGGAAATAGGTTGTACTATGGACACCGTTGCATTATTCCTTTTACTAGTGTTCAACTTTCTCTTTTTGGTGGCTTTTTACGTAGTATAAATGTGATATAGTGCGTGCATTCAAATATCTTTGAAACAAATTATTTTTCATATTTATGTCCTCCATATCTGCCTATATATGGCATTTTTCCACTATTTCAAGTAATTTTGCATATGATATTTTTATAATTGAAAAAATCTTCTTATTTGTGTGGTGAAGCACAAGCTTGATAGGCATAACCACCCTAAGAATAGAATAAAACTATAAAAGTATTGAAAGGAAAATATGAGGAAACAAACCATCCAAAAAATGCTAAGGGTAAAAAAAGAAAATGCAATAGCATTAAAAATCACAATGGTGCAATGAAAGGATAAAAAAAGGGTTTTGTTTTAGAAGGTGTATGAAATATTTGTAAGAGCGAGGGTGATATTGAATTGACTTGTTAACCAGATCCATGCTGACATATCAGAAGTTTTCCATTTCATCTAACAACAAGGTGATCTTGATACCATGATATTCTTGTTATGACTACAATCAGTTCATAGAGTATGAGACACTTCAAACTCGATGTCAACCTAAAGTACACTTCTATTTCATATCCATCATCTAATGTTTAGGAATTTACAGGAACACAAAAGGTGTCGATAAAGGATGGTAATGATAGGAGCAATGAAACTCCATGCATATGATGAACCATTGGCTAGAGCTACAACTTCCAAAAATATATTTATTTTTTTAATCAAGTAAGCTCTAACATATGTTAATCCCTAATTTTCTCTTTGGGGATACTATCTACTAGTTTGTGAATCATAAGGCAAATGTTTAAATAAAATCTAGACCAAACGCCCGGTGTCGAGGGTACTCCTCGGCAATGCCCTCCTTTTGGGGCTTAGGGTAGACAGAATCTTGTAGGCTGACACGAGACATCGGATACCAAACAAACGGGGAGAGAGATTTACCTAGGTCCGGGGCCCTCGATGAGGTAAAACCCTTACTTTCTGCTTGTCTGATTTTTATTATTCAAACTATCGGGTTACAATGTGGTAGCCGAAAGCTTCGACTATGATCTCGTCGAGAGGCTAAGTTCTCTGATGACCTAGCTCTAGACTTGCGGTGGTTATGGCTACGGTGATTATGTGTCCCTCGGCAGACCCTATCCTGGCCCTAATATTGGGAGCCAGGTCTCAAGAGTTCTATCCGGGTTTGACTAGATTACAAAGAGTTCTACATCTAAACTTTCCTTGTTTCTTCGTCTTCTTGCCTTGTTCGTCAAGATTCCTTCCTTGGAACCGACATAGCGGCCCACCTTGGTCGGTGGGTGATCTTCATGGGCCCCTGGTTGGACCGTAGGAGGTAGCGCAGTACTAGTTACCCGAAGGGTAATGCCCACATCAGTAGCCCCCCGAGTGACTGGCCGAAGAAGTTTCGGGCAGGAACTAAAATTGTCTTCTGTCGAACATTCATAATTGCCAGAAGATCTCGACTCCTTTGGAATAGTAACGCCTTTTGTATCGGGTGCGCGATGGGAGTAGCCCCCGAGTCTAGGCACGGATGCTTGCAACCGTGTGTAGACTCAAGTTGTACTACTCGAATGTTTTTCTTCTGGATGTTTTCTGCAAAGTGTCGTGGTCATCCGATACCTTTTTTATATCAGGTCTTCAATACCTCCAAGTAAGGTTATGTGATAAGGGATTAACTTATCAATGCCTACAAGTTGTAGACTAGGGTTTAGTTGGAAGTAGAGGGCAATTAGATCTCGAAGGTTTCAGCCGGAAAGTACTCGACGCTATGAAAACTAGAGTTGTCTGGAAAACAATGAATCGATCCTCTCTTTGTCCCATTGACTCCCATAGGAGCCGGAGCCGAGGGTTTCGTGATACACAAGTTACAGTTCGGGAGGGTTTACCCGTCCCGTAATAGTTACAAGTTAATATTCCTAATACAATTCTATATTTCCAAACTATCTCTCAATTGGGTTTCTAAGCTTTGTAAATCTTCGGGTCGTGGGCCTTCAGTAAACCTCGGGTACCTTCTTCGGAAGGCCCATTGGGGATGCCTATGTCAGTAGCCCCCGAGATTTTGCTTGAATCGAAGAATCAGGGAAAATCTCCATCTTTACAATCTGCATATGAGTTTTTCAACTCGACAAATAATCTTTTCGAAGGATTCATATATTGTACAGGGATATCGGTAATTGGGCTGGTTCGTCGATAGATCAGTACCAGGTTAAGTGCTCGTAGCAATCCACCAAAACCTACTTCAAGATCACGCACTGGACATGATCTCGGGATACTGTAAATTCGACATGTGCCGCTTAAGGTCTTACCAGATGCGAATCTCGTCATAGTTTATCTACCTAACGCGTCCGTTAGGATTTTTCTTCGCATCTGTTGACACGGAAAAGTAGCAAAGCGTCGAGGGCGGCGATGCCACGCCACAGTTGGATCCCGGGACTTACCTTCGCAGAGTTTTGCGGCATTCAAAGATTATTTCGCGACTTAGGCGCTCGAGAATATATTGTCGAGTGCTTTTTCCGGCTGTTGGAATAGCACATTTATTCGAGTCAACGGATGACTTATATTGCTTTTAACTTATCCTCCCGATGGGAGTATATGAAGAGTTATTTTGATAAATCGAAATATACTCATCAGTACTTCTTAAATTTCATCGGGCACGCGAACATCGTTCCCGATGGGAGTAGCCCACGAGGCTACAGGCAAGTGCTCGTACTTGGTTGTAGGCTCAACTTTGTAATATCTCAACCACTATATTGTTATTTTTCATGCTTCTGTGCATATTTATCGGGTGCGCAAACAGCGCTCCCGATGGGAGTAGCCCCCGAGGCTACAGGCAAGGATTTATACTTGGTTGTAGGCTCCAACTTGTCTTTGTCGCAATATTCTTGATTCTTCCTTTTCCGAATCATTTCCATCAATTTTCTTGACATATCTTTATAAAGTAGCCCCCGAGCATTTGAACAAAAACTTGTATTTGGGCAAAGGCTCTCAAAATTATTAGTCGTCCTTCCTTGTCGCCAATTTTCATATCTCCTCAGCCGATGTTTTTCCATTGATATTATGACGTCAGTGGTGACGATAGCCACGACCACTGTATTGGGAAGACTCGAGAGCTGTCCCTTCGCTGACCTGCGGGCCCAAAATCTGTGGCATGTTGACACGTTACGCAAGTGGGGGGCACACGTCCTCCGCTTTTCACACGCACTATAGCGCCTGTTCGGTTCCATCATAGTAAAAATACGTTTTTACCCCTTGGTCCACGTGTAAATCATCAAACGCATTCACACCGCATCCGACGGTGCGTCAATCTCGCAAAGTTGACTATAAAAGACATTCTTCTTCCTCCGTTCTCCTCTTCGCTGCGCCGCACCTCTGCTTCTCTCTCTCCAAAATCCCCTTTGCCAAATACGCTCCTGCGCCCGTGCCTACTGCCTTACTGCAACAAACTCCACTTGATGCCGCCGCGGACTAAGCTCACCAAGCACTCCTCCCCCATGGCGACAGAAGGCCTGCAATCCTCCGAGTGGGAGAGATCCAGGATCTCGAATCAAGATGTGAACCTGCTCAAGAAGCTTGGGTTCATGAAGAAGGAGAACACGCTGATCTTCCCCGGCGACGAGAGCTACCCCACGCCACGCATTGGATACCGGGTAACTTTCGTCGACCATCTCATCCGTGGCCTAGCTACTCCAATCCACGAATTTCTTCGTGGATTGCTCTTCGTTTACGGTCTGCAACTCCATCATCTCGCCCCCAATTCCATCCTTCACATTGCCATCTTCATCACCCTCTGTGAGAGCTTTCTCGGGACCCCTCCCAACTGGGGCCTATGGAAACGCATTTTTCTTGTCCGCCGTTTGATACGTCCCAAACGTATCCATAATTTCTGATGTTCCATGCTTGTTTTATGACAATACTTACATGTTTTGTTCACACTTTATATCGTTTCGATGCATTTTCCGAAACTAACCTATTAACAAGATGCCACAGTGCCAGTTCCTTTCTGTTTTTTATTCCAAAGGCTGTTCGGGAAATATTCTCGGAATTCGACGAAACGAAGACCAAACATCATAATTCACCGAGACGGACCAGGACACCAAAGGGGAGTCGGAGGAGAGGGGGGCCCCCACACCATAGGTCCGCGCTCCCACCCGCCGCGCCGGCCTATGGGGAGGAGCTCGCGCCCTTCCGACTCCGCCTCGCCTACTTAACCCTCGTGACCTAAATCTTCGATAACGATTGACGAAACTCCAGAAAACATCCAAGGGCGCCGCGCCATCGCGAAACTCCAATTCGGGAGAAGTCTGTCCGCACCTGCCGGGACGGGGAATTGCCCCGGAGCCATCTCCATCGACACCACCGCCATCTTCATCGCCATCGCTGTCTCCTATGATGAGGAGGGAGTAGTTCTCCCACGAGGCTGAGGGCTGTACCGGTAGCTATGTGGTTAATCTCTCTGTACCCAATACAATGATCTCATGAATTGCTTTGCATGATTGAGATCCATATGATGAGCTTTGTATCACTATTAATCTATGCGCTACTCTAGTGATGTTATTAAAGTAGTCTATTCCTCCTTCATGATGTAATGTGGACAGGTGTGCATCATGTAGTTCTTGGCGTAGGTTATGATCGTGATCTCTTGTAGATTGTGAAGTTAACTATTACTATGCACTCTAGAGTTACTTTATATGAACTCCGGAATTACTCTCTATGTGATTCCTTTATGACATTGTGGAGCTTGTTAACTCCGGCATTGAGGTGCTCTCGTAGCCCTACACAATGAATGGTGTTTGTTATCCAACAATAGAGTCTTTGAAGTAGTACAAAGGAAGAGAACTTATTTACTTATGTGATCAATGTTGAGAGTGTCCACTAGTGAAAGTATGATCCTAGGCCTTGTTTCCAAACATCGAATCTCCGTTTACTTACTGTTCTGTTTGTTTACTCGCTGCCATATTTTATTCAGATTGCTATTACCACTCATATACATCCATACTACTTGTATTTCACTATCTCTTCGCCGAACTAGTGCACCTATACATCTTACAAGTGTATTAGGTGTGTTGGGGACACAAGAGACTTCTTGTATCGTGATTGCAGGGTTGCTTGAGAGGGATATCTTTGACCTCTTCCTCCCCGAGTTCGATAAACCTTGGGTGATTCACTTAAGGGAAACTTGCTGCTGTTCTACAAACCTCTGCTCTTGGAGGCCCAACATTGTCTACAAGAATAGAAAGACATCACCGCAATGCTCCCACACCACTCGCCTATAATGTAGGTGGTGTAGTTATATGCGTCCACCCGATGTCGAATATTTCGATGTCAAATTCCCTGATTCTGTTCAAGGGTGGCGCAAAAGATGGCTTTATGTCCAGGAGGCACACAATGATCATCAGGAATACAATATCGCTCCTTTTGATGGTGGCGAAAAAATCGTCCGCCGCCGTTCATGGGACGCGGAAGCCTCGATGATGAAAAAATGGCGACTGATGCCCTTATGAAGTGTATTCATGAACTGAATACTCACGGCAAAGAGTGTCGGGCATTCAGATAACTGCATACTTCCTGAGGATAAGGGTGCAGCCTCTTCAAGCTCGCAAGAACCCTCTATGGATGTATGCTGGCGCAAAAGAGGTGGACCGCTTCTCCAAGGATTTGTCGACAAAAGACTTGGAAAGGCTCATCCGGAAGATGTCATCGCTGAGCAAGAAGGACACTATTCCATCATCTTGCCGTGTTGAGCCGTTCAGCAGCACCAACGCTCTCCCCAAGGTAAACTATTTTTGCCCTGTCGAATTTTGAACTCTTGTAGACTATTAATTTTACTGCTTTCCATGTATAACTTCTTGTCGAAATATTTTGCCATCTTGTAGAAACATCAAGTTTTATCGTCTCTTCCCCCCTTCCTGAGGGCGGAGAAGTCGAAGAAAGAACCGTTGTCACTGACGACAACCAGGGCACTTCTCGTCCTGAGAGTGAAGTTGCGGGTTCCCACAAATCCGCGACGTCCTCGGAAAAAGAGAACGAAACCGAGGTTTCGGAATCTTCACGCTCACTCCCTTCAGCTGCTTCCCCGAAGAATAAGAGGAAAAGGGATGATCTCGAAGATTCTGGCACCTCCACAACGGGGAAATCTCCTGTTAAAGAGATTTCTCCCGAAAGAGAGGAGAAAACCTTCAACCCCTACGACGATGCTCTTGTTAGCTCGTAAGTTCACATCATCTTTTGTATTTTTTGCTATATTGCTTTCTCTTCATATCTTCATGCTATATTTTGCTACATAGTGGCGACGAAGAAGAGGACCCCATTGTTAATGTGACTGCTCATACAAGCACGTCACATACCTTGGTGCTTTCCGAGACTCGCCCTGCTACCGAAGAAACTTCGCCTCCCCAGCGGGATACAGGGGATTTGACTCCTCCCGACAGCCCCCGCGCCTCTTCGCCGAAGAGAGCAAGGATTGAACCTGTCAAAGGATCAAACCTTCTGCCTGGGAGTTCGTCGGCTTCTGCTTTGTATGATGTAAGTAACCTTACCACCTATTCTTTCCGCTGTCGAACTTTGCTTCTTCTAGCTTTCTTACCCCTTTTTCGTTTTTGCAGCCTCTCATGCAACAATTTATTCGTCTTGGTACTCAATTTATTGGGTACCGCGACCATGCGAATAGTTTGAAAGGTACTTGCTTTCATCTCTTTCTTTTTCAGATAACTTTTATCTGCACTACCTTGTTGTAACTTTTGCTGCTGTGTTTTACCAGAGGCTCTCGCCAAAGCCAATAAACGCGCCGATGATCTTGCTCTCGAGCTGGCCAAGAGCGAAAAAGCCCGTGAAAAAGCAGAGCTAGAATCTGCTTCAGTTGAAGGTCTTTGAAAGAGACTTCATGATGCTGAAAATTCTTTGAGTGAGCGCATATCTCAACAGATTGCCCGTGAAGCTGGTATTGCCGCTCGTTTGGAGTCGCAAAATCGCCGCTTTGTTAGTAAGTAGTCATCGCTTTCCCCTCATTCCCTTTATTTTTACGTATGCTTGTCAATAATCTGGAGTTTGCTTCAGCAGGGAAGACGGGCCAAGAATATGAACTGGAAAAGCCCGATGATCGCCTCCTCGACGCCCTTTCTCTTCTCGAAATATATGGAGACGAGGCGCGTCAGAGCATTTCTGATGCCAAGGCAGGGTTTTCGCGGCTTTTCCCCTACTTCTTCCCGAAGACAGAAGAGCCCAACACTTTTGCTGCACTCGCTAAGCGCTTCATTCCAAAGGGAGATCTTGGGCTTGCTCTTCGGCAAGAGAACCTCAAGATTGGCGTTGAAGGTACCATTGCATTGGTTGACGAGAGTCAACAGAGCGTCAACTGGCCAAAGGTTGGTGATGTGAAGAACATGGAGACAAAGAGGTGGCAGTCAATGATCAAGGCTGCCAAGCCTCACTCGAAGAAGATCCTGGCCTTCCTCGGGTACAGGCCAACACCTTCCTCCAGTTCCGCCAAACCGGAGGTCAAGTAGAATATCCTATCTATTCTTTTTTTCTTTTTCTTTCTTTTGACGCTTGTCGCAATAGATGTAGTTTGCGACAGCGTGCAATTGGTTCACTAGGAACCCTCCTTTTGTAAGGATTATGTAAATATCTCGAAAATCAATGGAAATCTATCTTGCCTGATGATTGATATCGAACTTTTTATTTCCAGTTGGTGTTAGATAACTATACTTCAACTCCTCGTCCTTCCGATGCTTTACCTGCTTCCTCCTACTCGAAGAAAGCTCCTGTCGATGAATTTGAAGATACTTTGAGTGCGGGTCCAACACAAGATTTTAAAGAACTCCGCCAGCAGCTTCAATCAATGAAAAAACAAGCACTCGTAGTAATGGAACAATCCCGAAAATCATCTGAAAGGGAACAGATTGCGCGACAACAAGCTCAGGAAGCTATAGCTGCAAAAGAGGCTGGCGTTGCTGAAGCTACGCAAGCTACTGATGACCCACAAGTATAGGGGGTGTATCGTAGTATCTTCGATAAGTAAGAATGTCGATCCCAACGAGGAGCAGAAGGTGTTGGCAGCAGTTTCGATGAAGGATTCACTGTAAATGCTCACGAGACAAGTATTCAGGGGGTTTTGATATTGCAGATAAATAAAGTACAAGTAAATAAAATGCGAGAGAAATAATTGCAGCGAGTGGCCCAATCCTTTTTAGCACAAAGGACAAGCCGGTTTGTTTACTTATAATGACCAAACGTTCCTGAGGACACATGGAGATTTTAGTCTAGTGCTTTCGCTTCATGTAGCTAAATAATCTTCATTGTTTTGATAAGTGTTGTGTGGGTGAACCTATGCTAATGCACCGCCCTTCCTAGGACTAATACATACTTGTGATTATACCCCTTGCAAGCATCCGCAACTACAAGAAAGTAATTAAGATAAATCTAACCACAGCCTTAAACTCGAGATCCTGCGATCCCTCCGCATCGATATACTAACGGGGCTTAGGTTTCGTCACTCCGGCAACCCCGCAATTAGCAACCGAATACAAGATGCACTCCCTAGGCCCATAAATGGTGAAGTATCGTGTAGTCGACGTTCACACGACACCACTAGAAGAATGACACCACAACTTAAATATCATAACATTAAATATTACTCAACCATAATTCACTACTAGCATTTAGACTTCACCCATGTCCTCAAGAACTAAACGAACTACTCACGAGACATCATATGGAATACAATCAGAGGTGATATGATGATGAATAACAATCTGAACATAAACCTTGGTTCAATGGTTTCACTCAATAGCATCTACAACAAGTATAGAATAACACCGGGAGAGTTTCCCCTATCAAACAATCAAGATTTAACCCGAATTGCTACAGCGATGACGAGGTGCAGCGGTGGTGATGGCGGTGTAGATGGTGGAGATGATGATGATGATGATGGAGATGATGTCCCGCTCGATGACGATGACGATGGCGTCGATTTCGGGAGGGAATTTCCGGCGGATTCCTGCCCGCCGGAGAGCGAGGTCGAAGGAGTATTTGTCTGGTGGCTGGTCTGGGCTCAGGGATCTGGAAAATAGGAATTTACGTGAAATTCTTCCTTGATCTTCCGAAATATTGACGGTAGAATCCTGGCTCCGGTGCTTGATCCTCCAATGATGATGAAACATGCAATAGATGAAATAACATAAGTATTGTGTCCCAATATGAAATATATCAATGAATAAGATACAAAATAGTGATGCAAATTGGACGTATCAACTCCCCCAAGCTTAGACCCGCTTGTCCCCAAGCGAAACTGAGCTCGATAAACAAGACCACATGTTTATGGAGTGTCGCGGACAAGAAGCATCATATTCATTCACACAAGACATTCTAGCAACTTCCTCATATAACTCCCTTGAAATAGGTAAAGAGAAATCACAAGTAAAGGTGCATAAGAAATCATAGTTGGTGATGGCAAACTTTGTTCTTGGTCAAGAACTACTGGATTGTACTTCTAAGCAAAGCATTTCTATCGCTATAGCTTCCTAATCCTCGGCATCCTCCAATGATGATGAAACATGCAAAATAGATGAAATAACATAAGTATTGTGTCCCAATATGAAATATATCAATGAATAACAAGAAATTATGATACAAAATAGTGATCATTCAAGCTTAGACCTAAACTCATAAACGAGACCACATGTTTATGGATCGATAAATAAAATGACAAGAAGCATCATATTCATTCACACAAGACATTCTAGTAAACAACTTCCTCATATAACTCGTCTTGAAATAGGTAAAGAGAAATCACAAGTAAAGGTGCATAAGAAATCATAGTTGGTGATGGCAAACTTTGTTCTGGTCAGACTACTAACGGATTGTACTTCTAAGCAAAGCTTTCATATTAGATTTTATAGAGCCTTCATATTTAAGCATAACAATCTCTTCATAATCATTGATGGCTTCAAAGTCATATTCATTCAGATAAAATTGGTACTAAATAAGAAAGTATAAAAGACATGATTAACTGAATCATAGCATAAATGATTGGTTCACATCAACTCAATTGCTTGCTTGAGATAGAGGGAAATAGGTTTACACTCAACATAAAAGTAAAACCCTTCGCAGAGGGAAGGATTAAATCATGTGCTAGAGCTTTTCAAGTTTTGAAAACATATAAAGAGCATAAAAGTAAGATTTTGTGTGTTTGTTGTTGTCAACGAATGGTAGCGGGTACTCTAACCCTTGCCAAACGAACCTTCAAAGAGCGGCTCCCATGAGGGACGGCATCTCTACCAGCAAGGTAGATCATCCCCTTCTCTTTTGTTTACACATGTGTTTTAGTTTTATTAAGGATGACACTCCCCCCAACCTTGGCTTTCTCAATCCATGGCTAACCGAATCCTCGGGTGCCTTCCAACATTCACATACCATGGAGGAGTGTCTATTGCAAAATTAAGTTGCTTACTGATGAATCAGAGCAAAACATGTGAAGAGAATTATTAATGAAAGTTATTAATTGGGGCTGGGAACCCCGTTGCCAGCTTATTGCAAAATTATTGGATAAGCGGATGTGCCGCTAGTCCATTGGTGAAAGTCCGCCCAACAAGATTGAAAGAATAAACACCACATACTTCCTCATGAGCTATAAAACATTGACACAAATAAGGAGTAGTAGTTTGAATAATTTAAAGGTAGCACATGAAGTATTTACTTGGAATGGCAGAAAATACCATGTAGTAGGTAGGTATGGTGGACACAAATGGCATAGGTTTGGTCTAATGGTTATGGATGTATGAGAAGCATTCCCTCTCGATACAAGTCTTTGGCTAGCAAGGTTTGATAGCAAGCATAAAGGTTGAGGGAAACAAACAAATATACATATGATAGAAACAATCATGCATCTTTCTCATAAGCACAAGCAATTTTAACTTAAGAATACTAAGCTCATAAGCATAGAGATAATAGGGTAATGTATCTAAGTGTATTTCTCTCTTTTATTAAACATCAAGATGTTGTTGCTATTGACCAATGCTAAGTTTGCCAAAACCAAATAGATTTACTTGATGCTCCCAAAGTGATATCAATACTCATGTCAAGAGTAATCATATAATGGAGATTGCAAACTAAAATAAGGTGTGCAAAAAGTAAATGATGAGACTTCTCATTAATATTCCATAACGATAACTCACACCAACGGATACATAGATAACTAACTAAGAGATACTTCCACATTGCATACTATTCCATATGATAACTTCCCTACTCATGATATGACACTACTCGATAGTAAAAGATAAAGGTGGTGATGTGATACCGCGGCACTCCCCCAAGCTTGGAACAAACCAAGGGGATGCCAATACCGATGATGAATTACTCCTTCGGTGATGATGGTGAATCTTTGTCGTCATCAGACTTCCATGGAAGAGGCCCTCCATCAACAAAAGACATCTTGGTCTCCGGAAACCTGAAACTAGCAGCATGACTTATGCGCTTAAACCTGTTTTCATACTCACAGTTTTGATTATGAACATCATAGAGTTGAGCTTGGAGTTTGTTGGTGGTGTCGTGAAGTGAGAAGATATCGTCCCACAACTTTGCAGTCTCCTTCTTGTGCCCATCAATGAGTTCAGACACAATCTTGTGAAAGATATCCACTTCACGCTCAGCCATCTTCTTGTAGTTGAAAACCTCTTGTTCCAGCTTCTCCATCCTGTCTTCCAAACTCCCTTCTCCCTTAGGACCCTGGACATCTTTGATCGCAACTCTCCACCCACGAGCAGCAACTGGGGTGCATCTTCAGCCTGCTCATGTACGGGTTGACGACGTCCTCAAAGAAGCTCCTTCTATTCCCAACGAGGACATGGTGGATCTAGATCCGACAGATCCTGGCAGAAACAGCTCGAAACAAAACACGACGAGAAAACGATATTACGGACCTCCGGGGTCCGGGGATTATATAGCAAATATTTTTACGACAAAAGGAATGTTCCAGGCCGAAAACGAGTGGAAACGGGACGCCGAGGGGCTGTCACCATAGGTCGGGCGGCTGTGGGGGCCCGCGCCGCCCGTGGTGACGGGCCTCGCGCTTTTCCACTCCGTTTCGATTCCGTAATTTTTCATATTTTCCAAAAACAGCAGAAATAATGTTCGGAAAGGTAAACGCGGACTTTTTATTACTATCGTTACCTATTCAAAGTCGAGTTCTGCGGACGTCAATTTGTCCTTTGATGAAAGCCTCCGGTGTTTCCACTTGAATAATATCAACATCAACATTATAAGAATCACCGAGATATAATGCTTGAGTCTTTGTCCATTCACCACTTGTGTGGCATTGCCTTGGAGAGAGCTAATTTTAATTGCTCCCAACGATACACCTCCTCAACAACATATGGTCCTTCCCACTTCGAGAGTAATTTCCCAAAATCTGAGACGAGACCGATACAATAGAACTTGATCTCCAACATTAAATTCTCTTTTGATGATCCTTCTATCATGCCACTTCTTAACTTTTTCTTTAAAGAGTTTAGCATTTTCATAAGCTTCACTTCTCCATTCATCTAGAGAACTTAATTGCAACAACCTCTTATTACCGGCTAATTTAGGATCTTTATTTAGTTCTCTAACAGCCCAATAAGCTTTGTGCTCTAGTTCTAAAGGTAAATGACAAGCTTTTCCATAAACCATTTTATAAGGTGACATTCCCATAGGATTTTTATAAGCAGTTCTATAAGCCCATAGTGCTTCTTTCAATTTGCTAGCCCAATTCTTTCTAGATTTATTAACAGTCTTTCCCAAGATAGCTTTAATCTATCTATTTGATAATTCTACTTGACCACTAGTTTGAGGGTGATAAAGAAGAAATTCTATGATTAATACCATACTTAGCAAGAGTTTTTCTAAAACCTCCATGAATAAAATGAGAACCTCCATCAGTCATAATATATCTAGGTACTCCAAATCTAGGAAATATAACATCTACAAGCATTTTTATAGAAGTCTCACCATCAGCACTTTTTGTAGGTATAGCTTCTACCCATTTAGTAACATAATCAACAGCGACAAGTATATGAGTGTTACCTTCTGAAGAAGGGAAAGGACCCATGAAGTCGAATCCCCAACAATCGAATGGTTCAATAACAAGAGTATAATTCATAGGCATTTCATTGCGTCTAGAGATATTACCAACTCGTTGACATTCATCACAAGATAAAATAAATTTCCTTGCATCTTTGAAAAGTGTTGGCCAATAAAACCCGATTGTAGAACCTTTTGCGCGGTTCTATCTCCAGCGTGATGTCCTCCATAAACACTACCATGACATTTATTCAATATCTCCTGTTGTTCATATTCGGGAACACATCTTCGCATAATACCATCCACTCCTTCTTTATATAAGTGTGGTCATCCCAAAAATAATGCCTCAAGTCATAAAAGAATTTCCTCCTTTGCGAGCTGAAAAGGTTGGAGGCAAATACTTCAAAACGATAAAATTAGCATAATCTGCATACCAAGGGCTCTCTCGAGCTCACCTTTATTACAGCCAATTGTTCATTTGGAAAACTATCATTAACAGGAACAGGATCATAAGCAATATTTTCCAATGTAGACAAATTATCAGCAACAGGATTATCAGCACCTTTCCTATCTATAATATGTAAATCAAATTCTTAAAAAGTACCCATCTAATAAGCCTTGGCTTAGCATCCTTCTTTGTCATAAGGTATCTAATTGCAGCATGATCAGTATGAATTGTAACTTTCGAATCAACAATATAAGGTCTAAACTTGTCACAAGCAAAGACTACAGCTAACAATTCTTTTCAGTTGTAGCATAATTTCTTTGAGCAGCATCAAGAGTCTTACTAGCATAATGAATAACATTTAATTTTTTATCTACCCGCTGTCCAAGAACAGCCTACAGCAAAATCACTAGCATCACACATAATTTCAAAAGGCAAATTCCAATCAGGAGGTTCAACTACAGGAGCAGTTAAGGCTTTCTTTAGAGTTTCAAAGCCTCCTTACAATCATCATCAAAAACAAAAGGTACATCTTTTTGAAGAAGATTAGTAAGAGGCTTTGAAATTTTAGAGAAATCTTTAATAAATCTCCTATAAAACCCAGCATGACCAAGAACACTACGAATACCTTTAACATCCCCCGATAGGGCATCTTCTCAATTGCTTCAACTTTAGCTCTGTCAACTTCAATACCTCTCTCGAATTTTTATGTCCCAATACAATTCCTTCATTAACCATAAAGTGGCATTTCTCCCAATTAAGAACAAGGTTAGTTTCCTCACATCTCTGCAAAACTTTATCGAGGTTTCAAGCAATTATCAAAAGAATTCCCATAGACAGAAAAATCATCCATGAACACTTCTACAATACTTTCAAAAAACCATGAAAAATAGCAGACATGCATCTTTGAAAAGTAGCAGGAGCATTACATAAACCAAAAGGCATACGCCTATAAGCATAAGTTCCATAAGGACAAGTAAATGTGGTTTTCTCTTGATCTTTAGCTTTAACAGCAATTTGTGAAAACCCAGAATAACCATCAAGAAAGCAAAAATGAGTATTTTTAGATAACCTTTCTAGCATTTGATCAATAAAGGGTAAAGGGTAATGATCTTTCTTAGTAACTTTATTAACTTTTCGAAAATCAATGCACATTCTATAACCTACAACTATTCTTTGAGGAATAAGCTCATCATTATCATTAGGCACAACAGTCATTCCTCCTTTCTTAGGAACGCAATGCACAAGACTAACCCATCTACTATCAGCAATAGGATATATAATACCAGCTTCAAGAAGTTTTAATACCTCGTTCCTTACCACCTCTTTCATCTTCGGAATTAGACGACGTTGATGTTCAACAACAGCTTTGCATCTTCTTCCATATTAATAGCATGTTGGCAAATAGAAGGAGAAATCCCTTTTAAATCATCAAGAGTATAGCCAATAGCTCCTCGGTGTTTCTTCAATATTTCCAATAACCTTTCTTCCTCAATCTCTGAAAGCTTAGAACTAATAATAACAGGATATATTTTCTTATCATCAATATGAGCATATTTAAGATTATCAAGTAAAGGCTTTAAATCAAAAACAGGATCTTCCTTTGGTGGCGGTGTTGTACCCAAATCTTCCACCGGTAAATCATGCTTGAGAATAGGTTGACGAAGAAAAATTTCCTCAAGCTCATCTCTTTCTTTCCTAAAGCTTCACTTTCACTATTCTCCAAATGTTGCTGCAAAGGATTATTAGGAACAAGAACAATAGATGCACACTGCCCCATTTTAAAATCATTACTAGGCAAGTCAACTTTATAAGGAGTTTTGGTAAATTTAGAAAAGTTAAATTCATAAGGTTCACCAGCAAATCTAGTCAAAATTTCTCTTTCTTACAATCTATAATAGCTCCACAAGTATTTAGAAAAGGTCTACCAAAAATGATAGGACCAGCAGAACCAAGTACCAAAAAGTCAGCAGGATATTTAATCTTACCACATAGAACTTCCACATCTCGAACAATACCAATTGGAGAAATAGTTTCTCTATTAGCCAGATGAATAACCACATCAATATCTTCAAGTTCACAAGAACCAATTTCGTGCATCTCCGTGTAAAGCTCATAAGGAATAGCACTAACACTTGCACCAATATCACATAAACCATAATAACAATGATCACCAATTCTAACAGATAGCATAGGAACACTAACTTGTTTGGATTTATTAGGATGTGAAACAATATTAGAAGCATCTTCACAAAAAATAATATGACCATCCTCCACATTTTCGGCCACAAGATCTTTAACTATTGCAACAGCAGGTTCAATTTTAATTTGTTCTTCAGGTTCTTTAGGTTTCTTTTCACTTTTATTAATCGCACTAGATATGACAGAGTACTCCTTCATTTTAGCAGGAAAGGAGTTTTTTCAATATAAGCTTCAGGAATAACAACAGTTTCAATCACTACACATTTGTTTACAGATGAATCAACTTTATCTTTATACGGTTCATGATACTTATCAAAATTCTTCTTAGGCAGTTCATAATGAGAGGCAAAGGCTTTATAAAGATTTGCAACAACTTGGAATCAAGACCATATGTAGCACTCATATTACGAAATTTATCAGGTATCCATAAAAGCTTCAATGCATTTATAATCATAAATTATACCTGATTCTCTATCTTTGTCGTTCTCCCATCCTTCGGTATTTTCTTGGATCCGATCAAGAAGGTCCCTTTAAACTCTTCTTTGTTGCGTGTAAATGATCCAACAAGAAGTATCCAGCAAGGTCTTGTCTTGAAAAGAAAGTCTTGCATAGAAATTATCAATAATAACATTACCAGGAAGCTCATGAATGGGGCATTTGAGCATTAAAGACTTCAATCTCCCCAAGCTTGGGCAATACTCTCTCCATCATGAGAAAATTATATATGCGGTTCCGATCTTTGTGAATTTCACTTGGAGGATAAAATTTGGAATAAAATAAAGGCACAATGTCCTCCCAATCAATAGAATCACCATTCTTCAGCAATTTATACCAGCGCCGCTTTACCAGACAGCGATATAGTGAATAGTTTCATTCTAACTTCATTCATAGAAATACCTGCACATTTGAATAACCCGCATAATTCATGCAAAAACAATAAATGATCACCAGGATGGACAGTTCCATCCCCTTCATAGCGGTTATCCATAACACGTTCAATAATTTTCATAGGTATTTTATATGGTACTACTTCCTCACCTGGCGCTTCATCCACTACCGTTGCAGTAGTAGTAGATTTCCATAAATTGAAGAGAAGATCTCTCCATAATGATTTATAGCAACAGCTAAATAAAATCAGCACAAACAGTAAAGGTTTTCCTTACCAATTCCGCTTACCAATAGCGCTTCACTCCCGGCAACGGCGCCAGAAAATAGTCTTGATGACCCACAAGTATAGGTGTATCGTAGTATCTTCGATAAGTAAGAATGTCGATCCCAACGAGGAGCTGTTGGCAGCAGTTTCGATGAAGGATTCACTGTAAATGCTCACGACAAGTATTCAGGGGTTTGATATTGCAGATAAATAAAGTACAAGTAAATAAAATGCGAGAGAAATAATTGCAGCGAGTGGCCCAATCCTTTTAGCACAAAGGACAAGCCGGTTTGTTTACTTATAATGACCAAACGTTCTCTGAGGACACATGGGGATTTTAGTCTAGTGCTTTCGCTTCATGTAGCTAAATAATCTTCATTGTTTTGATAAGTGTTGTGTGGGTGAACCTATGCTAATGCACCGCCCTTCCTAGGACTAATACATACTTGTGATTATACCCCTTGCAAGCATCCGCAACTACAAGAAAGTAATTAAGATAAATCTAACCACAGCCTTAAACTCGAGATCCCGATCCCTCCCGCATCGATATACTAACGGGGCTTAGGTTTCTGTCACTCCCGGCAACCCCGCAATTAGCAACCGAATACAAGATGCACTCCTAGGCCCATAAATGGTGAAGTATCGTGTAGTCGACGTTCACACGACACCACTAGAAGAATGACACCACAACTTAAATATCATAACATTAAATATTACTCAACCATAATTCACTACTAGCGTTTAGACTTCACCCATGTCCTCAAGAACTAAACGAACTACTCACGAGACATCATATGGAATACAATCAGAGGTGATATGATGATGAATAACAATCTGAACATAAACCTTGGTTCAATGGTTTCACTCAATAGCATCTACAACAAGTATAGAATAACACCGGGAGAGTTTCCCCTATCAAACAATCAAGATTTAACCCGAATTGCTACAGCGATGACGAGGTGCAGCGGTGGTGATGGCGGTGTAGATGGTGGAGATGACGATGATGATGATGATGGAGATGATGTCCCGCTCGATGACGATGACGATGGCTGTCGATTTCGCCTCCGGAGGGAATTTCCCGCGGATTCTGCCCGCCGAGAGCTCTTTTCTCTCTCGTGTTCTCCGCCCCGAGAGGCGGTAACCCCTCGTGAGGTCCTCTCTGTGGCTTAGGTTTTCGGACGAAGGAGTACGCGAAGAAAAGGAGGCGAAAGAGGGCTGTGGGGCCCCGGAGCAGGGTGGCGCGGCTGTGCATGGGCCGCGCCGCCTATGGTCTGGGCCCACAAGTGGCTCCTCTTCTTCCCTTCTGGCTCCCTCCGTCATCTGGAAAAATAGGAATTTACGTGAAATTCCCTTCCACAGTTGATCTTCCGAAATATTGCGTTCTGACGGTGCTTTTTCCAGCAGAATCCTCTCGGTGCTTGATCCTCCAATGATGATGAAACATGCAAAATAGATGAAATAACATAAGTATTGTGTCCCAATATGAAATATATCAATGAATAACAGCAAATTATGATACAAAATAGTGATGCAAATTGGACGCAAGCTACTTCTCGAGAAAATTTCATGCTTGAATTGTTGAATGATGCAAGCTTAGAAACGGCAGGTAAACTTCTCAATCCTCGACTTCTTCAGTTGTTTGCTTGTTTTCTTACTCTGACAAATGTGCTGTCATCAAATAGGTCCCTTCTTAGACGCTGTTGCCGAAGACCAGCGTGTTGACGTAAGGTCGAATTTTCTTGTTAATCTGGCGCTGGACCATGGATCTCTCTTTTGGGCCACACCTGAACGTACTCGACAAATCGTCAGGTTTCAAGACCGGGCGTGCCAAATTCGTGAGTTCCTGGAATTCTGCACCAAAACCTTGTCCATGGTTTACAACTCCATGTTCCCACGGAACGTTCAGCCAAAAACTCTGCCTGAACTGATGATCAAATTTAAAGACTCTCATCAAATCCATGGTTTCGTAAGAGCTCAACTAGTAGCAGGTGCTAGATTTGCTCTTATTATGCTTCAGATCTGCCACTCAAAATTGGATATGGCAAAAGTGGTTGAAAAAGTCCATGACAAGCTGAGGCATCGACAGAGGGGTGTCGACAGGATTGACGCGATAGTTACGCCAGTGGCCGAAGAAATAATTGGTGACCTTCTTCGGATGGATGCCGACTTTTTTGCAGATGGTCATTATGCTGATTTCCTGGGTGCCTCAAATGAAGAAGATAGAATAAATATAGACGACCTGTTAGGCCGTGACTGAATCTATTTTTCCAGTGTGTAACTATCTTGTCAAGAAACTTGTAACTTTTCTATATATATTGTAAAATAAAATATCTCCAGCCCCCGAGTATTTTGGTGGCATGTGTCTTTATTTTTACTTTTCTTGCGAGGTGTTTTAAACCAATGCAAAAAATCGTTGTAAATTTATATATTGTATGGATGTCTCTAGCAAGACAGACTTTGTCGGGTCAAAAACACCGAGTTTGTCGAGGAAAAAGATGTATATCACCAATATCTTTATTATATTGCAGCACCGCGAGCCCGCCTCATTAAAACCTTCCAGCCCCACTCGGTGCCCTGAAAGGAAAAGAGTGCGTCTGAAAACGGCGTTTCAGTACATTGTATGTTTACATATATATTTTGACTTAAGCATAAAAATGCCTAAGTTGCGCCACGTTCCAGGATTTGGCTCCGCAATCCTGTCTTCTTGTCCTTTATCATGTACGCTCCTCCTTCGATTACTTCTGACGATGTAAGGTCCTAGCCATGGTGACTCGAGTTTCTCGTGGCTATCTTGTGTGAGTCGAAGAACTAAATCGCCAACCTGGAAAGACCTTGGTCGCAATCGTCGACTGTGATAGTTTTTCATATCTTGCCGGTACTTGGCGACTTGACAATACTTCGTCGCGAGCCTCGTCAAGTGCATCCATATCGTCTTCCCGCGCCTTTCTCGAAGTTTCTTCATCAAACTCCGCCACTCTTGGGGAATTGTGTTCTATTTCTATCGGCAACAGCTTCGCTCCATGAACCAGAAAAAACGGGGTTTCCTGTTGCTGTATTGGTGTCGTTCGTATGCTCCATAGCACACTTTGTAACTCCTCTGGCCAAGTATGCCGAGCTTTTTCCAGTGGTCCTAACGAGCGCTTCTTGATACCATTGCAGATGACGCCGTTTGCTTTTTCGACATGACCATTAGTTTGCGGGTGTGCGACTGACGCAAAGTGTAGTTTGATGCCTACCTCTGCACAATAAGCCTTGAATTCCTTGGATGTGAAATTGCTGCCATTATCTGTGACGATGCTATGAGGAACTCCAAACCGAAAACAATACTTTTGATGAACTTGACCGCCGATGCTGCATCTGGCGAATTTATCGGCTTCGCTTCAACCCACTTGGTAAACTTGTCGACAGCTACAAGCATATACTCGTATCCTCCTGGCCACGCTTTGTGCAATTTGCCCACCATATCAAGACCCCATTGAGCAAAGGGCCACGACAGAGGTATTGGCATCAATTCCGCTGCCGGAGAGTGGGGTTTGGCGGCAAACCTTTGACACGCATCACAAGTACGCACTATGTCCTTTGCATCCTCTATGGCTGTTAGCCAATAAAATCCTGCTCTGAAAGCCTTGGCCGCAATAACTCGACTGCTGGCATGGTGCCCGCAAACTCCCTCGTGCACGTCCTTTAAAAGTACCCGACCTTCTTCAGCTGTGACGCAGCGCTGTAAGACTCCCGATATACTTTTCTTGTATAGCTCGCCTTTGACCACAGTAAAAGCTTTAGATCTCCGAATAATTCGCCTTGCCTCTACTCGATCGTCGGGTATCTGCTTCCTTGAAATATATGCAATATAAGCCTGCATCCATGGTACTTGTACTACCATAACTTCATGTGATTCTTTGTCATCTCCGGGTGCGCCTGCCTCGAGGGCTGCCGAAGCCCCCGACCTTTTCGTTCTTCTTTGTTTGTTTTTTTGCCTTGGTTGATCTTTCACTTATCTCCTCCCAAAATACTCCAGGTGGTATTGCTAGGCATTGTGACCCGATGTTTGCCAAAACATCGGCTTCGTCATTGCTGAGCCTGCTAACATGATTCACCTCACACCCGTCGAAAAGCTTTTCGAGTTCATTATATAACTCTTGTGCTATCATGCTATCATTGACTGCGTCACATTGATTCATGACTTGTTGAGCCACCACTGGGAGTCGCCGTATATTTTTAATCGGGTCGCACCACAAGCCTTTGCCATCCTCATCCCATGTATCAGTGCTTCATACTCTGCCTCGTTGTTAGATGCGTTGGGAAACGTCATCCGTAGTACATATTTTAACTTGTCTCCTTGAGGTGAAACCAATATCACGCCGGCTCCTGCTCCCTCTAACCTCATGGACCCGTCGAAGTTCATGGTCCAGGTTCTCGATAGATCAGGCGGTCCCGTGTTTTGCAGCTCCATCCACTCGCAAGAAGTCTGGTAAGATCTGCGACTTGATCGCTTTTCTTTTTTCGTATGTGATGTCCCGAGGGTAAAGTTATATTCCCAAAGGGAGACACGACCATAGCTTCCGGTTATTCAAGATATTTGATAGCAGATTCCATTGACCACTATTATCGGTGTGCGAAAATAGTGTCGTAACTTTCTTGTAATACTCCATAAGCTAGCTTCTGAAAGTGCGGGTACCTCTGTTTTGAAGCGATAGAACTTCACTGATGAAGTATACCGGCCTTTGTACTCCATGTAATTTCCCTTCTTCCTCTCGCTCAACCACGAGTACCGTGCTGACCACCTGAGGTGTGGCCGCAATGTATAGCAGGAGAGGTTCCTTTTCCTTGGGCGCCAACAGTATTGGAGGTGTCGAAATTATGTGCTTGAGATCCTCAAAAGCTCTTTCTGCTTCCTCGTTCCACTCAAACTTTTCTCCTTGTTTGATCAAAGCGTAAAATGGCAATGCCCTCTTGCCTAACCTGGCGACGAATCTGCTCAAAGCTGCGACTCGTCCTGTTACTGTTGTATCTCTTTTAGCTCTGTTGGCTTCCTCATCGTCACGATAGCCTGAATTTTCTCCGGATTAGCCTCGATTCCTCTTGCTGATACCAGGAACCCGAGAAGTTCTCCTGCAGGAACTCCAAAAGAGCACTTTGTCGGGTTCAGCTTAAGGCAAAATTTGTCGAGGTTGTCGAAGGTTTCTCTAAGATCATCGATCAATGTTGATCCTTTTTTGTTGTTATGACGACATCATCAATGTATACTTGGACGTTCTTGCCAATCTGCGTGGCCAAGCACTTCTGCATCATCCGCTGGTATGTTGCACCTACGTTTTTTAACCCAAAAGGCATCATTTTGTAGCAAAACACGCCATAGGGAGTGATAAAAGCTGTTTTGACTTCATCTTCCTCCTTCAGCCGGATCTGGTTATAACCAGAATATGCGTCCAAGAAAGAAAGACGTTCGCAGCCTGCCGTGGAATCGATAATTTGATCGATCCTCGGGAGGGGAAAGTGATCTTTTGGACAATATTTATTTAGACACGTGAAGTTGACGCACATGCGAAGGACCTCCGTGTTTTTCTTCGAGACCAACACTGGGTTTGCTACCCACGTGGCTTCTGTGTGTATCTCTTTGATGAACCCAGCTTCTCTGAGTCGATTGATTTCGATAGCATAGCTTTGCGGTTTGGTTCCGAAAACGCAAAGGTTGTCGATTGGCCTAGCCAATGGATCCAAGTTTAAGGGGTGCTCGGCAAGTTCCCTGGGTACTCCTGGCATGTCAGCTGGACACCATGCGAAGATTTCCCAGCGCTCACCTCGACGAGCGCGCTTTCCTATGCGAGGTCCATGTTTGTGGCGATAGCTGTCGTCTTCTTGGGATCCGTCGGATGTATCTGCACTTCCTTCGAGTTCTTGGTAGTGTCGAAAGTTGGCTCTTTGAGCGGCCTCCCGACGTCTGGCAGCACGTCATAGTCTGTTGTCAACTTCGACGCCATATACTCAGCTTGCATCCCGAAAGTTTTTGATAGGCGATGAAACACTACAAGAAAAGTTCTGATAGACAACGTCCCAAAATCGTCCACTAAGGGGTATTTTTCGTCGCCTATGGTCCTAACCCGACGATATGGGTTCTGTTGTCCAAACTGTCAGTGCAAAGTCCTACGACATTTTTTCTCGGTCCGCGTTTGGGCACCTTTCCGCCACGGAAAATCGAACCAGTTGTACAAGTGTTGGAGCCTGACTGGCGACGCCATGCAAACTAACACGTAGCGTATGTTAGACCGCGCTTAACGGCGTTAACCGGCTGAAACCCCGTGGTAGATGGTAGGCCCACACTTCATCACAACTGCATTCTGATAATAATGCAAAAAGAGTTAAACGATGAACTATGCAAACATTTATTATGCAATGTAGATATAAGATAATAACAAGTTGCATAAATAAGACAATGTATGGAACTTGTACTAAGCACAAACTTACATCATAATGTTGCACAGGGTCGCTACAGATCCTTTTTTGGCGACTATCTTCTAATGATGACTGCTTCATTAAAACTGCATTCTGGTAACATTGCAAACATAGTTACAACAATTAACTATTCAAACATGTATTACGCAATGTAGAGATCGGATAACAGCATGTAGCAGAAATAAGCACAAGATAAGATAAGATGCATGTACTAAGCACATACTGGCTCACTGCAGGTCCTTCTCTTGCGTGCACTAGTCGTGGTCAACATGCCTGTCATTTTAGGTTCAGCCATCAAGTGAAATGCTAATCCTCCTACTCCATTGTCCTTAATCTGTGTTTAGATATCACATTTAAGACCAAGTCAGCTGGTTTCAAATAACAAAAAACTTGAGCTGCCAAATGAATAAGCCAATATTTACCAGATATCAGATTAAAACCAACTAGATGTTGCTTTGCATGAGATACGAATTTCAGACATTCAGATTTAGAGTAGGGTAATGCCAAGGTTTTCCACATAAAGTAAACTGGCATTAAGAATGACCAAATGTCAGGTTCAAATCACCTTCGCAGTTTCTCCAAGACAAGCATATCAAATAGGCAGAAACATAGTAAAGCATGAATGGCATTGCTATGGCAGGGTTCCAAGTGTTAATCTCTTGCATAAGGAACAATGCATATAGGTTATAGATAATAACGGAAGTAAACTGCCAAAATTACCAACCAAGAACTCAGATTCCAACCTTCCCTAGCGTCCCCGCTGTTAATGTTGGATGTTCTAATAAGTGGTTCGCATGATCAATCCCTAGGAAAAATAACATTGACAAGTCAGTCTACGATAATACAAAGACCAGACATGCACGCAGCAATAACTATATAAGCTAAAGACGAGGTATAAGAGCAAGCAGATTGGAAATGCACATAGCATGATTATAAAAGCAGTGTGAGAATAGCAGACACGAGAAAACAGCTAGCGGCTAGCGGTGAGCTAATGACGTGGTATAAGAACAAGCAGATTGGAAATGCCCATAGCATGACTATAAAAGCAGTGCGACAATAGCATGCAGTACAAAAACAGTTGGCAGCAAATGAATGGGTATAAGGCTATAAATATGTGGATGCATGATGCGCGTAGATGTACACGTCCGTTGGGAACCCCAAGAGGAAGGTGTGATGCGCACAGCAGGAAGTTTTCCCTCAGAAAGAAACCAAGGTTATCGAACCAGTAGGAGCCAAGAAGCACGTGAAGGTTGTTGGTGGAGGAATGTAGTGCGGCGCAACACCAGTGAAACCGGCGCCAACGTGGAACCTGCACAACACAATCAAAGTACTTTGCCCCAACGTAAAAGTGAGGTTGTCAATCTCACCGGCTTGCTGAAAACAAAGGATTAAACGTATCGAGTGGAAGATGGTGTTTGTTTGCAAAGAACAGTAAAAACAGTAGAATGTATTCAGATGTAAAAGAATGGACCGGGGTCCACAGTTCACTAGAGGTGTCTCTCCAATAAGATAACTAACATGCTGGGTGAACAAATTACAGGTGGGCAATTGACAAATAAAGATTCAATACATATCAACGATGATTACTATGTGATTTAATCAGGGCATTACGACAAAGTACATAGACCGCTATCCAGCATGCATCTATGCCTAAATAATCCACCTTCAGGTTATCATCCGAACCCCTTCAGTATTAAGTTGTAAACAACAGATAATTGCATTAAGTATGGCGCGTAATATAATCAACACAAATATCCTTAGACAAAACATCAATGTTTTATCCCTAGTAGCAACAGACATCCACAACCTTAGAACTTTCAGTCACTGTCCCAGATTAAATGGAGGCATGAACCCACTATCGAGCATAATTACTCCCTCTTGAGTTACAAGTATCAACTTGGCCAGAGCCTCTACTAGCAACGGAGAGCATGCAAGAACATAAACAACACATATATGATAGATTGATAATCAACTTAACATAATATTCTATATTCATCGGATCTCGCCAAACACAACATGTAGTATTACAAATAGATGATCTTGATCATGTTAGGCAGCTCACAAGATCTATAACAATGATAGCACAAGCGGAGAAGACAACCATCTAGCTACTGCTATGGACCCATAGTCCAAGGATGAACTACTCACGCATCAATCCGGAGGCGGGCATGATGATGTAGAGCCCCGTGATGATTCCCCTCTCCGGCAGGTGCCGGAGGCGATCTCCTGAATCCCCGAGATGGGATTCGCGATGGCGGCGTCTCGGAAGGTTTTCCGTATCGTGGCTCTCGGTACAGGGGGTTTCGCGACGGAGGCTTTAAGTAGGCGGAAGGGTAGGTCAAGGGCGTCCACGAGGGGCCACACAACAGGGCTCGGCCAAGGGGGCCGCGCCGCCTGGTGTGTCGCCACCTCGTGGCCCCACTTAGTTTCCTCTTCGGACTTGGAAGCTTCGTGTAAAATAGGCCCCCGGGCGTTGATTTCGTCCAATTCCGAGAATATTTCCTTACTAGGATTTCTGAAACCAAAACAGCAAAAACAGCAACTGACACTTCGGCATCTTGTTAATAGGTTAGTGCCTGAAAATGTATAATAATGTAAAAAGTATGTATAAAACATTCAAGTATTGTAATAAAAGTAGCATGGAACATAAGAAATTATAGATATATTTGCACGTATCAAGCATCCCCAAGCTTAGTTCCTACTCGTCTCGAGTAGGTAAACGATAACACAAATAATTTCTGAAGTGACATGCTACCAACATAATCTTGATCAACATTATTGTAAAGCATATGAGATGAATGGAGTGATCTGAACAAAAGATTGCTAACAAAGATAATGACTAAGCAAATGAATCATATAGCAAAACTTTTCATGAATAGTACTTTCAAGACAAGTATCAATAAGAGTTGCATAAGAGCTAACTCATAAGCAATAAATTCTAAGTAGAATGCATTGAAGCAACACAAAGGATGATTAAGTTTCAGAATGCTTTCAACTTGTAACATGTATATCTCATGGATATTTGTCAACATAGAGTAATATTACAGGTGCAATAAGTAAACATGTAAGAATCAATGCACACAGTAACACAAGTGTTTGCTTCTAAGATAGAAAGAAGTGGGTAAACTGACTCAACAATAAAGTAAAAGAATGGCCCTTCGCAGAGGGAAGCATGGATTACTATTTTTGTGCTAGAGCTTTTGTTTTGAAAACATAGAAACAATTTTGTCAACGGTAGTAATAATCCATATGTGCTATGCATAATACTTCCTACAAGTTGCATGTCTCATGCATAGAGTACTAATAGTGCTCGCACCTTGTCCTACTTAGCTCGGAAACACGGATTCTCATCGCATAACAAATGCTTCAACCAAGTGTCACAAAGGGGTACCTCTATGCCGCCTGTACAAGTGTCTAAGGAGAAAGCACGCATTGGATTTCTCGCTTTTGATTATTCTCAACTTAGACATCCATACCGGGACAACATAGACAGATAATGGACTCCTCTTTTAATGCTTAAGCATTCAACAACAAATAATATTCTCATAAGAGATTGAGGTTGTATGTCCAAACTGAAACTTCCACCATGATACATGGCTTTAGTTAGCGGCCCAATGTTCTTCTCTAACATATGCATACTCAAACCATTTGATCATGAAGTCCACTTACTTCGGACAAGACGAACATGCATAGCATCTCACATGATATCCAACAAAGATAAAGTTGATGGCGTCCCCGAAAACATGGTTACCGCTCAACAAGCAACTTATAAGAATTAAGACACATAACTACATATTCATTACTACAATAGTTTTTAAGCTATTTGTCCCATGAGCTATATATTGTAAAGGTAGAGGAATGAAATTTTAAAGGTAGCACTCAAGTAATTTACTTTGGAATGGCAGAAAAATACCACATAGTAGGTAGATATGGTGGACACAAATGGCATGGAGTTTGGCTCAAGGTGTTTGGATGCACGAGAAGCATTTCCTCAGTACAAGGTTTGGGCTAGCAAGGTTGTTTGAAGCAAACACAAGTATGAACAGGTACAAAACTCACACAAGAACATATTGCAAGCATTATAAGGCTCTACACTGTCTTCCTTGTTGTTCAAACACTTTACCCGAAAATATCTAGACTTAGAGAAACAATCATGCAAACAAAATTAAACAAGCTCTACGGTAGTTCTTCATTAATAGATTAAACTACATGATGCAAGAGCTTAAACATGATCTATGATAGCTCAAACAATTGCCAAATTATCAAACCATATGCAGCACTTTCCAATTCCAACCAAATAGCAATCTAACGAAGCAATTAGACTTCGCCATGAACATTAAAGCACAATTAAGAACACAAGTGTTCCATATGAAAAAACGGAGCGTAATATCTCCAATATAAGAATATCGGGATCCAACTTTATTCAAACAAAACAAAATAAAAACAAATCGACGCTCCAAGTAAAGAACATAGGAATGTGATGGAATAAAAATATAGTTTCACTAGAAGTGACTGATAATGTTGTCGATGAAGAAGGGGATGCCTTGGGCATCCCCAAGCTTAGATGCTTGAGTCTTCTTAAAATATGCAGGGATGAACCACCGGGGCATCCCCAAGCTTAGACCTTTCACTCTTCTTGATCATAGTATATCATCCTCTTCTCTTGACCCTTGAAAACTTCCTTCACACAAACTTCAAGCAAACTCATTAGAGGGTTAGTGCATAACCACAAATTCACATATTCAGAGGTGACACAATCATTCTTAACACTTCTGGACATTGCACAAAGCTTCTGAAAGTTAATGGAACAAAGAAACTCATTCAACATAGCAAAAGCGGCAATGCGAAATAAAAGGCAGAATCTGTCAAAACAGAACAGTCCGTAAAGATGCATCTGGAAGGGGCACTTAACTTGCTCAAATGGAAAAACTCAAAACTAATGAAAGTTGCGTACATATGTGAGGATCATGCTCGTTAATTTGCATATTTTTTCGATTTTTTACAGAGACTTATGCCAGAATTCGGACAGACAGCAATGCTGTTTCTGCGCAGCGATCCCAAATATAGCATCAACTTTAACATAGAAACTTTACTTGGCACAAAAACATGATAAGGAGAGGTTGCTACAGTAGTAAACAACTTCCAAGACTCAACAATACAGTAAATAAAATAAAACATGGGTTATCTCCCAAGAAGTGCTTTTCTTTAACTAGGCGCAGGAAGTGCAAATCAAGTAACATCAAGAGAAGAAACATCAACATCATAGCTTGTTCTAATAATAGAATCAAAAGGCAACTTCATTATCTTTCTAGGAAGTGTTCCATACCTTTCTTGAGAGGAAATTGATATTTAATATTACCTTCTCTCATATCAATAACAGCACCAACAGTTCGAAGAAAAGGTCTTCCCAACACAATAGGACAAGATGCATTGCATTCGATATCCAAGACAACAAAGTCAACGGGGACAAGGTTATTGTTAACCATAATACGCACATTATCAATCCTCCCCAAAGGTTTCTTTTTAACATTATCGGCAAGATTAACATCCAAATAACAATTCTTCAATGGTGGCAAGTCAAGCATATCATACATCTTCTTAGGCATAACAGAAATACTTGCACCAAGATCACATAAAGTATTACATTCAAAGTCATTGAATTTCATTTTAATGATGGGCTCCCAACCATCTTCTAACTTCCTAGGAATAGAAGCTTCAAGTTTTAATTTCTCTTCCCTAGCTTTAATGAGAGCATTTGTAATATGTTTTGTAAAGGCTAAATTTATAGCACTAGCGTTGGGACTTCTAGCAAGTTTTTGTAAGAATTTTATAACTTCAGTAATATGACAATCATCAAAATCTAAACCATTATGTTCTACAGCAATGGAATCATTGTCACCAATATTTTGAAAAATTTCAGCAGTTTTATCACAAACAGCAGTTTCAGGAAATTTTGTACGCTTTATACTAGGAGTAGAATCATTGCCAACACCAATTATTTTACCATTGATAGTAGGAGGTGCAGCAACATGTGAAGAATCAACATTACTAGTGGTGGTAATAGTCCATACTTTAGCTACATTATTTTCTTTAGCAAGTTTTTCTTTTTCTTCTCTATCCCACCTAGCATGCAATTCAGCCAACATTCTAATATTATCATTAATTCTAACTTGGATGGCATTTGCTGTAGCAGAAAATTTTGTATCATTATCCTCAGGTTTAGCAGCCATTTTATTAATTAAAGAAGATTGTCATTCAGACATATATGAGATTCACTTTTCAGCATTTGTAAGTTTAGTTTGCAAACCAGAAATTTTCACATTCAAATTTTAAAGTTGATTTCCTATATTTTTCAACACGGCAGATTGTTCATTCATAGTTTTATTAAACAATTGATTTTGCTCATATTGAGATTGCATAAAGCTCTTAGTAGTTCTTTCAATTTCCAATATCTTTTCCTCATTAGGCAAAACAGATCTACCATAAGAATTACCATAACCACTACTATTATTAAAAGGATATGGCCTATAGTTGTTGTTGAAATTATTATTTTTAATGAAATTCACATCAACATTTTCTTCTTGAGCAACTAATGAAGCTAAAGGAACATTATTAGGATCAATATGAGATCTACCATTTGCAAGCATAGACATAATAGCATCAATCTTATCACCCAAAGAAGAGGTTTCTTCAACAAAATTTACCTTCTTACCTTGAGGAGTTCTTTCAGTGTGCCATTCAGAGTAATTGACCATCATATCATCAAGTAATTTAGTTGCGGCGCCCAGGGTGATGGACATAAAAGTACCTCCAGCAGATGAATCCAATAGGTTCCTCGAGGAAAAATTCAATCCTGCATAAAAGGTTTGGATGATCATCCAAGTAGTCAGTCCATGGGTTGGGCAATTCTTTACCAAAGATTTCATTCTCTCCCATGCTTGAGCAACATGTTCATTATCAAATTGTTTAAAATTCATTATGCTACTTCTCAAAGATATAATCTTAGCAGGAGGATAATATTTACTAATAAAAGCATCTTTACACTTAGTCCATGAATCAATACTATTCTTAGGCAAAGATAGCAACCAATCTTTAGCTCTTCCTCTTAATGAGAAAGGAAACAATTTCAGTTTTATAATATCACCATGTATATCCTTATACTTTTGCATTTCACAAAGTTCAACAAAATTATTAAGATGGGCAGCAACATCATCAGTACTAACACCAGAAAATTGCTCTCTCATAACAAGATTCAGTAAAGCAGGTTTAATTTCATAGAATTCTGCTGTAGTAGCAGGTGGAGCAATAGGAGTACATATAAAATCATTATTATTTGTGCTAGTGAAATCACACAACTTAGTATTTTCAGGAGTACCCATTATAGCAGTAGTAAAAGTAACTAAGCAAATAAAGTAAAGACAAGTAACTAATTTTTTTGTGTTTTTGATATAGAGAACAAGACAGTAAATAAAGTAAAGCTAGCAACTAATTTTTTGTGTTTTGTTTAAGTGCATCAAACAAAGTAGTAAATAAAATAGCAAGACAAAAACAAAGTAAAGAGATTGGAAGTGGAGACTCCCTTGCAGCGTGTCTTGATCTCCCCGGCGGCGCCAGAAAAAATGCTTGATGCGCGTAGATGTACACGTCCGTTGGGAACCCCAAGAGGAAGGTGTGATGCGCACAGCAAGTTTTCCCTCAGAAAGAAAACCAAGGTTATCGAACCAGTAGGAGCCAAGAAGCACGTGAAGGTTGTTGGTGGAGGAATGTAGTGCGGCGCAACACCAGTGAAACCGGCGCCAACGTGGAACCTGCACAACACAATCAAAGTACTTTGCCCCAACGTAACAGTGGAGGTTGTCAATCTCACCGGCTTGCTAAAACAAAGGATTAAACGTATCGAGTGGAAGATGGTGTTTGTTTGCAAAGAACAGTAAAAACAGTAGAATGTATTCAGATGTAAAAGAATGGACCGGGGTCCATTCACTAGAGGTGTCTCTCCAATAAGATAACTAACATGCTGGGTGAACAAATTACAGGCGAGCAATTGACAAATAAAGATTCAATACATATCAACGATGATTACTGTGTGATTTAATCAGGGCATTACGACAAAGTACATAGACCGCTATCCAGGATGCATCTATGCCTAAATAATCCACCTTCGGGTTATCATCCGAACCCCTTCCAGTATTAAGTTGTAAACAACAGATAATTGCATTAAGTATGGGGCGTAATGTAATCAACACAAATATCCTTAGACAAAGCATCAATGTTTTATCCCTAGTAGCAAAACACATCCACAACCTTAGAACTTTCTGTCACTGTCCCAGATTAAATGGAGGCATGAACCCACTATCGAGCATAATTACTCCCTCTTGGAGTTACAAGTATCAACTTGGCCGGAGCCTCTACTAGCAACGGAGAGCATGCAAGAACATAAACAACACATATATGATAGATTGATAATCAACTTAACATAATATTCTATATTCATCGGATCCCGCCAAACACAACATGTAGCATTACAAATAGATGATCTTGATCATGTTAGGCAGCACACAAGATCTATAACAATGATAGCACAAGCGGAGAAGACAACCATCTAGCTACTGCTATGGACCCATAGTCCAAGGATGAACTACTCACGCATCAATCCGGGGGGCGGGCATGATGATGTAGAGCCCTCCGGTGATGATTCCCCTCTCGGGGTGTGCCGGAGGCGATCTCCGAATCCCCGAGATGGGATTCGCGACGGCGGCGTCTGGAAGGTTTCTTATCGTGCCTCGCACGGGGGTTTCGCGACAGAGGCTTTAAGTAGGCGGAAGGGTAGGTCAAGGGGCGTCACGAGGCCCCACACCAAGGGCCGCGCGGCCAAGCGCCAGGCCGCGCCGCCCCGGTGTGTCGCCACCTCGTGGCCCCACTTCGTTTCCTCTTCGGACTTCTGGAAGCCTGTAAAAATAGGCCCCGGGCGTTGATTTCATTCCAATTCCGAGAATATTTCGTTACTAGGATTTCTCAAACCAAAAACAGCATAAAACAGGAACTGGCACTTCGGCATCTTGTTAATAGGTTAGTGCCGGAAAATGTATAATAATGCTGTAAAGTATGTATAAAACATTCAAGTATTGTAATAAAAGTAGCATGGAACATAAGAAATTATAGATACGTTTGCGACGTATCAATGCACACAGGTGTCAGTAGAATGAACAGGATGGTAGCGACCGGATAATGCTTTTGTACTGTACAATATTTAAACGAACTTAATGCGAAGCAACACATCAAGAAAGTTAACGGCATATGAGATCTGCAAATAACTACACAAAACATGGCTAAAGAAACACCGCGATCTAACGGGCCAGCGTACTAACCAAGCTGCGGGGTGGACGAAGCGACAACTTGCATCCAGGGGGCAACGCAGGAGACGATGAATCAACCCTGTTTCAGTAGAAGCGGGGCTAGTGAGAGATCTGGTTGGCTGGTAAGGGATTCAAGTGAAGTTGATACGGCCGGCCGAGGTAGTGACATAGGCATCCCCAATGGGCCTGCCAAAGATGGTACCCGGAGTTTAATCAAAGCCCAAGACTCGAAGAATAAGAAGATTTGGAAGCCCATTTAGCGTTAAGGAAAGATAGTTTGTATTAGGAAAGATAGAGATTTGTAATCTTACGGGTTGGGTACGAACCTCCCGAACTCTGAACTTGTGTACTACGAAACCCTCGGCCCGCCTCCTATATAAGGGGAGTCGAGGGACAAAAAAGGATCGAATATTGTCAACATAACCCTAGTTTTCATAATAGTCGAGTACTTTTCGCCTGAACCTTCGAGATCTACTTGCCCTCTACTTCTAGCAAAACCCTAGTCTACAATCGTAGGCATTGACAAGTTAATCCTTTGTCAATTGGCGCCGTCCGTGGGGATTAGAGGTTGCAAGGAGCTGATCTCGATGGCACGTTCAAGATCGTCGACTTCGTCGGTGGCAAGCAATGCGATGGATCGAGGTAACCAGGAAAAAACTGATCTAGTCGATTTTATTCCTCACCCGCCCTCCCGTATGGATGCATGTGCCTATCTGGAGGAGCCCATCGTCATGACGTTCGGAGAATTCCGATTTGGCGTCAACAAGGAAGGATCCTACCGTCTCGAAGTTCCGTCTCGTCGGAATTTTCAGCGGTCGATTCTAACTTTTCGTCGAGTGACGAGGAGTTTTCGTCGCCACGCTTCATCGACACAAGGCAAGCGGAAAGCTCGCCAAGATCTTCAGCAACACATCCTTCGAGTCGTCTGCGGACTCCTTTATAAGCAGCGACTCCGACAGCGTCGACAGCTTCAACTTCATCGACAAATTTGCTGCCATCGGAAAGGTCTTCACCACTCTATATGATGGTGTCACCAATCTTGACAAAAATCAATACACAAAATATCATCAAATCTGTGCATAGAAGAGGCAGGCCATCAGAACCAGAAACGTCAGAGGCTTTCGATGATTTGGGAAATCACATCGATCCCGCTGATCTCGAAAAGGCTTAGGCACTAAATATGTCGACTTCAACTCGAGCACAAGTCCAACTCCCGCAAAGATGGGATAGGGCTGCAAGAGCCATGGATGGTTCAGAACCAATGACCACCACACATGACAAGAACTACAAGCATATCAATATAGACTCGCTCGGGTAAGCAGAGAATTGGAAAAACAGACAGCATCCTTGAATAGAAGAAAAGAGGCAGCTTCCGCATCAAGCAGACGCCGAGCAGATTTAAGTCGACAATCAGGAACTTCGGGAGACAGTCACAGAGAAGCTCGGAGGAGAGCAATGTCTCGGCTGCAAAACATACCCGAAGCAGAGAGAGGAAACATAATTCAAAATCTCGACATGTCCTTTATGTCGATTGATACAAGGGGAAATATCATCCCGAAACGCCAGCAGTGGATATGGCAACGCAAGCGTACATCCTCGCGTCCAGACCACCCCCTGGGGACCCGAGAGAAGCATTGTTTAATATGGCAATGGCGGGAGTTGGAGTTATGGGAACAGCGTTCGCAGCAACGCCTCCCGAAGAAAATCCTAGGCAAAATAGTCCACGACCCACCGCAGCAGTTCAAGACCCACCAAGAACAAGTGGAGCAAGAGACACAGCAGTCCAAGTAAGGGTGGACAGAGCGCGACAAGAAAGAAGGGAGCGTCAGCACTCACCAGAAGTTGCCGACGAAGATATGTGTGGGCTCCCGTGTTTACGAGAAGGGTTCGAAAAACTCGAGTCCCAAAAGGATTCAAGTTACCCGAAAATTTCAAGAAATTCGACGGTTTGCAGGATCCCGAGGATTGGCTCGTTGATTATCTAGAGATGGTAAAGCTGGTAGGAGGAACCAGAGCAACAGCCATGCAAAGTATCCAAGTTCACTTGAGCGGTGCCGCGAGATCTTGGATAAAGAAACTCCCCCCGAGTTCCATCGACAGCTGGGATAACTTTGAGGATATCTTTGTGAAAAACTTCCGATCCACCTGCAAGAAACCTGCGTCATTGGAAGAGTTGAGGGCGTGTCGACAAAAACATGACGAGTCGATGAGAAAATATATACAGCGGTGGAACATCATAAAAAACTCGGCAGAAGATATATCTGACGAGAGAGCAATAGATGCGTTCGTGGCAGGAATTCGGCGAGGAGACTTCGTCGAGGACTTAGGGAGAACTAACCCTAAGACCATATCAGCACTCATGGAGATAGCCAATAAATGGGCAGATGGAGAAGACGCAATATACAACAAGCGACACAGGTCGCCAGAAGGATCGTGGTCGAAATTATCAAAATAGAAGGTGATTTTCTCGCCAGTTCTACAACAACGATGCTCCTGGCCATATATCGGCTGGCTTTCGAGGAAATCCTGGAGGAAACAGTCGAGACGACTATCAAAGGAGTAACGAGCATCAAGGCGACAATAGAGGCGATTCTCGCGGCAACAGACAAAACAGTGGACCAAGGTTTCAAAGACCTTATGTGTCCCCCGAAGAGATGATGAACGGTCCGTGTCAAATGCACTTTTATCTTGACAATAATGGAAAGAGGCAGTCAGGGCATCTCCAGAAAGACTGCCGAAATTTTCAGGCAATGTTGCGAGCCGCAGGAATCGCAAATGCCCAAGCCGTGAATAGAAACCCCTAGGGGCCAAGGAGCGAGATCCACCTTCCACCTCCTCCCGCAATTACGGACGAAAATCGGCACCAGCTCAGAATAGCGGCAGCACCACACCCACCTCCATATGTTGATCCTAATTCTAACGGTGCGGTCTCGATGATTCAGAAAGCTAGGCCGTCCAAAGGGCGCAGAAGGTAATCTCACGACAAGTGTTCATGGCAGAGAAGATGCCTCCACCAACAATGAGTACTTAAATTGGTCGGGGCAAGACATCGGTTTCACAATCGCGGACCATCCGCAGCAAGTCCCTCGACCAGGACAATCAGCACTCATCTTCATCGCTGGTTTTGACGTGTCGAGAGTTTTCATAGATGCAGCAGCTTAAACCTTATGTATGCGATACATTAAGAAGATGAACATATCCCTGGCAAACTTGAACCAACTGACACACGTTTCCACGGGATTACACCAGGAGAAGCCAAGTTACCCATTGGGCAAGATCAACCTCGACGTTCAGTTTGGAACCCGAGAAAACTACAGGATAGAGAATTTAGAGTTTGAAGTTGTGGATTTCCGTCGCAATATCACGCCTTGTTGGGACGACCAGCGTATGCCAGGTTCATGGCAGTACCGCATTATACATATCTGTTGTGGAGGTTGCCCGGGCCCAAGGGACCTATCACAATCAAAGGAAGTTTTGCGTTATCTGATAAATGCGACAAGGATTTTCATCGACTGTCAGAAACTTTCGGGATGCAAAATATGCGGCGCCAAGGTTCACTGATTATGATGTGCTGCCAGAGGTAGGGAGATCTTCTAAGGAGCCAACTTTCAACACAACCAAGGATTCAAAAGAGGTACAGATCCACCCGAGACCCAAAGAAAACGACATCCATTGCGGCAAACATGGATGTTGCATAGGAAAGCGCGCTCGTCGAGCTCCTCCGTGAGCACTGGAAAATCTTCGCATGGTGTCCAGCTGACATGCCAGGAGTACCAGGGAACTTGCCGAGCACCACCTCAATTTGGATCCTCTCGCAAGACCAGTAAAGCAACCTTTGCGGCGTTTTTCGGAACCTAGCCGCAAAGCCATGTTATCGAAATAGACTCAAAGATGCTGGTTTCATCAGAGAAATATCTACAGAAGCCACATGGGTAGCTAACCCAGTGATGGTGCCGAAAAAACATACAATAGTCCTTCGCATGTGCGTCGACTTCACGTGTCTCAATAAACATTGTCCCAAGGATCACTTTCCCCTCCCAAGGATCGATCAAATCATCGACTCCACGGCAGGATGCGAACGTCTTTCCTTTTTGACGCATACCTGGTTATAACCAGATCAGATTAAAAGAAGAAGATGAAGCCAAGACAGCGTTCATCACACCTTACGGTGTGTTTTGCTACAAAACAATGCCTTTTGGTTTGAAAACGCGGGAGCAACATATCAGCGGATGATGGGAAGTGCCTAGCAACACAGATTGGAAAAAATGTGCAAGTCTACATTGACGATGTCGTAATAACATCAAAAAAGGGTCGACTTTGATCGAAGATTTGAAGGAAACCTTCGACAACCTCGACAAGTTCTGCCTCAAGCTGAACCCGACAAAGTGTTCTTTTGGAGTTCCTGCAGGAGAACTTCTCGGGTTCTTAGTATCAGCAAGAGGGATTGAAGCCAACCCTGAAAAAATCCAGGCCATAGTGACTATGAGAAAGCCAACAAAGTTGAAAGAAATACAACAGCTAACGGGGCGAGTCGCAGCTTTAAGCAGATTCGTCGCCAGGCTAGGAGAAAAGGCGTTGCCGTTCTATGCATTGATCAAACAGGGGGAAAAATTTCAATGGAACGAGGAAGCAGATAGAGCCTTCGAGAACCTCAAGCGAGCAATTTCGACACCACCGATATTGGTGGCGCCTAAAGAGAAAGAACCTCTCCTCTTATACATCGCAGCCACACCACAGGTGGTCAGCACAGCCCTAGTAGTCGAGAGAGAAGAAGAAGGCAAGCTTCATGGAGTTCAGAGGCCAGTATATTTCATCAGGAACTGTCACCCTCAAAACAGCGGTACCCGCAAGTCGAAACTGGCGTATGGAGTATTCACGACAGCAAGAAAATTGCGACATTATTTTTCGGCGCACCCGATAATGGTCAATGAGGCTCCCTTGTCAAATATACTGAACAACCCGGAAGCTACGGGTCGTGTCTCCCTTTGGGGAATAGAACTTTCCCCTCGGGACATCACGTATGAAAAAAGAAAGGCAATAAAATTGCAGAGTGGATGGAGCTACAAAACACGGGGCCTCCAGATTTATCGAGAACTTGGACCATGAATTTCAACGGGTCCAAAAGGTTAGAAGGTGCTGGAGCAGGCGTGATACTGGTATCACCTGAAGGCGACAAGTTGAAATATGTCTTAAGGATGACGTTTCCAAACGCGTCTAACAACGAAGCAGAATATGAAGCTCTCATACATGGGATGAAGATGGCGAAAGCTTGTGGTGCAACCCGATTGAAAATCTTCGACGATTCACAATTGGTGGCACAACAAGTTATGAATCAATGTGATGCAGTCAACGAAAGCATGATAGCATACAAAGAGGTGTACAATGAGCTGGAGAAATTATTTGATGGATGCGAGGTAAACCACATCAGCAGGTTGAGTAACGATGAAGCCGATAATTGCAAACATCGGGTCACAATGTCTCGCGATCCCTCCAAAGTGTTTTGGGAAGAGATATGAGAGATCAACAAAGCCACGAAAATAAAGAAGGAGAAAAAAGAGAAATCCTCGAGTACCACCAACGATACAGTAGAAGAAGAAGAGGAGCAAGAGCTAGTCATGATGGTGCAAACTCCATGGCAGGCCTACATATCATACATCCTAAGGAAAACAATACCGACGATCCAGTTGAAGCAAGGCGAATAATTAGGAGATCAAAAGCTTTTACTGTGATAAAAGGGGAGTTGTACAAACGAAGCATTAAGGCGTGCTAAGAGATGTGTTACACCCGAAGAAGGAAGAATCATCCTGAAAGATGTGCACGAAGGAATATGCGGCCACCACGCGAGTAGCCGAGCTATCGCGGCTAAAGTTTTCGAGCAGGATTTTACTGGTTAATAGCAATAGAGGACGAAAGAAATAGTGAGAACATGACGCGTGCCAAAGATTTGCCGCCAAACCTCGCTCTCCCGCAGCAGAACATGCCAATCCCACTATCTTGGCCCTTCGCTCAATGGGGTCTCGACATGGTGGGAAAACTACACAAAGCCGCCAGGAGGTTATGAGTATATGCTTGTCGTTGACAAATTTACAAAGTGGATAGAAGCAAAGCCGATAAATTCACCGGACGGGCGTCGGCAATTAAGTTCGTGAAAAGCATCGTCTTTAGATTTGGAGTCCCTCACATTGTCACAGACAACGGCAGTAATTTTACGTCCAAGGAGTTCAAAGCATACTGCGCAGAAGTAGGCATCAAATTGAGTTTTGCGTCTGTTGCACATCCACAGACCAATGGTCAAGTCGAGAAGGCCAATGGTATCATCTGCAATGGTATCAAGAAACGCCTGCTAGGACCATTGGAAAAAGCTCGGCATACTTGGCGTATGAGCTGCCAAGTGTGTTGTGGAGTATCCGAACAACACCAAATACGGCGACGCAGAAACGCCGTTTTTCTGGTCCATGGAGCCGAAGCAGTCCTGCCGATAGAAATAGAGCATGATTCTCCAAGAGTCACGGAATATGATGAAAACCTAGAAAAGCTTTGGAGGATGATCGTGATGCACTTGACGAAGCTCGAGACGAAGTCCACACGAGTCGCTAAATATCAACAGGACCTGAAGAATTACCACAGTCGACGAAGCGCCAAGATCTTTCAAATTGGTGATTTAGTTTTGCGACTTACCAAAAGTCATGAAAAACTCGAGTCACCATGGCTTGGACCTTTACATCACATAAGTAATCGAAGGAGGAGCATACAGAATCAAGGACAAGAAGACGGGAAACGTTGAGCCAAATCCTTGGAACGTGGCAGCTCAGGCGTTTTTACGCCTAGATGCCGAAATATAGTCTCCTCTGTAAACATACAATGTACTTGGAATCGCCCGCGAGTTTTCGACGCACTCTTTTCCTTTTTCGCACCGAGTGGGGCCGGGAAAGGTTTTTAATGAGGCGGGCTCGCGGTGCTGCAATATAATAAAAATAGTAAAGATATACTTCTTATTCGTCGACACACTCGGAGGCTCTGCACTATCAAGCATCAAAATACGTACAAAACAGACAAAAATATTTCGCCTTGGTACAATAATACCTCGCCAAATACATAAATCGGAAGGGTAATGTTAAATATAGTATACACGTCAAAAATCTCATTGCTTTGGTCCAAGAACCTGGCAAACAGAAATATAGAACTTCGACACTAAGATACTCGAGGGCTTGCAGTCCATCAAGATGTCTTATTACAACAAAAGGAGAAATCTTTGAAAGAGAAAAATAGTACAAATTCTAGCCAAAAGGCTCGGGGGCTCCAACAATATAGAGCACTTTGTGATATACAACAAATTTCTTCGACAAGGTTTTGCAATATGGAACAAATCAGTCAGAACCTAAAATAGTATCTATTGACAAGCCTCTGGTTGTTTTATGCTCAGCATAAGATCCCTTGACGAAGAATTCTGAGTCCATCCGAAGAAGCTCATCTATCATCGACTCGGCCACAGGAGTCACCATTTCGTTGATTGCATCAATATTATTCTTCCGCCGCGATTTTTTCGCCAGGCAATCAACGACAATCTTCGTCAGGTCTAATTTTGGATGGCAAATATGTATCATAATCATGGCAAATCTTGCTCCAGCAGTCAATTGAGCTCGCACAAAATTATGAATACGAGGAGCATCTCTGAAGGTCTCCAGCAAGTCAGGAAGAGTTGTCGGAACTTCATTTCGAGGAAACAAAGTCTTGAAAACAAGGGTTAATGTCGTCGTGCAAAAATTGAGAAATTCGCGCACTTGGCAAGCACGATCTTGGAACCTGACAATCTGCTGGGTTCGTTCAGGGGTGGCCCAAAATAAACAGCCATGATTAAGGGAAAGATTGACAAGAAGATTCGTCCTCTCATTCACTCTTTGATCTTCGGCGGCCATCAAGAACCGAGCCTATTAGGCAACAAGGCAAGAAACTTGGAAGAAGGCACAACAAAATAAAGAGGAGGCATCATGAGGTTGGAGATACATACCTAACATATCTGTGCTAGCTTCCAACATTAACTCGAGCATGCTATTTTCTCGGGTAGTAGCTCCTTTTGCTTCCAATACAGCAGTATCCTTGGCAACCATAGCCTCTTTGGCTTGTTGAAGAGCAAGTTCTTCTTGTTCAGACGCTTTCCGAGATTGTTCCATCATTGCTAAAGTTTGTTTCTTCATGGATTGAAGTTGTTGTCGAAGTTCTTGCAAATCTTCCGACAAAGGTTTGCTTGAAGAACCTTCAAGGAGATTATCATCGGCTTTTACTTTCTTCGAGAAGGAAGACGCAGGCACAGCATCGGGAGAGCAAGGGTTGGTTGAATAATTATCAAATATTAACTGGAAAAGAAAATCCCAGGATCAATGATAGTACCAAGAGGAATTTCATTGCTTTCTAGAAAGTTTACACGGTCATTACAAAAGAAGTTCTCCAAAGGGACTAACAGGGTAATTGTCGCCAAGGCTAGAATGGCGACAACAGCAAAAGAAATAAAGAAAGCAAAAATTAGAAAAGGCAAAGGCATTCAATTAGACCTCCGGCCTTGACGAGCTAGGAGTCGAAGATGGCTTGATCCCGAGATAGGCCAGAATCTTCGTATTCAGCTTTGCCGCCTTGATCAATGATCGCCATTTTGCTTGTTCTATCCGTCTGTTGCCCACTACTTGGCCAATGGTTTGGTTGACTATCAAGAACCAAGGCAATGGCTTTCAATGCAACCTTCATATATTACAAAGATCTTCACCCAAGATCTTCGGAGATTACACTTGGCAAGAGCAAGGAAAGTTGCGGGCTCCTCTTTCTTTCTAGAAGAAGTAGGGGAGCTTATTGTACTGTCTCTAAGCTTCATCAATGCCCTCACGCGCTTCCGTCCCATGAAATTCAAGGAACGAAACGGCATCAAGAAGAGGATCATTGTCGGGATCCTCAAGTTCAAATTCTTGAGAGGTCTTATCTGTCAAAATAAAAAGAAAATCCGATCAACAAATAAGTGCAGAAATAAAAACCAAAGATATGAAGTGGTGATACTTCATCACAAAGCACATTTGTGTCCTTAGATCGTTTGAGGATCGCTTCTTTCGCGAGCGGATTGTGCAAAGTTATGTGCTCGCTTAACGGTCTCGGCAGCCGTGCACGTTCTCCAAGATCTTCGACACCAAAGATCAGCCTTGGCTTGCCGTGCCCGCCTAGCTTGAACGGCATCTGACTCGGCTTTCTTGAGCCTCTTCACATTGCTCTAATTTTTGAGCAAGTGTATCAGCACGCTCGTTGGCTTCCAGTTTTTCTGCAAAGAAAGTTAAGATTAGATAAAAACGTCGACAACAAAGAAGTAAGGAAGCAGAAGCAAAAAGAAGCAGCCAGGCACTACCTTCAGCTTTACTAGCGTAATCACGGTACCCAACGAATTGGGCACCGATGCGAAGAAGCTCTTTGATCATAGGCTATCAAGGAAGGACAAAGAAAGAAAATGTCGGTATGGAAAAATGATGGCATGCAGAAGCAAATAAAGGAAATATAGATAACGACAAGTAAATGAGGAACTTACATCATCCAAGAGAGAACTAGAGGAGCTACTCAATTGGAGAGTAGGCTCCGGGATTGTGTCAATCCTTGCCCTTTTTGGTGAAGGGACAAGGGGGCTTGAAGCGCCGACGTTTTGTTGAGGAGGCGAAGTTTCTTCTCCTTCAACTGGCGTCTCTGAGGCGACTAGAGTATGTGACGTGCTCGTCCGAGCCGCCACATTGGAAGCTGGTACTACTTCCTCATCATCACTACGATTAAAATGTCGGCAATATAAAAAGCAAGATAGACAAAGATCTTCAAGTAAAATAAAAAAAAGGAACTTACGAACTGATGAGGGTCTCGAGATATGGATCATAAGCTGCCTTCTGGCGTGAAGGAACAGCTTCTTCGGGCTTGGAGGTGCCGGAATCTTCGGCATCATTCCTTTTCCTTTTGTTCTTTGGTGAAACAGCAGGAGGAGTAGATTGTGCCGACGCAGTGGCTTCAGAGGCACCCTCTCATCGCATCCCATTTTCGAGAATCTCATGTTCACTTAATAAGAGGGGGCATCTTGGTTATCATCGGAAATAACCGCTCTTTCTTCGACTTCTCCACCTTCAGGAAGGGGAGGAAGCGAAAAAAGATTTGGATGGTCCTGTATAAAAATAAGGAAGGATGTCAAAAAAAGGAGTAACAATAAAAATAGCAAGGCAATAACAAATTCAGCGACAATGTTTACCTTAGGTGGCGTTGTATGGTTTTACACGACAAGTGGAAGGGGATGGGGACTTTCGACAGAGGATGAGATTGACAAGCCTATCCAACTTGATTTCCGTATCTGTCACAAACTATCTGTCTTCATCACAGATAATTCTTGTGAGAGGGTTTTTATGTATTCGAAGAGGTTGCACTCAGTCCCCAAGGAACATTGTATTCTGGATGCCTGATACTCTTTTCCACGAGTATTCTGCAACTCATGGATGCGAGTCATCAGGCCTCCGTCGAAGTTCTTTCTTCCTCGGTAGCTTCTGCGTCCCAAGAACGGCGACGAAGGATTTCTCGGCACCGTCGAAAGGAGGGATATTGTCTTCAGCGCATCCATGGTTTTCTTCCTATACAACCACTTCTTGCGCCACCCTTGAACGGAGTCGGGGAATTTGACGTCGAAGTAATTGACAGAGGAGCGAACAGAAATAACAACGCCGCCTATATTATAGGGCTTACATTGGAAGAGCCACATGACAGAGAAAATGCGTTCCATACTGCCCATGAAATGACACCAAGCAAGGCCTGCGAGGTGATGAAGATGGAAATATGAAGGATAGAGTTGGGCGTGAGGTGGTGAAGTTGGACCGTAAACAAAAAGCAATCCTCGAAGAAAAGGATGAATGGGGGCGGAGACCGCAATGATGCTGATCGGGATTAACCACCGACACCCCATTGAGGATGGGTAGCCTTCTTCACCAGCACACCGCTTTGGTTTCTTGCTAACCCCGCTTCTTCAAGAGATCTATGTCCTGGTTCGTGGATCTTGGGACCTTTCCCCACTCCGCGGTTCCTAGATCTCACGGCACGCCGACGATTTCCGGTGGCCGTGGCCTCGGGTCAAGCCGACGGTGGCATCAACAATGACTGAGAATGGCCAAGTGGCGATGAGCTCTGAGAGTCAAAGCAGAGGAAGTTTGCAGAAGCAAACGGGCAATGAGCTAAGTGGTCAAGGTGGTGGAAGAAGGAGATCTATAGAGGCGCGAGAAGCTGCGGACCGTTGGATGGAAAAAGAATGTGGGAGATGATAACCACGTGGAGACGAGGGTAAAAAAGTATTTTAACATTGACGAGGTTACAGAACGTGTGCCAGAAAAAGGGGAGAACATGTGTCCCCCACTTGCACGACGTGTCCATCAGATGAGGAATTTGGACCCACAAGGCAGTGAGAGGAGCGGTAATCGCATGTTTCCAAAACAGAAATCATGGCTATCATCAGCAACGACGTCATCAAGGTGAAAGAAAAGCTCGACTATGAAGCTTCGAAAGTTTATCGACAACGCAAGATTATTTCGGGAGCCTTTGATCAAATATATCGGGGGCTACTTTGAAAAAATGAAAAGATCAAGAAAGACAAAATAGAAATGGCAAGAGCCTATGATCAAATACAAATATTTGTTCATAGCCTCGGGGACTACTCCCACGCTGGTCGCGCACCCGATAAATATAAAAATATCGAGAAGGATTATAAATATAGCGGCAATGGATACTAATTTGTGGAGCCTACAACCAAGCACAAGTCCTTGGCTGTAGCCTGGAAGTTACCCCATCGGAACGCTGCTCGCGTGCCCATGAATTTTCATTAAAAGAAAGAAGTAGAAGTGAGTATATTTCGAGCTCTACGATAACTCTCTACATATATTCATCGGGAGGACAAAATAAGTCAAATATGACTCAAAAATGCTATTCCAGCCAAATTAAAAGCACCTCGACAAAATATTCTTTTTAGCGCCAAAGTCGTGTGGTCAAAATTCCCTCTGAATGCCGCAAAACTCATGTATGTAAGAATCCTGCATCCGTTCTGAGCGGCGTGGCACCGTCTCTCACGGCGATTGTTATCAAGCCCGTATCACCGTATACGAAGAAAAATCAACTGGATTAAGTAGGTACCGAGTGAAATATGACTGGACTCGATGTAATGGTAAGACCTTTTAAGCGGCACTCGTCGAAGTTTACACCAAAGATCCCGAGATCATGTCCAGGGACGGATTTGAAGTAGGTTTCATGATTGCCACTAGAGCAAGTAACTAGTACCCAATCCGCCGATGAATCCAGCTCCCACCACTGCTATCCCCACAAATAGTGATTGACACGGAAGATTATGTAATGAGTAAATGAGATTCTTCCTGATTCTTCGATTCAAGAAAAATCTCGAGGGCTACTGACATGGGCCTGCCAAAGATGGTACCCGGAGTTTAATCAAAGCCCAAGACTCGAAGAATAAGAAGACGCCCATTTAGTGTTAAGGAAAGATAGTTTGTATTAGAAAAGATAGAGATTTGTAATCTTACGGGTTGGGTACGAAACCCTCCCGAACTCTGTAACTTGTGTACCGAAAACCTCGGCTCCGCCTCCTATATAAGGGGGAGTCGAGGGACAAAGAAAGGATCGAATCTACTGTCAACATAACCCTAGTTTTCATAATCGTCGAGTACTTTTCGGCTGAAACCTTCGAGATCTACTTGCCCTCTACTTCTAGCAAAACCCTAGTCTACAATCTGTAGGCATTAACAAGTTAATCCCTTGTCAATGTGAGAGACTCCCCTTGCAGCGTCCGGTGGCGAGGTCGGCGGTGAAGCAGATCCGTCGGTGGCGAGGTCGGCGGTGAAGCAGATCCGCCGGTGACGAGGGCGGCGGGGGAGCGGATCAGGTGGGTGGACAGCCAACACGATCAAGGCTAGGCTGTGGAGGAGTATGCCGGCGGCGAAGCAGATCTAGTACTGTAGAGAGTCAGAGCTTTGGCGTGTGAGAGTATTTTTGAGCTAATGGGGCGAATGGTTGGTGGGTGGGTGTGGGCTTGTGGGGAGGGTTCGGGATCTAGGCAAGATATTTCATTGTTACCGAATGAGCCCTCCATGGTCGGTGGGTTGTAGCTTCCGGACCAGGGTTGTATGGGTAAAATCGGGTCACGGGATTTTCAATGGATGCGGCGGGATGATTTGGCGCGCGCCGAAATTTTCAATTTCAAGCTACGAGCGTAACGACAGCTACTGTTCTTCCACAAGATTTCCTCATTTCTTCCTCTCTCTTTCTCTCAGTTCTCCCACTCCCCGGTCCTCCGCTCTTCACCCACCAAGGCTCACGGCGGAGACGAGGTCGACTTCTCTCTGTATATTGTACACCCTCCGAACTAAATTAGAACATCCAACTTTCCCGTACGTGTATGTGGCCCAGAGTAAAAACATGTGTGGATACATCCGTATTTAGATAAGCAAAGTTGAGTCGGCTAATTTGGATCCGAGGGAGATAGTGTTGTTGTAAGCTTAGATCCAATGTTTCCCATGAGCAGAATGGCGCAATGGAGTCGGGGATCTCGTCATCGGCTTCAGATATCTGGCCTATGGTGAATCTGGGGGATCTTGCCGGCCAAACCCCGATCTGGTGCCATCAATGTGATGGCGCTAACGGTGAGGCTTGCTTTGGTCAGTGCTTCAGATCTGGCCAATGGGGAAGTCAAGCCTAAAGTTCACAAGCTCGGGGCATACGACGGCGTCATCCGTCTTGCCCGTGCACATCTTGGCCTTTCAACGGCCCCTTCTCAGAGCCAATATGCCGTTGTTGAGTCCTCTCTCTTCTCCTTCTTCCTGCTACCACCGGCTGCGATACACCGTCCTGCGGGTGCTTCCCCGGCGACCGAGTTGCTGGAAAGGATGCGGAGCAGAGATCTGATGTGCGGTCGAGAAGGACTCGATTGATTTTCTTCTATATGTTTTGGGGTCCTTTTTGTAAAGTTGCAGGTTCTATTAGTTATTGTCTAGTACTTTTGGTCCTCTATGTAATTTTTTAGACTAGTTTCCATTGGCACTGATAAACTTGAATTTTGACAAGTTCACGGGGAAAAAAATTCCTTTGCACATATGGCCTATCATGTATAAACATTCTTGAGATTTAAAACTATATGTAATGTGCCATGCATTAACCTTAAACCATATATATATAACTAACCCCTAGCTAATCAAAACCCTACTTAATTAAAACAAATAACCCTAAACCATACGCATGCACTTTATGCGCAAAGGCGCGGTGCCTCTAATAATGTGTGTGCGCACTCGATCGATGATCCCTAAACCTTATACAACCCTCAAAACCCTAATCCCTAAACCCTAAACACCCTAAACACTAAACCCTAGACCCTAAACCCTAACCCTAACCCTAAACCCTAATTAAACCCTATATATAGGCCAACGACACTTAATTGTGCATCCAGGAGTGCCTCGCGGTCCTCTAATTAAATTAAATGTGCCATGCATTAACCCTAAACCATATATATGTAACTAACCCTAGCTAATCAACCCTACTTAATGAAAACACATAACCCTAAACTATACTAGCTATAACCCGATCTAATAAAAACATGCTCTATATATAGCAGCTAGCTAGCAAACCGTAGATTAACACCAATTAATATATACATGGCCTATATCGATCATGTTGTATAACATATCCCTGAGATTCATTAATTAATTATATAATTATCGTGATAAATTAATTAACTTGAATTTTGACAAGTTCTCTCGAATGAAAACACATTTGATTAAGTTGTCTCATAATATATATATAATTTGCATGCATGGCCTACCATGCATTCGTGCATATATTTTAATGTATATTTGAACATATTCTTGGGTTTAATCTCTCTCTTGATCATCTATATATCGTTGGCAAAAAACACACATATATATACGCATGCAATTTATGCGTAAAGGCGCGGGTGCCTCTAATAATTCATGTGTGTGCGTATATTTGAACAACCCTAAACCCTAAATCCCAATCCCTAACCATAATCCCTAAACCAAACAATCTAAACACTAAACCCTAAACCCTAGACCCTAAACCCTAACCCTAACCCTAACCCTAAAACCCTAGCTAACCCTAAACCCTAATTAAACTTTAGCATAGCTGGAACAATACTTAACACTTTGTGCATCGAGCAGGCCAGGGGTGCCTCGTGGTCCTCTAATTAAATTAAATGTGCCATGCATTAACCCTAAACCATATATATGTAACTAACCCTAGCTAATCAACCCTACTTAATTAAAACACATAACCCTAAACTATACTAGCTAGCTATAACCCGATCTAATAAAAACATGCTCTATATATAGCAGCTAGCTAGCAAACCATAGATTAACACCAATTAAAATATACATGGCCTATATCGATCATGTTGTATAACATATCCCTAAGATTCATTAATTAATTATATAATTATCATGATAAATTAATTAACTTGAATTTTGACAAGTTCTCTCGAATGAAAACACATTTGATTAAGTTTCCTCATAATATATATATATAATGCATGGCCTACAATGCATTCGTGCATATATTTTAATGTATATTTGAACATATTCTTTGGATTTTTTCAATCTCTCTCTCGATCATCTATATATCTGGTGGCCCAAAAACACACATATATACGCATGCATTTATGCGTAAAGGCGCGGGTGCCTCTAATAATGTGTGTGCGCACTCGATCGATGATCCCTAAACCTTAAACAACCCCTAAAACCTTAAATCCCTAATCCCTAATAATCCCTAATCCCTAAACCCTAAACACCCTAAACACTAAACCCTAAACCCTAGACCCTAAATCCTAACCCTAACCCTCTACCCTAGCTAACCCTAAACCCTAATTAAACCTTATGTATAGGCCAACGACAGCCCAGGGGTGCCTCGCGGTCCTCTAATTAAATTAATTAAATGCGCCATGCATTAACCCTAAACCATATATGTGTAACTAACCCTAGCTAATCAACCCTACTTAATTAAAACACATAACCCTAAACTATACTAGATATAACCCGATATAATAAAAGCATGCTCTATATATAGCAGCTAGCTAGCAAACCGTAGATTAACACCAATTAAAATATACATGGCCTATATCAATCATGTTGTATAACATATCCCTCAGATTCATTAATTAATTATATAATTATCGTGATAAATTAATTAACTTGAATTTTGACAAGTTCTCTTGAAAACACATTTGATTAAGTTGCCTCATAATATATATATAATTTTAGTGTGCATGCATGGCCTACCATGCATTCGTGCATATATTTTAATGTATATTTGAACATATTCTTGGGGATTTCAATCTCTCTCTCGATCATCTATATATATTGGTGGCCAAAAAAACACACATATATACGCATGCAATTTATATGCGTGCGCGGGTGCCTCTAATAATGTGTGTGCGCACTCGATCGATGATCCCTAAACCTTAAACAACCCTAAACCCTAAATCCCTAATCCCTAATCCCTAAACACCCTAAACACAAACCCCAAACCCTAAACCCTAGACCCTAATTAAACCCTAACCCTAACCCTAACCCTCTACCCTAGCTAACCCTAAACCCTAATTAAACCCTATGTATAGGCCAACGACACTTAATTGTGCATCGAGCAGGCCAGGGGTGCCTCGCGGTCCTCTAATTAAATTAAATGTGCCATGCATTAACCCTAAACCATATATATGTAACTAACCCTAGCTAATCAACCCTACTTAATTAAAACACATAACCCTAAACTATACTAGATATAACCCGATCTAATAAAAACATGCTCTCTATATAGCAGCTAGCTAGCAAACCGTAGATTAACACCAATTAAAATATACATGACCTATATCGATCATGTTGTATAACATATCCCTCAGATTCATTAATTAATTATATAATTATCGTGATAAATTAATTAACTTGAATTTTGACAAGTTCTCTCAATGAAAACACATTTGATTAAGTTGCCTCATAATATATATAATTAGTGTGCATGCATGGCCTACCATGCATTTGTGCATATATTTTAATGTATATTTGAACATATTCTTGGGGATTTCAATCTCTCTCTCTCGATCATCTATATATCGTTGGTGGCCAAAAAACACACACGCATGCACTTTATGCGCAAAGGCGCGGGTGCCTCTAATAATGTGTGTGCGCACTCGATCGATGATCCCTAAACCTTAAACAACCCTAAAACCCTAAATTAATTATCGATCTCCCTGTGATTCATTAATTAATTATATAATTATCGATGATAAATTAATTAACTTGAATTTTGACAAGTTCTCTCGTATGAAAACACATTTGATCAAGTTGCCTCATAATATATATATATAATTAGTGTGCATGCATGGCCTACCATGCATTCGTGCATATATTTTAATGTATATTTGAACATATTCTTAGGTGCCTCTAATAATGTGTGTGCGCACTCGTTGAAGGCTGATGGTCGCGAAATGTGATGCGGCGCAACACTAGGGATTCCGGCGCCAACTAGGAACCTGCACAACACACCCAAAGTACTTTGCCGAAATGCTGAGGTTGTCAATCTCACCGCTTGCTGTAACAAAGGATTAAACGTATCGAGTGGAAGATGTTTGCAAAGAAAACAGTAAAACAAATAGATTGTATGCTATGTAAAGAATAGGACCGGGGTCCACAGTTCACTAGAGGTGTCTCTCCCATAAGATAAAGCATGTTGGGTGAACAAATTACAGTCGGGCAATTGACAAATAGAGAAAGGCATAACAATGCATATACATGACATGGTAAATATAGTGACTTAGGGCATTACGACAAAGAACATAGACCGTCATCCAGTCGCATCTATGCCTAAAAAGTCCACCTTCAGCTTATCGACACCCTCCAGTATTAAGTTGCAAGCAACAGATTATTGGGTGCGTAATGTAATCAACAACTACATCCTTAGACATAGCATCAATGTTTTATCCCCAGTGGCAACAGCACATCACAACCTTAGAACCTACACTGTCACGATCCCAGATTCAATGAAGGCATGAACCCACTATCGGCATAAATACTCCCTCTTGGAGTTAAGAGCAAAAACTTGGCCAGAGCCTCTACTAATAACGGAGAGCATGCAAGATCATAAACAACACATAAACAATAGATTGATAATCACCATAATCATAGTACTCTCTATCCATCGGATCCCGACAAACACAACATATAGTATTACAGATAGATGATCTTGATCATGTTAGGCAGCTCACAAGATCCAACAATGAAGCACAACAAGGAGAAGACGACCATCTAGCTACCGCTATGGACCCATAGTCCAAGGGTGAACTACTCACTCATCACTCCGGAGGCGACCATGGCGGTGTAGAGTCCGGTGATGAATCCCCTCTCCGGCAGGGTGCCGGAGGCGATCTCCGGAATCCCCCGAGATGGGATTCGCGGCGGCGGCGTCTCTGGAAGGTTTTCCGTATCGTGGCTCTCGGTACTGGGGGTTTCGCGACGGAGGCTTTAAGTAGGCGGAAGGGCAGGGGGCCACACGAGGGGCCCAGGGGGCAGGTCGGCGCGGCCAGGGCCTGGGCCGCGCCGGCCACCCTCCTGGCCGCCTCGTGGCCCCACTTCGTTAGGTCTTCGGTCTTCTGGAAGCTTCGTGCAAAAATAGGACCCTGGGCGAAAGTTTCGTCCAATTCCGAGAATATTTCTTTACTAGGATTTCTGAAACCAAAAACAGCAGAAAATAAACAGCAACTGGCTCTTCGGCATCTTGTTAATAGGTTAGTTCCAGAAAATGCATAAATATGACATAAAGTATGCATAAAACATGTAGGTATCATCAATAAAGTGGCATGGAACATAAGAAATTATCGATACGTTGGAGACGTATCAGCATCCCCAAGCTTAGTTCTGCCCGTCCCGAGCAGGTAAAACGATAACAAAGATAATTTCTGAAGTGACATGCCATCATAATCTTGATCATACTATTTGTAAACATATGTAATGAATGCAGCGATCAAAACAAAAGAATGACATGAGTAAACAAGTGAATCATATAGCAAAGACTTTTCATGAATAGTACTTCAAGACAAGCATCAATAAGTCTTGCATAAGAGTTAACTCATAAAGCAATAAATCAAAGTAAAGGTGTTGAAGCAACACATAGGAAGATTAAGTTTCAGCGGTTGCTTTCAACTTGTAACATGTATATCTCATGGATATTGTCAACATAAAGTAATATAATAAGTGCAATATGCAAGTATGTAGGAATCAATGCACAGTTCACACAAGTGTTTGCTTCTCAAGGTGGAAGGAGATAGGTAAACTGACTCAACAATAAAAGTAAAAGAAAGGTCCTTCAAAGAGGAAAGCATCGATTGCTGTATTTGTGCTAGAGCTTTATTTTGAAAACATGAAACAATTTTGTCAACGGTAGTAATAAAGCATATGAGTTATGTAAATTATATCTTACAAGTTGCAAGCCTCACGCATAGTGTACTGCTAATAGTGCCCGCACCTCGTCCTACTTAACTTGGACTACCGGGTCTTCGCATGCCATGTTTCAACCAAGTGTCACAAAGGGGTACCTCCATGCCGCCTGTACAAATGTCTAAGGAGAATGCCGCATTTCGGATTTCTGCCATTATTCTCAACTTAGACATCCATACCGGGACAACATGGACAACAGATAATGGACTCCTCTTAAATGCATAAGCATGTAGCAAAGATTATTATTCTCATATGAGATTGAGGATATATGTCCAAAACTGAAACTTCCACCATGATTCATGGCTTTAGTTAGCGGCCCAATGTTCTTCTCTAACAATTTTGCATGCTCCAACCACTAAAATGATAGATCCTTCGGACAAGACGGACATGCATAGCAACTCACATGATATTCAACAATAGTTGATGGCGTTCCCTAAGCATGGTTATCGCACAACAGGCAACTTAATAAAATATAAAGTGCATAAGTACATATTCAATACTACGATAGTTTTTAAGGCTATTTTGTCCCATGAGCTATATATTGCAAAGGTGAATGATGGAATTTAAAGGTAGCACTAAGCAATTTACTTTGGAATGGCGGAGAAATACCATGTAGTAGGTAGGTATGGTGGACACAAATGGCATAGTAGTTGGCTCAAGGATTTTTGATGCATGAGAAGTATTCCCTCTCGATACAAGGTTTAGGCTAGCAAGGTTATTTGAAGCAAACTCAAGGATGAACAAGTGCAGCAAAACTCACATAAAAGACATATTGTAAAACATTATAAGACTCTACACTGTCCTTTCTTGTTGTTCAAAACTCAATACTAGATATTATCTAGACCTTAGAGAAACCAAATATGCAAATCAAATTTTAGCAAGCCATGTATTTCTTCATTAATGGGTGCAGCATATGATGCAAGAGCTTAAACATGAGCACAAAAAATTGTAAAGTATCACATTATCCAAGACATTTTAGAATTACTACATACATTTTCCAATTCCAACCATATAAAAATAACGAAGAAGAAACTTCGCCTTGAACATTATGAGTAAAGCCTAAGGACACAGTCCATATGCAACAGCCGAGCGTGTCTCTCTCCCACAAAGTGAATGCTAGGATCCATCTTATTCAAACAAAAACAAAAACGAAAACAAAACGACGCTCCAAGTAAAGAACACAAGATGTGATTGAATAAAAATATAGTTTCAGGGGAGGAACCTGATGATGTTGTCGATGAAGAAGGGGATGCCTGGCATCCCCAAGCTTAGACGCTTGAGTCTTCTTAAAATATGCAGGGATGAACCACCGGGGCATCCCCAAGCTTAGACTTTTCATTCTTCTTGATCGTAGTATATCATCCTCCCCTCTTGACCCTTGAAAACTTCCTTCACACCAAACTTCAAGCAAACTCATTAGAGGGTTAGTGCAAAATTAATAATTCATTCAGAGGTGACACAATCATTATTTTCACTTCTGGACATTGCATAATGCTACTGGACATTAATGGATCAAAGAAATAAATCCAACATAGCAAAAGAGGTAATGCGAAATAAAAGGCAGAATCTGTCAAAACAGAACAGTCCGTAAAGACGAATTTAGAAATGGCACCAGACTTGCTCAAATGGAAAAACTCAAAACTAATGAAAGTTGGGTGTACATATCTGAGGATCATGCTCGTAAATTGGCAGATTTTTTCGAATTTGCCAGAGAATTTGTGCCCAGATTTGTGACAGACAGCAATGCTGTTTCTGCACAGCGATCCCAAATATAACATCAACTTTGGACATAGAAACTTTACTTGGCACAAAAACTTGATAAGGAGAGGTTGCCACAGTAGTAAACAACTTCCAAGACTCACAAAACAAAAATTGCTGTAGGTAAAAACATGGGTTGTCTCCCATAAGCTTTTTTTTAACGCCTTTCAGCTAGGCGCAGAAAGTGCAAATCAAGTAACATCGAGAGTAAGCATCAACATCATAGCTTGTTCTAATAATAGAATCAAAAGGCAACTTCATTCTCTTTCTAGGGAAGTGTTCCATACCTCTTGAGAGGAAATTGATATTTAATATTACCTTCCCTCATATCAATAACAGCACCAACAGTTCGAAGAAAAGGTCTTCCCAACATAATAGGACAAGATTGCATTCGATATCCAAAACAACAAAATCAACGGGGACAAGGTTATTGTTAACCATAATATGCACATTATCAATCCTCCCCAAAGGTTTCTTTTTAACATTATCGGCAAGATTAACATCCAAATAACAATTCTTCAATGGTGGCAAGTCAAGCATATCATAAATCTTTTTAGGCATCACAGAAATACTTGCACCAAGATCACATAAAGCATTACATTCAAAGTCATTGAATTTCATTTTAATGATGGGCTCCCAACCATCTTCTAACTTTCTAGGAATAGAAGTTTCAAGTTTTAATTTCTCTTCTCTAGCTTTTATGAGAGCATTTGTAATATGTTTTGTAAAGGCTAAATTTATAGCACTAGCATTAGGACTTTTAGCAAGTTTTTGTAAGAACTTTATAACTTCAGAGATGTGGCAATCATCAAAATCTAAATCATTATGAGCTACAGCAATGGGATCATTGTCCCCAAGATTGGAAAAAATTTCAGCAGTTTTATCACAAGCAGTTTCAGCAGTTTTAGCAATTTCAGGCAGCTTTGTACGCTTTGCACTAGGAGTAGAAACATTGCCAACACCAATTATTTTACCATTGATAGTAGGAGGTGCAGCAACATGTGAAGAATTAGCATTACTAGTGGTGGTAATAGTCCAAACTTTAGCTACATTATTCTCTTTAGCTAGTTTTTCATTTTCTTCTCTATCCCACCTAGCACACAATTCAGCCATTAATCTTATATTCTCATTAATTCTAACTTGGATGGCATTTGCTGTAGTAGTAATCTTATTATCAATATCATTATTAGGCATAACTTTCAACTTTAAAAGATTTACATCAGAGGCAAGTCTATCAACTCTAGAAGCAATAGTATCAATTTTATCAAGCTTTTCCTCAACAGATTTGTTAAAAGCGGTTTGTGTACTAATAAATTCTTTAAGCATGGCTTCAAGACCAGAGGGTACATTCCTATTATTGTTGTAAGAATTCCCATAAGAATTACCATAACCATTACCATTAGCAGAAGGATATGGCCTATAATTATACTAGAGTTGTTCCTATAAGCATTGTTGTTGAAATTATTATTTTTAATGAAATTCACATCAACATTTTCTTCTTGAGCAACCAATGAAGCTAAAGGAACATTATTTGGATCAACATTAGATCTACCATTCACAAGCATAGACATAATCACATCAATCTTATCACTCAAGGAAGAGGTTTCCTCAACATAATTTACCTTCTTACCTTGTGGAGCTCTTTCCGTGTGCCATTCAGAGTAATTTATCATCATATCATCAAGAAGTTTTGTAGCCGCCCCAATGTGATGGACAGAAAGGTACCTCCAGCAGCTGAATCCAATAAATTCCGCGAAGAAAAATTTAGTCCTGCATAGAAGGTTTGGATGATCATCCAAGTAGTTAGTCCATGGGTTGGGCAATTCTTTACCAAAGTTTTCATTCTCTCCCATGCTTGAGCAACATGTTCAGTATCTAATTGTTTAAAATTCATTATGCTACTTCTCAAAGATATAATTTTAGCGGGAGGATAATATCTACCAATAAAAAGCATCCTTGCATTTAGTCCATGAATCAATACTATTCTTAGGCAAAGATAGCAACCAATCTTTAGCTCTTCCTCTTAATGAGAAAGGAAACACTTTCAATACTTAATAATATCACCATCTACATCTTTATTTCCTTTGCATTTCACAAAAGTTCAAATAAAATTATTGAGATGATGTTAAGATCATCGAACTAGCAATTCGTAAAATTGTTCTCTGGGTGACAAGGTTTAGTAAAGTGTGCTTAATTTCAAAGAATTCTCGCTGTAGTAGCAAAAGTGGAGCAATAGGTGTGTGCATAGGAATCATTATTATTTGTATTTGTGAAGTCAAATAACTTAGTATTTTCAGGGTTGGCCATTTTAGCAACGGTAAATAAAACAAACTAGATAAAATAAATGCAAGTAACTAATTTTTGTGTGTTTTTGATATAGAGAGCAAGACAATAAATAAAGTAAAACTAGCAACTAATTTTTTGTATTTTGATTTAGTGCAGCAAACAAAGTAGTAAATAAAATAAAGCAAGACAAAAACAAAGTAAAGAGATTGAGAAGTGGAGACTCCACTTGCAGATTCTCCCAATCTGGCCATTTTAAAAAAGAGCTTGATGGCGTGTAACTCATGTTCGTTGGGAACCCCAAGAGGAAGGTATGATGCGACAGTAGCAATTTTCCTCAGAAAGAAACCAAGGTTTAATCGAACCAGAGAGGAGCTAAGAAGCACGTTGAAGGCTGATGATCAATATGATGCGGCGCAACACCAGGGATTCCGGCGCCAACTAGGAACCTGCACACACAACCCAAGTACTTTGTCCCAACGAAATAGTGAGGTTGTCAATCTCACCGGCTTGTAAACAAAGGATTAAACGTATCGAGTGGAAGATGTTTGCAAAGAAAACAGTAAAACAAATAGATTGTATGCTATGTAAAGAATAGGACCGGGGTCCACAGTTCACTAGAGGTGTCTCTCCCATAAGATAAAGCATGTTGGGTGAACAAATTACAGTCAGGCAATTGACAAATAGAGAAAGGCATAACAATGCATATACATGACATGGTAAATATAGTGAGATTTAATCCGGGCATTACGACAAAGAACATAGACCGCCATCCAACTGCATCTATGCCTAAAAAGTCCACCTTCAGCATCGTCCGAACCCCCTCCGTATTGTTGCAAAGCAATGTACAATTGCATTGGCATGGTGCTAATGTAATCAACAACTACATCCTTAGACATAGCATCAATGTTTTATCCCTAGTGGCAACAGCACATCACAACCTTAGAACCTACTGTCACGATCCCAGATTCAATGAAGGCATGAACCCACTATCGAGTATAAATACCCCTCTTGGAGTTAAGAGCAAAACCTTGGCCAGCCTCTACTAATAACGGAGAGCATGCAAGATCATAAACAACACATAAACAATAGATTGATAATCACCATAATCATAGTACTCTCTATCCATCGGATCCCGACAAACACAACATATGTATTACATATAGATGATCTTGATCATGTTAGGCAGCTCACAAGATCCAACAATGAAGCACAACAAGGAGAAGACGAC